>WNWU01000005.1:38892903-38948868 GCA_012654045.1 Ptyas mucosa
CTCCCTCCCTCCCTCCCTCCCTCCCTCCCTCCCTCTCTCTCTCTCTCTCCCTCTCATATATATGTAAAGAAAGAAGCAGACATATTGCGAACTCCGGCCGGCCACGAGGTCACAGACAAGGCAGCAAATTGCAATGGTTGACAGGCTAACATCATCCCCACTGATAGCAAGCTAGGAGGGAGGAAACAGTAGAAATCAAGCCTCCATCATCCAGCATGACGACAGCAAATACAACACAGCTGATTGCAAGTGGGAGACAGCTGGAAGGGCCTATTACACATGCAAGGACCAAATTGATTAATAGCATATAAAGGCAGAGATCTCTGTATGTATGTATACTCACACACACACACACACACACACAAACATATATACATACACATACATATCTTGATTCATCTCCTATATTCTATGTGTCCAGTTCTCTGTTGATATCAGTGCTTGAGTTCATACATCCCACTAAATAATAATGTATAGGTTTGCACCTATATAATGTATATGGTTTAGACTAAAGTAGGGTAGTAAATTCTGATTCAGAATCTTATAGGAACTCAGCCATTGCCTTAGCATTTTTTAATCTGATAGGTTTCACCTTAGAGAACTAGAATTTTAAGAAAATAGAAATACTATGATAGTGTGAGGAATTGACTTTACTATTTTTTCACCTACTTTTAACTCATTATTAGGACCCTGGAAGGCCTGAGAAAAGAGCTGGTTGTCCATTTCCAGATTGGTCCAGGCGTGCTGGAAAAAGGGCTGCATCCAGACAACACAGAAACAGGGATGGACAATCCATGGGCCAAAGACTGTATGGCTCGTAGGACCTGTTTGGCAGCCCATTACCCAGACTATCCCTCAGATCACATCCCTATATATTTGGCAACAAGTTCAGGTAGTCCTCTCATACTGACTGTATTGTTTAGGTATAGTATATCAAAGGTATAGTAAGATAAAAAATCAGCTTTGCATATTTATATTTATATTCATATAAATTTATAAATTCATATTTATAACTGTCACAGTATCCCATGGACACATGAATGCCATTCCCAAACAGCTTGCAACAAGCAGAGTTAATGGAGAATGAAGAAGTAACTCAGCCTTCCATCCTTTCTAAGGTAGGTAAAATGAGGACCCGGATTGTGGGGGCAATAAGCTGACTTTGTATAAATATATACAGACGTATGAAGGCTATTGCTTAACGCACTGTAAGCCGCCCTGAGTCTCTGGAGAAGGGCGACATATAAATCAATTTTTTTAAAAAAAAGTAAAATTGTAAGTGGCAATCATGCGATGCTTCATTTAACAACCACAGTATTTAGTGATGGAGTTCCTGTTCTAATTTGTGGTTATTAAGTGAGGACGATCTATATGCCAACTTTATAATGGGGCCTTTCTTCCTTTTGCCACTTAGAAAAAAATTAGGTCCAAAACAATACATCAAGCTTCTAGAAAGTGTAATGCTTCAAGCCTCAGTGAGCACAATTCTGGCTACTGTTGTCTAAAAGTAGCCAGCTTATAGATAGTAAGTTTGTTGGCAATGAAGTAGATGAAAAAGAGGTTGAAAAAATAGGTTAAAATAGATTTAAAGCAGTCAATAGTAACAATTAACTAGGGATCATAGCTCACAATATGTCATTTACTGGCCACTAAAATAATAAATTCAAAACCAGTAAAACAAGTTCCAGACATTGTATGAAGTAAGGTCTCTTTAAATCCTTTCACAATGCAAAAAACAAAACAATTAATTCTCACTAGAGAATTCATCCATATTTTTATTTACAGCTCTACACATATCGGTTGAAGGAATTTCCCCACTACTAAGTGTTATTGGTGTTTACATATCTTTGAGTTGGCAGAAAATTCTACTGGCCTGAAATTTGCTGTTCCCAGTCTTGTTCCTGGTCATTGCCAATCACCTGACTTCCTTCCAAAGGAACAAATGACAAAGCTTAATAGATTTCATCTAGAGCGCTGTTTCTTGACCATGGCACCATTAAGATGTGTGTTCTTCAGTCCCCAGAATTCCCCAGCCAAGATTGAGAAACACTGATCTAGAGACTGCTCTTAGATGATGTCAGAAATAAGGTAGAGAAAATGACTTTAACACCAGCACTGTAAAGATGACTTTGACCTGTGTCACTCACAATAAGAAAGAAAATAAATGCTGCCAAGGTATTACTTGGGTTATGATTAGGCACATGTGGGACCTGAAATGAGAGAAGTAAGGAAAATGTGGATACATTACATGAATACCTGATAGATTGAAAGGTTGATAACTTACAGTTTAAGCTTGAGAAATATAGAATACAATGAAATGAGTCAGTAAGAAATGTGCACTATCTCAAAAACAAACATTACTGAACTTCTACAATACAGATTACATTGTAAGAAACATGGACAAGTGACTGACATTTCAATATTCCTAAAGATTTTGAAACTGAAAAGAAGTCAACTGAGCTAGGATGAAATATGCTTGCCTGATTGCATGAGAATTCATTTATTCATTTTTGCAGTCTAATTTAGATATGTACCTCTTCTCCCATTCCAGATTTCCTTATGCAATGTGTTCTCACTAGATGTAAAACTTAACATTTCCATGGTCCAAATCCAGTCTCCTTTAGCTGTATTACCAATAGGGCTAAAGAGCAAGACCAACCCAGAAATACTATTGCTTCTGGTATTGCTTATATGCTTATACGAAGGCACAAAGAGTATTAACCTGGCTATACTCCTGTAAACAACTGTTACTGATTCAGATTATAAATATCAGAGTAAACACTGTGAAGCCAAGAGGATCCCTCTATAGATGGAAAGTCTTATATAACTGTGGAGGTCTTTCAATTATTGCTCTCAAAATAAGGAAGAGATCTGTTCAGAAGACTCTTCTGAAACTTGGTTTTGGCAAATTAGGTAATTTCAAGAGTGGCGGGGAGAAATTCTAGTATCTGCTGCCTGAGACAATAGCACCAGTTTGCTGAGGGATGAGCCATCCTTTCTGCCAATGTTTGCTCACATTGGTCTGTACACATATTAGGCAATGTGTTTTTGACCTGGGGACAGCCAGGTGCGTGTCTAGTAACATCCTGAAACCGAGTTTAAAATTTACCCATCTTTGTGAAGGACTTGAAGGAGGGCCTTGAACATATGTTAAGACTCACAATCTTTAACATATCCATTTTAACTTTTATTTGAATGTAAATTATTTCTCAGTGTGTGTAACCTTGATCTGGATCGTAAACATACACAGTTTCTTTTGATAGATGTTGAAAAAGATGAGTAGGGTTAAATATTAATAAGGATACTGCTCGTGCAACAAGACCTTCCCACATCCTCTTGAGCAGAAGTACAGCATGATAAGTTCTCTCCATTTGTTGCCTCATAATTGGACAGAGCAGATTGGACAGAAGCAGGAACTGGAAGAACCCATATTATTCAGACCATCCTATTCACTTCCCAGCATTGGCTAATTCTTTAAAAAAAAAACATACAGGGCCAAATAACACAACAAATGTTCTTCCAGTTTGGTTCTGAATAAGAGCTTGAGAAAAATCCTATATTATATGAACTATCTGGAAACAGAGAAAAACTGACAACTTAATCTGCTGAAATGAAATGGTAGTATGGCTTCAAAACCCTGGACAGCTTCACCTTCTTGGGAAAACTGAAGAGTTCTAGCACATAATCTTAAGAAAATAAAATGAATCTACTTGAGGGAGAGGAAAAAACAGAGAGATAAGGAAATATATTTTTGAAGAAAGCATTGCGTGAAGCATATGTAGTCACTACCGGTGGAGGAGTCATATACTGGGAAGCCAATATGCTGCTGCATTTTTAAAATAGTGACAGAACCAGATCATATTTTTATATTCCGTCTGGTTAAGTGACTCATGGGCTGCTTTAACTACTTCCTGAATAGGCTGTTTTTCAAAACTTTCTTTTTTAAAAAATAGTAATTTTATTTATTTATTTATTTATTTATTTTATTATTCATATTTCTATGCCGCCCAATTCGCTGAGGACTTAAAAACATTGAAACAATAAAAATTAATACAAATTTTTAAAAAAGAAAAATCAGAAGGTCAGATAAGAAAAGAAAAATAAGAATATAGTAAAGAGGGGGGGAAAAGAAAATATCTAAAGAAATCATTTTTCCCTTCATCACAAGAAGTATGAACAATTTTAGTAACATATTACCTTTGTTTAAAATGCAACAAATGATCACTTCTTCCCATATCCCTTCTCGTATCTATAAAATTCTTGTCAATTCAGTCAGAATGTCAATAAAAATCTATAAAGTGTTACTAGAGAACACAACATATTGATATAACATATTGAGAATCAGTATGTTTGATCTAGTGGTTTAGGCACCTGACTACAAACTAGGGGACCGTGAGTTCTAGTCTCATCTTAGTCATGAGAACTGGCTGGGTCTAGTCTCATCTTAATCATGAAAACTGGCTGGGTGACCAGTCTTTCTGTCTCAGATCAATCCACCTTACAGGGCTGTTGTGGGGAAAATGGGAGGAGGAAGAAGTATGTTCAGTGACTTGAGTTATTTATAAAAAATAGTAAAGGCGGGAAATAAATAAAGTAAATGTCTATTTTAATTTTGATCAAATAAACCAGCTTTATATTCCTTCCTTTACTTTTAACAATCTTGATCATTAGCCCCTTCAAATAGTATTTTAATATTTTAATAGTATTTTAATAGTATTTTAATATTTTAATTATTTTTCTCTTCGTCTTTTTATACTCTGCAAGGTGCCAGAGTTACCTTCCAGGGGAGATGAGCAGTGTAAAAATAAGTAAAATAAAATAATTAAAACAAAACAAATAAGCAAGCTGGCATGCTGCAAAGCAAAAGACCAACTTCTAGCATCATATTTATCGTCAACAATTGCTATGGACCTGAAAAAGATCCACAGCTATTGTTGAGAGCATTCTGAAAGTCTAACTCATCTTCTGAGAAAGAAATATTTTGTGACTAGCCATGCCTGCAAGAGCAGTCATTTTGTGGCCAACCATTTTGTGAATGCATTCATAACATACTAAGAATGCTTTCATGAAAGAAAAGGTCCAAAAGGCTTGGCTTTTTCAGAATAAAGGCTACATATAGCAGACTTATTAGCTAATGCATCGTTTTCAGAAAAAGAAGACCAAAGTGATGAACGGCAATTGGCTGAGATAATTGGATGAATGTGTTTCATCCACTGTTTTAATTCAGCCATGACTGCCTTTTACAGCAAAGAATATTGCCTGCAGCTCATAATCTGACTAAGCCAGATTTCATCTACCTGGTTGCCTCTCAAATTTGTGGGCTTCAACTCCCCAAATTCCTCAGGCAGGACAATTTTAGTTAAGAATTGGGGAATTGAAGTGCACATATCTGGAGGACTCCAGATCAGAGGTGTAATGCTCCCGGTTCAGACCGGATCGACCGATCCGGTAGCGATGGCGGTGGGTGGTTTGGAGAACCAGTAGCCAAAATCCCTGCACACACCCCCCCCACCATGCCTAGATGAGCCGCACGATCATCAGAGGCTTTTTTTTTTACTTTTCAAAGCATTTTTTCTACAACCTCTTCCGATGAAAAAATGCTTTTAAAAGTTTTTTTAAAAGCCTCTGATGATCGCGCGGCTCATCTGGGATCGTCAGAGGCTTTTCAAAGCATTTTTTTCTGCAACCTCTTGGCCGAAGAAGCAGTTTTAAAAATGCTTTGAAAAGTCTCTGACGATCCCAGCTAAGTTGCCTGATCGGCAGAGGCTTTTCAAAGCATTAGAAAAAATGCTTTGAAAAGTTTAAAAAAAAAAGTTGGCCATGCCCACCCAGTCACCAAGTTACCCCCTCCCCCACCAAGCCACGCCCACAGAACCGGTAGTAACAAATTTTACATTTCACCCCTGCACCAGATAACTTGCTAGTGTGCAACTTAAAAAGTCTTCTTTGAGTCATTTACCTCCATCTACTTCTTCCATTTTAGTTTTGGAAACAATTCTTAGAAGTTTTTGGAACAACTTGGAAGTTCTTGGGACAAAAGTTCTTGCAACAATTGTACATAAAATCTGAGTGGATTAACAGTTGATTCTTTTTTCAGTACAAGTAATCAAATAGCACCTTCCATTGAAGGCTCCTTTCATGGCAGAGAGGCAGCATGATGTACAATCACCTGAGTCACTCTGACTAACTGTAGCTGAGCTACTTCTGATTTACTTAGCAGCCTAACTTGTTATTTCCTTTTCATCTCTTTCCCTATTAGGTTTATTAGAGTAGGGGTGGGAGTTGAGAATGTGAAATAATTAAGCCACTTTTGGCAGTTATCTGAACCTAAAGTATTTTTCCACAAAATGTAGATTCACAGAGTTGCCTTTGGAAAGGTTTATTAGGATAAAAGAATAGAAGTATAAGAATTGCATAAATGAACAATTGTTTTATTTGCAGACAATGTAGGTTAGAGTAGATGTTTTCTGCATCTTTTTCTCAAAGTCTCATACAAGTAGTCCTTGACCTACATCCACAATTGGGTGTGCTTCATAACCATATTGCTCAGTGATAGCAATCCCAGCAGTCCCAGTTGCCATCTTAACTCCAGGCTCATGGGACAAGCAGGATGTGGTGGGATAAGGAGAATGATGAAGGCCAGCTACATCATCAGATGCTGTGGAGTGCAAAGGGTCAAAAGAGCATAGATGAGGAGAGGGAAAGGCAAATGGGGGGGAGTTGAAGTGCCCCTATAGTCCTAAGTGCACTTGAATTTTGATCTCATGACAACGGGACTAATGTAATGGCTGTAAATCTTGGGTGTCAAACTCACGCCGTCATGTTGCCGTCACATGATGTTTCACTATGTTTTTTCCCTTCACGGGGTGGGTGTGGCTTGCACGTGACACATCCGGCCCGCGGGCCACAAGTTTGACAGCCCTGCTGTAAATGGTTGTGTGGAGTCCTTGGTGTTCTCCAGACTGATAATATTATCTAGCTGGGTAATGAAAGATCTGCAAGAAAATAACCATGCTCAGAGAGCACCAAGGACCCCACAGTTCAAACCTGTTCAAACCATTCATCTGGGATGCTTTCTGACTTTCCAATCTAGCCTATAGTCCTAAAATTCCCTGGTGGTCTGCTACCCAAGTATTGGCCAAGTTCAACTCTGCTGAGCCTCAAACTTATTGGCCATTTCCTATCTTCTCTATCAGTGTAGAATAAAGCTATATCTCATCTCCTGAAATATGGCTTGCTTCTGATTGAAGAATCGATTCTGAGAAACATTTTCTTACTATGTTTTTATTTCAATTTACAAACAGCTTATGGCTGGTGCAGCCTCTACATTCTGTAAATAAATAATAAGATTAAAAAGAAAGGAGGAAAAATAATTACATCAAACAGGGTGGTCCAAGGGATTTTCTTTTCTTTGTAAGTTTTGTTTTAAAGTGCCATAGTCATTTATATTTTTACATGCTTTCAGAATAAGACAAGGAATGCCCCATGTGGTAGCAGTGTTAAGCTCCTTGAAGACAGCCTGGTGTTCTTTATTACAGAATTTTTATTTGTGTTTTAATCCATTATGCAAACCAACAGGATCAGATGAATCATAACTAAAATTTCTTTTTCTTCCTCGGAGCTGTGACGTTGCATTTTTATCTTTGTAGTGGTCCATTATAGTACTAATGCGAATATTATATTTCCTCTTAAAGCCACGCTGTTAGAAAAACTGGCTATTTAAGAGGGTTTTAAATTTTTAGAGTTTTTAAGGAAAGAAATATTAATATACGTCCAATCAGTAGAGGAAAGAGGAAAGCTGTTTTACAAAGACATCATTAACTTTGACATATATTTCAGTTATCCTTAAATTAGGACAATCTCGGTTATCTTTCTTCAGTCTCAGGGTTTTTTTTTTATGGCTTTAACAGCCCGTTTTTGTAAATCCAGTAATGAGTCATTATCCAGGTTGTTTTTCATCCCTTGGCTTAGCATTTGCATTTCCACTTTAGTTTTCATCTCTGTCTTACAGTCCAAAACTTCTGTTTTATTTTCTTTTCATATATGCTAGGTTTTGTTTTATTTACAGATTCTGGCCATCTATAAATTCTTCCAAGATATTCTCCCTCGCATCTTTCATTTCTTCTTTAAGATCTTTTTTAAATAGTGCCTTTTCATGAGCATATATTGTTGTTGTTATTGTAGCTGAAAGCTTCTTTCACATTTCTTCAAAAAAGCCTTTGAAATGTCCCCAGTGTAATACTTTTATCTGTCATCTTTGCAAGTTTCATTCCTGGTTATCAAATTCAAAAAAATAGAAAACAGACCTTTCGTTTTTCTTTTTCCTCTACCTGGAATCTTTAGCCACATCTAGTGTCTCCTTTGTGTAATCACATAGCCTGCCTCAAATTTCTTTTGCTTCTTTTTTTTTTAATCAACCAATCATTTCTTCCCTGAAAGACTAAACAATTTATATTTCCACAAGGATGTTGTTTTGTTTTTAATTATTTCAAAAACCTTAAAGTAAAAGACATAATATTTCAAATATGAAATCAAATATTTCAAATTTGTCTGATCTCTTACTTTGCTCCAAACTATTTAAAATTCTTATCTAGCTTTTTGTTATTTGTTTGTATTCTTTAAATTCTTTAAATTGTTACTTAATGTTATTTTCCTTTATCCCAAAGATGCTTTTTCAGGAGGCAACTGGACGTCCTTGTTTTTTCTTTTGAAGAAGTTTTGCTTCTCGTCAAAGAAGCTTCTTCAGCTCTGACAGGATAGTGGGTATAGTATATTCCTTGCAGAAAGCTAGTAATTTACACCCTTTTAGAGGGTCATTGAAGCACTTGGAGGTTTATCTGCACCTCAGGATCACTTGAGTAGTGCTCCTGGTTCCTGTAGTCCAGGGGTGTCAAACTCTAGGCCCACGTTTTGGCCAGCAAAGTACTGCAGGAGGCCGTCCAGGCCAAAAACGGGGTGCAAGCAACCTTACATGGCCCCCTGCACCTGGTTTGGCCAGCAGGGTGCTGCAGGAGGGCGTCCATCGCATCTCCCCACCCTCCCTGGCCAGTCTGCGGAGGACAACTACAATGCTGGTCTGGCCCTTGAAGAAATCCAGTTTGACACTCCTGCTATAGTCTGAAATTTTTTCTCTGGAAATCCATTCCTACTCCCACACTATTCAAAGGGTGTTCAGCCCAAATTCTATAGCTAAAAGTCTGTAGAGATTCTCAGTCATCCAAGTTACAGTTGTCCCAAAGGTACTTCTTCAGGAGGCAACTGGACTTTCTTGTTTTTTTCTTTTGAAGACATTTTGCTTCTCATCCAAGAAGCTTCTTCAGCTCTGATAGGATAGTGGGGAATGGAAGGATTTATATTCCTTGCAGACAGCTGGTAATTTGCATCCTTTTAGATGGTGGTTGAAGCATTTGGAGGTTTATCTATGTCAGGAACTAGGAACAGGTGACCATGAGGCAGTTGTGGGTTGCCCCCGATTTGGACCGGTTCTATAGAATCAGTAGTAAAACTGGCAGGAGGCTTCACCCACTGACCTCAATGTCATCAGGAAGCTTTTGCGCATGCACAGAAGTGCACATGTGTGGCCCCATTGCAAAGCGGTAGTAAAGGTAAGTAGAACCCATCCCTGCCATGAGGACACAGATGAACCTCCAAGTGCTTCAAATTACCAGCTGTCTGCAAGGAATATAAATCCTTCCATTCCCCACTATCCTGTCAGAGCTGAAGAAGCTTCTTGGATGAGAAGCAAAATGTCTTCAAAAGAAAAAAGTCCAGTTGCCTCCTGAAAAAGCACCTTTGGGACAACCATGACCTGGATGACTGAGAATCTCTACAGACTTTTTTTCCTTTATTCTGGAATGGATCACCCATCCAGTAATTTTTCAAAGTTGTTCAGAATATATCTTTTAATTTTAAAATAGCTATGTTTAAAATAGCTTAATGTTTAGAAAATGGTTTTTTATGAATCCATTGTTCATATAAGCTCTGGTGGGCTTGAAAGCTTGATGGATCTCCTCATCTCCTGATGAGCAAACTCATGAGTTAAACAATGTCCTTTGGCCTTCTCATGAGGAGCAGCTGTCTTGAGTGCAAGTAGATGATTTCTCATCCTTTCTGTATCCAGAGAGGTTCTGTTAGATGAGACTTGTCACTAGCTATGCTCATTATATAAATAGTTAAATGTATTAATGGCAGGAGGGGAGATATAAAAATGTCAACTAAGTCCTACTAGTGTATGGGGTTCCAGTTTTAATGCTAAGAACTGTATGTATAAAATATTAATTGAGTTCTCAATCATAATCTCAGTAAAATTAAGGCAATTTAAGAAATTAATGATTAATTGAACTTTTTTAATTTGATACATCTACCGTATATACTCGTGTATAAGCTGACCCGCATATAAGCCGACCCCCCCAATTTTACCCCCCAAAACTGGGAAAACTTGTTGACTCGCGTATAAGCCGGGGGTGGAAAATGCAGCGGCTACTGGTAAATTTCAAAATAAAAAAAGACTGGTCAAAAGTGCAAGGACCTGTCAGAAATCACTTTTTTCAGCCCTCTGGGTAGTCCTTTTGTGCACATGGACTACTCAGAGGGCTGAAAAAGTAATTTTTGACTGGTCCTCGCACTTGTGACCAGTCCTCAAACTTACAACTGTCCTCACATTTTACTTTTTTGCCCTATCTTGTCACCATGGTGAAGAGAAGCAGTTGTGAAATGAGTGACATGGTTTTAAGAATGCTGCACAGGCATTTTGCATGGTGACAAGATAGGGCCAAAACGTAAAATGTGAGGACAGTCGTAAGTTCAAGGACTGGTCACAAGTGCGAGGACCAGCCAAAAATAACTTTTTGAGCCCTCTGAGTAGTCCATGTGCATAAAAGGAGAACAAATATGAATAAATAGCAATAATTAGAAACACACATACAACCATACAATGTATTTTCTTTGAATATTGAATATTCCAATTATTTCCATGCAATCCAATTTCTTACAAATCAATTAATTATATTTACCAATAATAATAAACCAAATAATTTCCCCCAATATTCTTCCAAGCCACAACTTAACCATTTCTGCTTTCAACACAATATACAATTAATAATATCTCAATTATTACAATTCCCTATTTAAATAGAGCTTTTTTTTCTTTTGTGTTTTAAAATCTTGAACTCCCCTCTTTTGCCATTTGCCATAAATTTCCCATTGTTTGCACCAACCTTTTTTGATGAGGAAAAAGAAATCAAATCTGCCTTAGCAAACAGCAAAGCCAACAAGCTGTTTTAGTTTCGCTTTCGGTTTCAGCAGGAGAAAAAAAAATGTGCTCTTTGCAGAAGGCACCTTTTTTAAAAAAATGTGCTCTTTGCAGCAGGCACCTTTTTTAAAAAAATGTGCTCTTTGCAGCAGGCACCTTTTTAAAAAAAATGTGCTCTTTGCAGAAGGCACCTTTTTGTAGCCGGCACTGATCTTCTCATTTGTTTTTTTTTAACCCTGATCAGCTGTAGGGGGGGCCTTTGAAGCCCCACCGGCAAGAATTTAAAGTGTTTTTTTTCCCTCTAGCCATCAGCTGGAACTCAGGAGGCAGTCCCAATAGATTGGGAGTGGGCAGGGTAAGCAAACCCCGTTCTCCCGCTGTTTCCTAGCTTGCAGGGAAAGTCATTTTTTTGTGACCCGCGTATAAGCCGAGGGGGCGTCAAGTATATACGGTATTCTAAAAACAAGTAATTAAGATATTTTTGTTTCCTGTCTTTTTTTCAGTCCTTAGTACTGGGTGAGTTTATATAGAAAACTTGTATTTTCATAAAGGGATCAAGACACTGCCCCTAACAAAGTTTCTGAAGCTATTTGAGTAAATAAAGATAGTTATTTCTTTGAAGAACTTGTTATCAAAAATCTCAATCTTTTCTTTTTGCACTGTATAATATCTCCCAGTTTCTCTAGCGGCCTAGCCATTCTAACTGATTACAATGGGAATTGCAATATATCATATTTGAGAAGTGTCCGCTGGAGAAAATTTCTGTGAACCCTTTACTTTTACCTTAGGGAAGCCATTAGCTCTTTGATCACATTGCATCACTTTGTAGCAAAGACCCATGAAGAGCATATTCAGGAGACAGTGATGTCCCTAAGAAGAAAGACACCACTCCTTGCTTCTGTCCTTTAGCTCTGGTTTACAGAGAAAACTCTATTCCCTGGATTCATTTGCTAAATATATGATCCCCTCTTACTAGTTTTATCAGCATCCAGTTACATTGGTGCTTGCTAGAGTTTTGTTTTGTTTTTTTTTAAGATTTAAGAAAAGGTTTTTTGGGGAGGTAGGGTTAAAGCTGAATGTGGTTGTGAGTTTTTCATAATCATGTTTTGAAAGACAGCAGGGTAACATGGAATAGGTTTTTTTTTCCCCTTTTGTTTGTCACAGTTATATCAGCAAGGAAAGTCCAGGCATGTTCAAACAGTACTTTAACCTTATTCTCATATTACTGCTGCCCAGAATAAACATCCAAGAGTGTTTCTGTGGACACTGCTTCAGATGATTGCTTTCTGTTTTCCCTAGCTGCTCTCCCTTGGGTAAGACAGACAAGACAATGCGTTTTCTCCCTCGAGCCATCATCTTAACTTTCATAGGCTTTATTTCCCTGTTATGGTGGCACCATCATCTCTCTACCCATCAGCAGCAAGGTAAGATATCCCCACCCCCACCCTAATCCCTGATCTGAAAGCAACACTAAGTTGCCTCAACTAGCCAAAGACAAATGTTGAGGAAATATAGGCAGTGGAAGGCACTTTCCTGTGTTCTTAGAATCAAGATTTTTAATAGGCCTCTTGCAACAGGCCTCTTGCAATAGGCCATGGAAATTTTAATAAATTTAGTAAAACAAAAGTCAACCATCCCTAACAAATAATTGGAGAAACACTCCTTCAAATCTGCCATATTCTCTTTCTTTTTTTTTTTATACAGACATATATATCTATTAGTTTATTAACATTGCCAATGAATCCTGGCTCCATAGCAAATGATTAATTTTAGTGACCCGGTAACACATAACAAACAAATAATAGTACTAGAGTAACTTATACTCAGTTGTTCCCTCCTCTTCCTTTTCAAAAAGTATCTTAATAATATAAAAATGTAACTTTATTGATATAGTATAGCAGTAAAATTAACCCACCCACTCTGTATTTATTATAAGTGTTCATTATTTGATTGGCACTTGGTGGTAGGAGAAAATATGTACAATAACCTCCCTCTCAGCAAGCTATTGCAGGAGCAGATAAACTTGTCAATACCTGGAGTTTCACATCATTCTTTCAGGAGGGCAAATTGTTGAACGGCGTCTGCCTCTCGTGTTGCTTGGGTGGGGTCAGGCAACATTTATGAGAGGAGATGTGGGTTTGGGATCTTTTTCTAGTTTGGTATAAGATCAAATTGTTTTGGAAAAGGCTATGTTATCACATCCTATAAAACTATTTGTGTAAACTTCTTGTCACCAAAAGTTAGAGAACAAAGTTGCTGCTTGCTCAGTGGCACAACTGGAGGAGAATAAAAATGAGGGAGCTTTCAGGCATAAGTATCTCTGTGGCCACAAGGCCCTTATTAGAACTAAAGGGACAAATGTTATCAAGCAGTTGATGATACATATCCTTGAATAGCTTTTCCCATCCTATGTTTACAGACCATTTGACCATCAAAGAGGAGATTGCTGTACCTCTCACATTTGATTCTCTGCTACATATTCAGCAGGTCAGAAAAAAGACATTGCAGTCTTTTTGCAGGAAAAAGAGCAAACTCACTAAACTTCCAGCTACTCAAAAGGAAGCTTCCCAACTACTCTCTTCTATTGCAGTGAGTCACAAACTGAATTTCCTGTATTGCAAAATACCAGGCACCGGGGTGGAAGAGTGGGAGCAGCTGTTGGAAGGGATATTGGAGAACGAAAATGTCACATTGCAGGTGCCTGTCCCCTATCACCAGGACTTTGGTAACAAAATGGCCTTGAGTAAATATAACTTGACATCAATGGAAGCTCTGCTTAAAGCCTACACAAAAGTGGTTTTCATTAGGGATCCTTTCCACAGACTCATTTCTGCTTACATGCATCAGATGGCAGATAATCTAACCTTCAAAGAGTTCATTGACTACATCTTGTACAGTGGATTGAAGAATGCCAGTGTTGAATGGACACCCTTAGTCAAGCTGTGTCATCCATGTCTTGTTCAATATGACTATATAATAATGTTTGGGTTTCTTGGCAATGAAGTGCACCATTTGATGCTCCGGACTGGATTCCCAGATAACATCCAGATGCCCAAGTTCATGGACTTTAAGATCCAGTGGACATATAACTGGCTAGAAGAAGAGATGTTCAGTGAATTATCCCTTGTGCAGAAGAAAAGGCTTTGCCGTTTCTTTCGATTTGACTTTGCTGCATTTGCCTTTCCCAGAAGCTTGCTCTGGGACCTCATATGCATTTCTGGAAAGAGTTAAGTTTACTTTAGACATCAAAGAAGAATGCCCAGAACTGAACTGATGAAGTGAAATCTCAGACTCTTACAGAATGGGGACCTAGCCTTGACATCTAGTGGAAGCAAATTCCATAATGTAATTACGTGCTTTGCAAAGAAACACTTCCTTTTATTGGTCCCAAATATTCTGGAATTATTTTTTATTTTATGCTCCTTAATAATCTGCAAATAATCAAAAGCATTGTCTGGATACAGAGCTTTGGGGAAATTTCACTGTTCACATTCTCCCATAACAATGGGAACTATGTTCTACTTGCATGCCTGCTGAAGTGGTTCATGAACCTTTGGGGAATAATTTTTTTTGAAAGCATTTTAAAGTCCAAGAATATAATAGCCATCATATTAGTCATGTCTACTTCTGTGAAGTTCTCCATTTTTGGCCTTGGGGGCACATTAGGGTTTTGAGAAAATGGAGCTCTTACCAAATGGCTACTCTAGAGGATATAATCAACTGAGAAGCACACCCTTAGCAGAATGGCTGGTCTTCAAATAGGTGCTGGGCTTTACACTTGTCTGGTATTTTACACTAATCTGGTCAGCAATACAGTGGTGTGTTGCTACCAGTTTGCACTGGATTGGGCGAACCAGTAGCGGCGGCGGTGGAGACTCCGCCTACTCTCCCGGATGGTTCTGCACATGCGCAGAAGCACGGTGCACGTGAGCACACACGCGCACACAAGCAAACCAGTAGCGACGGGATTTGGAACCCATCCCTGCAGCAATACTGCTGCAGGAGAGTCTACAGCACATTTGTACTACTGTTATTAATGGCATTTCATTCAAGGAAAACCAATTTAGTGAAACGAAGATCAAGTTTGTGACTCAACGTCTCAAGAATGCCAATTTGAAATGCCATCATGTTTTCATGTTAACATAATCATTTCATGACTTTTTTTTTCAGGTTGGGTAACTGGAGACAGGAAGCATCCACCAGAGGCTCTAGATTTTAATTGCTTGATAGAGGTTTTGAATAAAAGGAATGATGCACTTCTGGTGTGTTGCACTGTTTTCCACTTAATCTTTTGAATGACTACCCTTTGAATTCTGTATTTCCCGTGTTATTCTTTTAGTTACTGCAAAATGGAGTTATACTCACACATTCCTGCCTGAACCCCAGGCCACCCCAACGATGCCCTTGAAGTGATGTCCCAGTGCCTGGAAGCCGTGCGGATCTGGATGGGGAGAAACAAGCTCAAGCTCAACCTGTCCAAAACGGAATGGCTGTGGCTCCCGGCATCCCGATATAGTCAGTTGACTCCATCACTGACTATCGGGGGCGAGTCTTTGGCCCCTGTGGAAAGGCCTCTCAAACTGGGAGTCCTCCTGGATAGGCAGCTGTCTTTGGAGGAACATCTGACGGCTGTAACCAGGGGGACCTTCTGTCAGGTTCGCCTGATTCGCCAGTTGCGGCCCTTTCTTGATCGGGATTCCCTGTGCATAGTCACTCACACCCTCATCATCTCACGCCTAGACTACTGTAATGCTCTCTACATGGGGCTCCCCTTGAAGAGCACCCGGAGGCTCCAACTGGTCCAGAACGCAGCCGCGCAGGTAGTGACGGGAGCAGCATGGCGCTCCCACATAACACCGCTCCTGCGCGAGCTGCAGTGGCTTCCGGTGGTCTTCCAGGTGCGCTTCAAGGTGTTGGTGATCACCTTTAAAGCGCTCCATGGCATAGGGCCTAGTTATCTCTGAGACCGCCTGCTGTCACCGATGACCTCCCATCAACCCGTGTGCTCCCACAGAGAGGGCCTCCTCAGGGTGCCATCAGCCAAACAATGTAGGCTGGTGACCCCCAGGGGGAGAGCCTTCTCTGTGGGGGCACCCACCCTCTGGAACCAGCTGCCCCCGGAGATAAGGAGAATTCATGACCTCAGTGCCTTCCGCCGTGCCCTCAAAACACATTTTTTCCAAGAAGCCGGGCTGGCTTAAGAAGAAATTTTAAATATTTTAATTGGTTTGTTAGTTTTAAATTTTGGGACCAAATCTATATATATTTTAATTTTTTATTTTTTTTTATTTATATTTATATGCCGCACTTCTCCGGAGACTCAGGGTGGCTTACAATGCGTTAAGCTTTGCTTTTAATATTTGTATTTCATGTTTTTATTTCTGGCTGTACACCGCCCTGAGTCCTCAGGGAGAAGGGCGGTATATAAATTGGAAATAAACTAAACTAAACTAAACTAAACTATCTACAGGTGATATAAAAATCAGGATCACTTTAAATTTTACTTTTGAAGATATCAAAATAACTGTTGTGGCAGGAAGCTTTCAGTACAGGACCAATATATCACCATCTCTGATCAACTTTGTGACTTTTTACAGTTCATGGAAATTATCCACGTATGGCTGGATGATTCAGTGGTGGTATATTGATTTTTAAGACGAAATTGGACACTTGAGCAGGTGATTGGAAGACCTCCAAGGTCACTTCCAACTCTCTTATTCTATTATGTATAAATTAATCGTCCATATTTGATCTCTACATTTTGGCCACATCTAATAAATACAGTCCAGATTGGAATTGTGTAGAGAATACAACATTTGATTCCCAGTGACTGTAATCTCTCTAGGCAGATCCCCCGTATACATTTGGTGAAATATTTTCTCTCCTAAATGAGAATGATGTTCTTATTGGATGATGGGAAGGGGGAAGGACTAATGTGTTGCATTTGGCGGGCCACTGACAAGGAGAAAACCTTCTTCCATTCAAGGCATAGTTGTTCCTGGCAAACATCCAGGATGGGAGGGATAGCTGTGTGTCCTTTGAGTCATCATAACATTATGTAGAAACAACAAAAGCATTTAAATATATGTTTATTTTTCAAAATGTTTCATTTAGAGCAGACATCCAGATTGATCATAAAAGAGTAAGCTCATAAGTCTGTAACTTATGCAGGTAAAATTAATCTGCATGCTTCCTGGAAAAGTAGCCTTCTTATGAAGACTCATGAATAACAAGATGTTATTGATAGCTATCCCTTCTTTTGCAAATATCACAGAGCAGATACATTTAATTTGAGTTCTTGCTTAACATCCCATTTTATGGGCACATTTTATATCACAGACTTTGTTAGCTTTTAAAAGAGGCCGGTGATAATTTTTTCAATGAATTAAGTGAATAAGAAACCAAAAAGTCGGGTTTCATAATGGTCTTTTTCTTCAACAGGATATTATATATGCCTCATGAAGTAACACAAACCACTTGTTAAGATTGAAATGATACTACTCCATTATTTTCCTTCATGTCACTCCAACAACTTCATCCAACATTTTAAATGATGAGAAGAGATTTTATCATGACCTCAGGCCCTGGATGCTTTAGAGGTGATCATCACAGCAACATCAAATGCATCAAGAATAGTGTCATTTCTATGATGCAAAATGCTTGATTGAGGTGCATTGCAGCTGTAGGAAAAAAAAGGAAAAACTCATCCTAAACTGAAATGCAGAATTAACCATGGTTAAACCCAGAATAGTGATGAATCCTGGTTGCCACAAAAAAAATGGAGCAGAACTGGTCACTGGCCTAGTAATGCACTTGGATTTGCCTATCTCATGTATCAATATTGGAGCAAGTGGCGATATCAGGACATTGACAGCCCTACGAAACAATCTCTTCTATTTCTTCTGTCAAAACACAAAACAGTAGCTATCAACACCAAATACTAAGTATTGTTTTAATAAATGACAAAAAAGAGTTGTAACCAATTTATTTCACCATAACTCCCTTTTTATGATCTTGTAGTCCATGAGGACATTTAATATGCAGCAGGGTTGTACTGTATTGCTCTACTCAGCAACCACTTGTAAAAACAACACGTTTGATTACAATTTAGTCATACTTAGAGTACACCCATTGAAATCATTGGGTATTAAATTACATGAAAATAATGTGACTATATTTTGTCCATTCAAGATTTGAATCAGCAGTGTTTATGTACCTCTTCACTTTTGAGAGATTTCATTTCTTTTGTTAGAAAACACTAAAATGTTGTGTGTTGTTTTTCTGTTGTAGGAATGTACACATTGCTTTCATACAATTTTCTTCGTATCAACCAGAAACCGCATCCCAAGAGCCCAAGGCAAAGTCAAGATCTTTGAATGACACCATTACCTGGTTTCTGAACATTTGGAAATGAGTTTGTAGTATCTGACATTGATTCTAAAATTTAGGATTCTAAGATTCTAAAAGAATGTAAGGAGCTATATAGCACAAAAAGTACAATAGGATTTGATGTGGGAAAAATGGAGAAATGCCCAATATGGTGAACTAAATGGCTTTTAAACACTTCAGATATATTATGAACTAATTCATCTTCAGGAAGACGATCCAGTCAGTTCACCTATATATTTCTCCTCCTGAAATGGAACTAATATGATCAACTTGTCCCGGATACTTCCCATTTCTCTAATATTTTAGGGTTCCTTAACTTATCTATAGAAAATATGTTTATTGTACAATGTATTTCATTTTTTGTAATTTGTTTTAAAATTTATGGATTTGGGACATATTCATCATGAGTACAGAATGCAATAGTAAAAACCCTAGTCTAGACACAAACGTATCATAGCATAGAATGGATAAAAGGGAAAAAAATCAATATCTATGTAGCGGAGTGTTTGGTTAAATAAACACTGCATTCAACAAACACTATAGGGTAAAATATGAGAAGACCCTAATAAGCCTCCACAAATTGTGCTTTTGTGCAATCCCACAATCCTAAATTTAACCTATCTATTTTTTTTGACAAAATTAAACTGACGATAATGTTCCAAAAGTTGTGAGAAAAACAGCTTTCTATGATATGTCCACATATAGGTTACTGATATCCTATATACGTCAACTCAAAAGTGAGCCCCACTGAGTTCAATGGATCATAATCCCATGGATTTGGATCATTATATGCCTCGCATCTGCTCCCTGGGGTGATTGTCTTACTCTGACTAAGGAGATGACACTGATTTTATTCTAGCAAATTTGAAAGAACAGGAAGCTGAAAACAGAGGCCAAAAATGCTCTGATAGCCATTAAACTACCTCTCTCATCCTTAGTACACAAAAGGGAAATGAAACAATGGCCTCTCCTGACTGTCTTACCATCTTCAGTGATCCATCCAAAAGATTAAGATGAGCATAAACATAAACAATTGTTTATGCTCAAAATTGGGAATTAGAGAAAATACCTTTGGAAGATGAAGTAATAAAAAGATTTTAGATTGTGCCGAAATGAACCACTTTGTTGATTAAAGATAGGGAAGAATCAGAATATTTTAGAATATGGAATTATTTTGATTGTTGGTTGGAAAAGAGATATAAATGATTAATTTTATAACTATGTGTAAAAATTTGATGGCCAGAATATGGTTATAGGAATGAACTTTTATAGTGGTTTGGATGACAATTAAGATAGAAGAAACTGTTGGAACAAGAAGAATAAAAAGAACTGAAGAAGTCAATACCGAGATGTCACAGGGGAGGGATGATTGATGTATTAAATGTTTGTTTGTCATAAAAAATAAAAAACTTTAAAAAAAACAACAAAAAATTAAGATGAAATTAAATGTGATGATGATGATTAATTGGCTACATCAAATCAGCTAAAGCTACATTTTTGAGGCTGGATGTCATGATTGCACTTGAAAAGTGAACATATACATAGTGTTTCCCTGATTTTCACTGCAAGCTTAAAGGAACCATTGCAAACTTTCTGTTCACAAAAGAAAAGTAATTTTCTCTCCCTCCCTTTGTTATATATAACATGTGCAATAATTTATCAATAACATTTTTCTTGATTGACTGATGCTTCCACAATTACATTATAAAGCTTTCTCAATCAATAAGGTAGACACAGAATACAGTTCTGATTTCAGCTTAGAGGTACTGCTTTGGTTGGTCCCGGGAGATAAAACCACTTTAATAAGTGGAGCTAATTTCTAGAGATGTCTTCATTCACACGTTCACAGACCATGGTTTGAAAGTTCCTGGTTCAACAGGTGGACACTAAAAAGAAAAAAAAATGGGATGAGAACAAATTATAGATCCGTGATGGCAAACCTATGGCACGCATGCCACAGGTGGCACACAGTGCCCTCTCTGTGGGCATGCGAAGCCGTCACCCCAGTTCAGCTGTGCCACGCATGCTCATGTGCCTTCTGACGGCCAGCTGGTTGTTGGGTCTCCGCCGTGCATGCACAGGGACGAGGGGGAGTGCAAGGGGCGTGTGTGCATACGTGTGGGTAGGGGTGGGGCACATGCGTGGGGCCATGCGTACATTGCATTTGGGGGGTTTGGGCACACCTGCACGCATTCACTCATGCACGCACAGACTTTGGGCACTTGGCCCAGAAAAGGTTAGCCTGTTATAGATGTTTCAATTTTTTTGCATTTCCAGGTAGGGCTGAAAATAGGTTCTGCTTGAAGTCCTGAACCAATAATACTAGACTTCATGGGTCAAGAGTCATTTTTAAGGATGACAAAAGATTTTAATTTTGTTTTCTCTTAATAATTTCTGCAACTATATTGAATTCAATTGATCAATCATGAAACTTTTCTTAAAAGTTGGACTAACAGTTGCATGAATTTAGGAATGCATTTCTCCAAACTTATGCAGTTTTGTTTGCAATGTTTGTACCCAATGTTTAAAGTTTTGCAAATAATTTTGGTAATAAAATATATCATGGTACATTATATTCATTAATATCTGCATTTTGATGGACTTTTACTTAATGTACTTGACTACATCGACAAACTTCTGAAAGACTCTTATTTTAGAAAAAGTGTACTTTAGTCTACCGGCTAAAAAACTAAGGTTCCAAGTCAGAAATCTTTGTTCAAATCTTGCTTTTTCCCATGGACTCGCAAGGAGATCTACTTTACCATGAAGATTTCAAGATTATACATTTTGAATCCTTGAAAAGCACCATAAAATTGTTAAATTGTGATTACTAAGTGTTCAGGAAAGCCTTTACCAATTGAAAGCTGGGTCCTGGTTCATGTTGATCTAATGCTTAATGAATTATACTTGCAGAAGAGAATAAAGGAGATAAATTAACTTACCAATTTGGTGAAGGAATCAACACAAGCATTGCGTATTCTTTCTGGAGTAGCTGGACTATCTAATCTGAATGCTCCTTTCAATGCAGATTCTTTCCTTGCAGAGACAATTGCATCTTTGATAGCATAAAACACAGAGGCTGCTAAGAACAATGGAGGCTCACCCACAGCCTATGGAGATGAAAAGGCAAAAGGCCATGCAACCTTCCATCAAAAACGTATTCTCAGTGTATAATAAGATATACATATCACATATAACATACTGATTCACAATTTCACTGGACCACATACTGTGGAATTACTAGGTACAGTGATGGAAAAATGTATCTTTTGTGTATAATTTGTACATTGTATTCCCCATTATGCTCTCTTATATGACATCATCAGCTAACTTGTGGATATAGCATTTGGTTTATAGGCAACTAATGAGGACAATCTAGTAGTGTAGATTTGGAGAAGATAAATGGTCCCTGACCATATTGAAGGAGTTTGTTGGTAGGACTCAAGACAGCACTTCCTTCTTTTGATTTTTTTCCTTTCACCCAAGCTTTAGTGCTGGAGATTAGTCTTGTTCAAGTTTTTGTTCTCATCATAAGAAGAATCACGTGAGAATAAGTATGGGGTCATGCTCATAAATTCATTCCCCTCCCAAGACAATTCTATAGTCTGAATTTAATTTCTTCCATCCATATGTTATACTGTAACATATACTGTATATATTGGGAGGTACGTATCTGTAGAAGAAATCCTGCTTTACTCATCTAGACTCCAATTCCAATCATTCATGGAGCTACGTTTCCTGGGAACGTATACTACTACAGCAAATCCTCTGCTTTCAACATGTGATGAATCATCACAATTGAATAACTCCAATATAATGGAAGCAACAATGAGTCCACTTTCACTTTTACAGGCTTCCCAATTGTGTAAGACGAAGACAAATATATCTGTCTGTTAGGGAATAACTCTGAGTACCTCCAGGACCAATAAGCAGTGACATTATTGAACTTATATAATGTTTAATTAGACAAATTAGGTTTGTCAAACACATTAGGCTAAGCTCAAATGGAATTGTATGTGATTCAGCATGTTGTGTGAACCTGATCATCATACTGAGCCATAGTATTGTTTAGCTGCTATTCACAGTATTGTGTTAAGCTGCATTTAAGATTTAAAATGGTCTGTGCATTCGGCCAAAGAGTACTTAATTAGTGGAGAAACATTTACAATATAATAAACTTTCTACGGCCAGTAACCCGAGTAAACAAAATGAGCAATTCCAGATCATCCTATAGTAAGGTCATTAAAATGTTTTAAGGTAAGGCAGGATAATATGGAAAAGATAAATGGAGTTGTTAAAACATAATATTTATATTCCTCAGTGTAGTAGTACAAAAATCATTATGCTCTGATGCTCCAGCTAATAAATTCTGACTTAGCATCGGCCTGTCCTATAAATATTACACTGTTTTAGAATGGTGGATAAAAAGAAAAAGTAAGTGGGGGGGAAAACAATCACAAAAGGAAAGGGAGAAAGAAAGAACGAAAGATATTCTTCAACAGAACATAGAATTAATCCAGTGATATTCATCACTAAAGTCAGGGGTGGGAGTCTATCAGTTCAGTCGAACTGGTCCAAACCGTTAGCTCCGACAATCAGCTGGGAGCGAACCAGAACCAGTGGTGGGATTCAGCCAGTTCGCACCTCTTTGGGAGAACCTGTTGTTAACTTTCTGAGCAGTTTGATGAACAGGTTGTTGGATGAAATTATTAGGGCAGAGAACCAGTTGTTAAATTATTTGAATCCCACCACTGACCGGAACCAATGATCAGCTGGGCCTACCCGCCCACCCCTGCGCTTTACTTACCTTTATTTTCGCAGCTGATTAGTGCGGCAGAGTGGATTGCCGCACCTCAGCTGTTTTAATTCCTTAGCACTAACGCAGAAGGTGATTTTTCATTCAACTGTGAAGCATGCGATCACCAAACCGGTTGTTAAACTGGAAGGATCCCACCACTGCCTAAAGTATATTTGATTGTTTTCTGGTTATTTACTGAAGTAATCAAAGCAAGATCCCACGTTGCTAATTGTTATGAAATATCTGGAGTACAGGAGATATGAGAACAGTGTTCTGCCTTGCATGTATGCTTGGTAAGTTAATATGTTAATTAACAAATGGAGAAATGTATTTCTCAATGAGATATTTACCTTAGATGAATAAATGGCTTTGCTGTTTGGACAATCCCGGAGAAGAGAAACATGGAACTCTGATGGAATGTCACCAAATGCAGGGATCTTGTACATTCCAGGCCCTCGTGTATACAAGTTGCCTTCGGGGGAATAGCGTAGCTCCTCCATGGTAAACAGCCCAATTCCTTGGACAAATGCTCCTTCAATCTGGAAAAAAATAAATCAAGTCCAAATTTGTTCTTTTCCTTTCTCATCTCTTTGGTAACAATTGAAAGATAAAATGGGTTTAAAGATTTAAAACCCAAATATTGCACAGGTTTCTGCAGACATGCTTAGGTCAGCTTCCTAAATGCTTAATTATGACTGCAATCCTATTCCCATGTTCTTTGGAATAGGCCCCACGGGATTCATTAAGACTGTGTGTAAACCTTATCATCAAACTAAGAAAACTGCTCAGTTGAAAGACTTCAGAGCCAGACTGCAATTATTTAGCGATTAAGAAAAACATTGTTTGCAGACATTATATAAATCGCATTACATGATCGTTGCTTAAATGAGTGGCAAAGCAACTAATACAATTATAATGAAGATATTACTTTACCTTCTGTTGTAAGCCATGGTTTAAAGTGTATGCTTGCTAATGCATTTGGACATTATACTGAATTGCATTAGCAATAAAAGCCAAACTTCAATGGTCCTCTGCTCAGGTATGGCCATGAAAGGCAGACCCAATTGGTCTTGTTCAGATGGTGACTCTGAAGTGTTTTTTCAGTAAGGTATTCAGATAAAACCCCCTCCCCTCCTCTCCCTGCCCTTTACTATAGTAAGATTGACCTCCATCTAGGTATCTACATGCTCCAAGGAAATCTGTTTTGCTGGAAACTTTTGCACAGGCAGAGTAAATGTTTGCAGGATCCTGACTCAAACACATTTCAAACACATATACATTTCTCCTGCAGACATTAACAACGAACTTGTGAATATTACAAGGAAACTTGTTATTTGAGTAATGTTAGCAGAAAAGATGATTTATCAGATGACATGCATGGTGAATGATTCAATTCAAGTGACACCTGAATGGGGCTTGTTTCCAAATTTCAAAGTGCAGCTATTCTGAGTAAATTGTACGGTAGTTATTTAGAAAACTAAATCAAGTTCATAAATTTCAAAGGTAGCTTGTTTCCCAAAACCATAGATCATATGTATCAAAACCTGTGATCTCTTGTAGAGACAGGTGAAGTTCATGAGGAGCCAGAGGCTCATGCTAAAACCTTATTAATATTAGACCCAAAAATGGTTCATGTCATAGTGTAGATGAAAAAATCAATGATAACATGTAGTTAAGAACATGAAACATAAATGTAAAAGTCCTTGTGATCAATGCTTATTTACAAGAAAAACATATGCAGATGAGGTTCAGAGTGTACCTAGTATAATAAATATAACAGAGTTAAATATTAACCAGTACCAATTTTAATATATCACATATTGAAGGTTTGCCAGCTCAAGTGTGTATATATTCAACTAGATTATATGTCTAAATCAATGGTCCCCAACAGGGGTGGGTTCTATTTACCTTTACTACCAGTTCGCAGCGGGGCCGTGCACACGCACTTGCTTCGCTTGCGCAGAAGCATTTTGGTGATGTCAGGGTCGGTGGGCGGAGCCTCCCACCGGTTTTACTACCAGTTCTACAGAACCAGTGCGAACCGGGGGCAACCCACCACTGGTCCCCAACCTTTCTGTCTAGGCAAAACAGTGAGGGGGGTGAGAGGGGATGGTTCCATGTGAGCAGCAGGCGCACACACCACCACTCTTGAGCAAATTGAGTTTTACACGTGAGCATGAGCGTCTATCGGTTATGAAATTTGAGCTGTGTGGGCCAAGCCCGGTAGTTGGCCACAACCTGGGGGTTGAGGGCCCCTGGTCTAGGTAATGGCTTTGTGGCATGATATTTGGTTGGTAGTACAAGGAGCATCATAGTTGGCTACATATCTGAATTTAGTAATTTAGGTGAATTGCAACACAGGTTAAAACAGAAAGTTCAGTTTCTCCAAAACGTGTGAGCATTTTCTGAAATGAATCTACACTGTAATGAACAAACTGTTTTCCTTTTTCCAGTTGGCATAAAGATATGCATCATGTGCAAAACACTTGAAAGCTAACACAAACTGATAATAAATTAGCAATTAACAGTTTCCTGTGTTAAAAGAGTTCATAGTACAGCTGCCTTTTGCTGATTATTAACCAATTTAATCTGTCTGTTTGTATACACATTTATTTCAGTTTCACAGAGTACAGACAACTTGCACTGCTTACCTGCCCTATATCTATAGCTGGATTCAGGCTGGTGCCAACATCCATCACAATATCAGTGCGAAGATTCTAAATATTGAAACAAGTAAAAGCTGAGTAAACATGAGGCTAACCACATACTATTAGCTAAATATGCATATCATTTGACTTGATGTTTTTTATTCATTTGTTTCATGGAAGAGCAAAGTTTTCATCTGAGCTGGAACTAACCAGGTCAAAATTCAGCCTAGATATTGATGTTGACAAGATAACAAGATAGAGAAAAAATTGAATACTATAAGATCTGGAATATATATGGTATAATTGGTTAGAAAACAGATGTAAAGACTTTATGTACTTTAAGTCTTTATGTACTTACGTAATAAAGATTACGTAAGAGTCATATCAAAATGGGAAAATACTATATATATTTGTCAATATTGTTCCAATTAAAATATGGATAATTAAATGATTATATAATATATAGAATAGTAATCTATATAATTAGAAACTATGTTTATATGAGTGATACCGATACTAGAACGCTGTAATGAGTAGCGATGTGGTGTTAAGGTTGAAATATGTTTAATAAAAATCTATTTTAATGATATAAAAAAAAATAACTCTCAATGTGACTTTAAGATTCCAATCTCAATGCAATGCAATGCCTCACAAAACTTGATGACTTTAAAAGTTATCCTGATTATAGAATTCATTGCTTAAAGATGCAGCCCTTCGGAGTTAAGTGTCAGGATGGCCTTTACATTTGTGGAAATCCATCATCACTACAAAATTAATGATTAAAACAAAATTAAAGAAATAGATTACAAAAGTTCCACTATAAATTTGGAAATGTTTTTACCAATTTTATACCCAGATGAATCCACCAAAAGCAAAATACACCACGTGATTTAAAACAACTATATAACCCTAGTATAAAAAAAAACACACAGAGCAAAAGATTTATTAAAGTTCACACAATCTAAAGACAAAAATAACTAATCCATTAAATTCATTCCTAATTATTGTAGAATGTCCCTCCATACATCAAAATGAAGAAGTGCTTTTAACTGTTTAGTAAGTCTGCTTACCTTATGGTCACCAGTCAGACAATCTATCTCAACCTCAGAACAAGAAACACCATAGGAGAAATAATGGAAAGGCTTTCCTGCATTCTTCGAGAAGTCATACCCAACATTAGGAATTCTTAACAGAAAGGGAACAAAAGGAAGAAAATATAAAATCATCAGACAGATTATAAGGTACAATAGGCAATGCATGAATCAATGTATGGACATGGTCAAAGCAAGATTGGTTTGCAAGAATAAAAAGAGATGGAGAAATATAGCAAACAGCTGGGAGTAAACTAGATTGTCTACATTTCGTTTTCTTTTGCTCATGATAGCTTTGATCTCTTCGGCCTACAATTTCTTTTCTTTTTTTTTGTATTGTTGCTTACCCCAAAAGGAAAGAGCAGGAAGGATGTGCCTGTATGCATGTATAGCTTTTATTATTATTGCAGGAAAATCACTAATTGTGATTTAGTCCAATGTTGTTAGGTCAGAATATCTGAAAGTTACTAGAGTAAAGCAATACAGGGGACTCTGAAGATCCAACCATGATTCTTATTAATCAATATTATCAAGGGGACTGAAAGCAAGATGTTTGCACTTCCAACCTGGTCCCCAAAATCTGGAGGTCACACTGAGGGCCGGCATAGAAGAATTATTTCAGTTATTCCATGAAGTAAGCTGCATTCATTCCATTTCTTTATTACAGCATTTTTCCTCCTCTGCCTCTGGCACTCAGCTACAAAAACATTTAGCTGTTCTCTCTAATTCTTATGTATTATTTAGAGCATGCAAATATCGTGACTCAAGTCAAGACTGCTTAGACTCTGGGATTTCCAGAATAAGTGGAGTTAGTATGTTAGTAGAATGTGGATAAGAGACAACTCTGTTTGATCTTCTTTATTATAAATCCATTTTATGAAATTAGCTTATACCTAAATCCCCAACAGCAGAAATAATATCCAAATGCCAAACCTTATGACATTCTGCAGATCTTCTCTCTGATAGTTTCACTCACCTATAAAACCCTGTAGCTGATAAACTCACACAATCATGATAGGCTGCTAACACCTAGTGAAAAAAGCATATAAAATTGTGTTAAGCTTTTCTCAAACAGGAATAACTGTAATATCCTGGGGAGAATGGAAGTGTTTCATTGAGTAACACAAGTATTCATAAGGAAAATATTATGAACAAAATGTTTTTTTAAAAACCCCAAACTTCTCAACTAGTAAGGTTCAACTTTAAAAATGTAATAGACCTTTGCCCAAGATCAACATAAAGCAAAGAGTGCTCTATGTGAGAGTGCACATTCTGAGTGTTGTACACAACACTCTGATATTCTGAGGGTTGTACACAATTACCCTCCAGTTATTGCTCATCTCCAATTCCAAATAGCCGCAGTGAATGCGGGGAAATGCTGGCAACTGTAATTCGACAGCATCTGAAGGACTACAAGTCTGCATCTTCAACATTTCTCTTTACCTAGAAGGGTGTCCCACAGAACTAAATGGAATTTCCTTCTGAATAGAAATGTACAGGAGTGCATTGCTAAATATTAAAATGGCTTCTAATTGTGCTTTTATATTTGCCAACTCAAAACTGTGGGCAGCCTTATTCTGCATTGATATTTTACATGCTTTAGACCAAATAGATGGCAACATCAGTCTAAACATGGCTGATATAGAAATCTAAGTTGCATTGGCTTTTATCAACACATGGATAGGGGACCATTTGTAAAGTCCAGAGCTATAAGCTAGGTTGGGGGGGGGGGTTATTTATTTATTTTTAAATTTTGTTTGCCACCCAAATCACTGCAATTGAAAGACGGTGGGGAAACTATTTCCATATCACATCAAGGAATCTGCATGGATGAATCCCCAGGAATCAGGCTTGGTTAGAAGGCAACTTTACCATCCTGTAACAGATAAAAATACAGAACAAGACACCTTTATCACCACTACTCCTTGAATAGGACACATCCTGTATAACCACAATGACATGAGTTGTCAGCATTAGAGCTAGAAAATTGTAGTAGTTGCCTCCCATAAAACTCCACTTATCTAGAAGAAGCCCCAGATTGGGGAAAGCTGCCATATAACATTAATACAGAATCAAGATGAGATATGACAATAATGCAATGCTATATGTAGCAATTAAGAGAATGCTGCTCAGAATGAATGAATGAATGAATGAATGAATGAATGAATGAATTGTATATAGTAGCACATATTATACAGGTAGCATATTTATATTACTTAAATTTCAACTTGCACTAAATAAAAACATACCCAGTCTTTCCATAATCCTTTTGGGTTAGCACATCTGAATGGCTCCAATCGTTCTAAGATGGTCTGGCAAGCATTCTAACAAATAATCCGAATCAAAGAAAAAATTGTTACAAACATAATCTCTACTGTGCCTGCAGATTGCAATTATATCTACATAGTTTTATTTCTCTGAAACTGACCTCAAAGGAAGAATAATGATCTATTTTATATTTAAAATTGCTATGTCAGGCACTTTTAAAGCAGCGACTGCACATATACTTAAAACAAAATCAGATTGCCCACTTTTACAGTGCAAACTAAATAAATTGTTTCTTGAACTCCCAAGCCAGACAGACTTATGCTAACAGCAATGATTCTGTAAGTCAACTTTTCTAACTTTTGTGGGACTGTACATCACAGATACGATCTCAGAATTGCAGACTTTGGCCATGGAAGCTTAAAAAAGTAGAATTTGATCCAACACATCTGGAGGATAACAGGTTGTGGAAAGATACTATAGAGATACCTAAGAGTCATCTATTATTGTATCTTTATTTATTTCAAATTAAACATCAGTTGAAGCTTAACGACCAGATATTATCATTCCAAATGTTGCCTTTTTGATCAGCAGTAAAATTCCAGGATCTAAGACAAAGGATTTTCTCACCAACATATAGATAGTAGCACTCCATCACTTATTTAACACCTTTCTTTTACATTAAACTTGTATTAATAACACCTTTCGGGGGGGGGGGAGTGCAGCCAAGTCATTAGAAATGGTGCCCTGCTACAAACTGATAGCTACAAAATTGTGTATAAGTAATATTCCTTACAAAAACAGCCATCCCATTGATATCAGCACTGACAGAAGCAGCTGTTGGTGATGTATTTGGCACTGTGTTGGTGCTTGTCTCACTTATATGAATCTCAGAGGTAGGGATTCCCAGAGTCTTGCTGGCAACCTACAAAGAGAACATTGGATTCATTGTTAAATGTTAGACTGGCCACAACCTAAAGAAACAGAACTTTATAAAAAGTTTTTTTTTTCTTTTCTTTAAAAAAAAAAAGCAAGCCATTCTGGCTCCCATCAGATATCAAGTTATAACACAGCAAGGGAAATAAGAGGTGGGGTATCCAAATTTTAATAGCGTATTTACATGTCAAGATGTTTGCAGGATTTCAGAAACTGTTATTATAAATAGATGTCACTGAACAAATGAGGTATATATTAAAACAGCACAGAGCTTTTATATACATATTCCTAATTTACCTGAATCATCTTGGTGTGCAGACCTTGGCCCATCTCAGTCCCACCATGTGTGAGCAATACTGAACCATCCGTGTAAACATGTACCAATGCACCAGCCTATCACCAAAATTAGAGAAATGAATGGTTAAGATCTATTTTTTATTATTATTATTTATTTATATTTATTTATTTATTTGTCAAGCATATAAAAGATAACAGCTAAAAGTATAAACATAATTTGAATATATGAAAAGAGTAAGAATATTAGGACAGGGATGGTAGGCAGGCTGGTGCAGGTCAACAGTAGACAGTTTAAGGTTAAAGTTTTGGGGGTTTGGGGAAGAAACCACAGAGTCAGGTAGTGCATTCCAGGCATTGACCACTCTGTTACTGAAGTCATATTTTCTGCAATCAAGTTTGGGGCGGTTCACTTTAAGTTTGTATCTATTGTGTGCTCGTGTATTGTTGTGATTGAAGCTGAAGTAGTCATTGACAGGTAGGACATTGTGGCAGATAATTTTATGTACTACACTTAGGTCAGACCAAAGTCAGCGTAGTTCTAAGTTGTCTAAGACCAAAATTTAAAGTCTGGTAGCACAAGGTATTTTATTGTGGGTAGAGGAATGGAGGACTCTTCTCGTAAAATATCTCTGGACTCTTTCAATTGTATTTGTGTCCGATATGCAGTGCAGGTTCCAGACAGATGAGCTGTATTTGAGAATTGGTCTAGCAAATGTTTTGTATGCTCTAGTTAGTAGTATAATATTACCAGAGAAGAATCTTTGCAAGATTAGGTTAACAACTCTTAATGCCTTTTTGGCAATGTTGTTACAGTGCGATTTGACACTTAGATCTTTAGAAATGAGTCTCTAGGATGCATTTTTAACTATAATCTTCCGTCTTTCATATGCTTTCATTAGGAATCGTTCTAACTGATACCAAATTACTAATATTAGAAGCTCCATGGAATTTAATCATATGTAGCACATCCAATATTCAACTCTAGCTTCATCCAGACTATATAAACATATGTAGAAGAAGCATAGATCCAAAAAGGTACAGAACCATATTTTACTTATAGAGCATCAGGGCTGAAACCTATGTGAAATTTAATCTATAGGTGAAGGCTTCCTCATTGCACTCATGAATAATCAGGCACTTCATTATTGAACTCTGACTACAATGTATAGCAAGATGGGACTATATAAATATAAATGATCCCCCTGTTTTCAGAATTTATTAATGCAACCGTGTAATGTAACCGTGTAGAGCCTTCTCAGTGGGTGCGCCCACCATATGGAATCAACTTCCCTTGGAACTTCAATTAGCGCCTGACCTTCGCACCTTCCGCCGTGAATTAAAAACTTGGCTGTTTAAATCCCTCGATCTGCACTGATAATGGGGTTTTAAGGGTTAATTTTAAATTCTTAAATTTTTAGACTTCATTTTATATTGTGGCTTTGTTTTATTGTTGTGAGCCGCCCTGAGTCCATTGTGAGATAGGGCGGCATATAAGCCAAATAAATAAATAAATAAATAAATAAATAAATAAATAAATAACTGACAGAAGTTGTTTCATATCCAACTGAAGCTAAAGAAAATATTTTTTACACAAATCAAGATGCCATTAGTTTATGAATTATGAGAAGGCAAAGTGAGCTGGTCCCTTTAGCTAGTACATATAGCAGCAGAAGGTTGGGCAGGGAACAGCAGCGTGGTATTGGCAAACAGAAGTGTGAATATCATGCCTCTAGTCTGCTGCTGTCAGGTATGATGGAGCATGCTGTCCTTACATTAGTGCTGATGTAGTGCCATCTGGGGCAGGTAGCAGTATCTTTTGCTTCAACCAGAAAACTAAACGTTTTGGTCCAGCACTTTGGAAAATGAGATCATAAAGATAGTTGCTGCCCTCAGCTGACATCCAGTCATTTTGAAGTTCAGATAGAATCTGTCCTAATATAACTGTATAAGTTTGGTGCAATCTCTATAAAAAAAACTATTTCCAAAGTTTGCAAACACATGAAGCATGGGAATTCTATTTTTATATGAAGAAGGCCACCAGCGTCTCATAGGCTGTCTGAGTAAAAATATAGGATGCTTGCCAACCTGATTCAGAAAAGGAACGGTAAAGCTGATCCCAAACTTGGTAGGAATAATGGCTATGCCCCTTTTCTTCCAGCGATTCTGCCTGGGAAAACAGAAAAGTTTCAAAATGGCATGCCTTCCCAAATGCATTCTTCCTAAACAAGGCATTATTTTCCAAGGTTGTGCGCAAAACAAATCTAGCACCCAGTCAGTAAATTTTATAAATAAGAAACATGGTTATTGATGGCAGCCTTCTAGTACTGCATATAATGTTCAAAAGGATTTATCTAAAGTTTAAACCTGATAGAATACAAATCTAAATATACACATTTATTCTGCATTTATACCACAGGCTGTTCTTCCCCCTTTTTTCCTTTGCATTTGACCTTGATACCACCATACTGGGTCTTATCATGGGAGGAGATGAATTAGCATACAGGGAAGAAGTCCAGAAGTTAGCCATATGGTGCTCAGTAAACAACTTGCACCTAAATACCAGCAAGACAAAGGAGATGTTGTGTTGTGACCCCAGCCCCGGAGGCTGATTTATCTTCGCATGCTGATTCAGAGGATGATATGGAGGAGGAGGAAGCTGTCACGAGCTATGTGCTGGAGGGGCCGTCTTCACTGGTCAGTCAGCAAGAACTGACAGTTGCTGACGTGCCTATGGACCCCAGCCAAATTGAGGAGGAAACAGAGGCCGGTAACAAGGAGGGGGAGCCCCTATTGGAAGCAAGAGAGAGATGTAGGAGACATCGTAGAGAACAGCTATTGCCACGTCCTAAGAGCTGTGGTCAGGAGATGAGGGCCACACCCTACAAAGTATAAAAGGGGTGTGACTGGGCTGGAAAGGCGTGGCGAACAATTTGTTGACGTTTGGGATGCAGTGGAGTTACAACTGTTAGTTTGGAGTTTTTTGACAAGAGTCTGCATTCCTGCATTAGCCTGCTGGCTGTCTGCCAAGACCTTTGGAACATTGCCTGGTAACTATTGGACTGATATACACTTTGGAAGAGAACTATTTAGTAAAGGGCCAGCTTCAGTATCTCTAGCCTGCATTTCTTACTGCTAGGCTATTTGAGCCTCTGCAAGACCATTCGTGGGAGGGGACAGAACATTTTGCTAGACTCCCAGAAGCAGAGAGAGGAACCTGTCCCACTTTACAGCAAGGGGGGCCGTGTGGAGAGGGTCTCCTCTTTCAAATTCCTGGGAGTCCACCTTAGCCACCTTAGCCAAGATCTCACCTGGAAAAATAACATGCTCCAGGTGGTCAGGAAGGCTCAACAGAGACTCCACTTCCTTAGGGTCTTGTGGAAAAATCAGGTGGAACAACAACTGATGACTTCCTTTTACCGGTCTATGATAGCAAGCATCCTCACATATTGTATGACCGTATGGTGTACTGGCCTGACAGCCGCAGACAGAAAGGCATTACAGAGGGTGATGAGCACAGCACAAAAAATCACGGGCTGCCCCCTGACCTCATTGGACGAAATTGCTAGGACACACTGCCTTAGCAGAGTGAGGAAAATCCTCAGGGATGATTCACATCCTGATCAGCACTCCTTTACTCTCCTAAAAATCAGGAGATATAGAAGCATAGCCATCCGAACGAATAGGCTGAAAAATAGCTTTTATCTGTGGGGCATCAGACTTCTGAACGCAACATAACACCATAATCAGGTTTAATATGATAGACTTGCAGGGCCAGTGCAACATGCAACATGTTCATACCGGTGTAATATAGTTTAATGTTATATACATATATGTATATGGGAATGTGTGTTAGTTATTACTTATTTGGGTTTAGGGATTTTCTTTTCTTTTATTTGAGTTTATTTTGAGTTATTGAGATGTATTCTGTGTTTCAAGGAGCTGCATCAAGAGAGATTCATTCAATCTCATTGTACACATGTTGTGCATTGACAATAAAGGTTTGGTTTTATTTTATTGATTTATTTTTCTTTTTATCTTTGAAGTTTTGAAAGCTTTTGTCAGCATTTCATAAGGAACTGGAGTAATAAACCAATGCAGTGTATCTCATTTGATCTATGATATTTTATTTTAAGCCCACAGTAGGTGTGATTCACTAATGATCAAACTCATAAAAGCTAGCTGCTTGAGGGAGAGAATAATCTGTACTGTATTTAGTCCCAAATACAGGACAAAATTCAAGGAGATCCAGTACTAGTAATACAAGAAATTTTCTACAGTAGTTATACATTGCTTTCTTAGTGCCAGTTTGCTGGCCTTCGGCATCCTCCCTCTCCAGACACCAGCTACTGGTCATAAGAATCCATATGAATCCAGCTTTATCCTTCAAACAATAAAAATGATTGAAAAAGCTGTTTTCTCTATGAATCACATTAACAGCTACTGCAGTCTGTTTATAGTAGTTAATGAAAGGAGTGTCCTTGTGGTATGATATACCAAGATTTTTTTCCCTGAATGGCTCAATCCAATGCAATGTGATAATGCAGTATATTCTGCTCCTCCATATTTTTGTTCCAAATGTATTTTTATCTTTTTTGAATGTCATATCTTTCTGTCGTGTGTGTGTGTGTTTGAATAAAATCTGGAAAAAATACCTTAACGTGCTGTGAAATGGGTATTTGTCCTTATCTAGTTATATACATGCATGCATAAAACATAGAAATAGCCCAAATTGCCTTATTAATTACAGTGATTGTAGCATAGTTTCAGAAACAGAGCAGTAACATAAAACATACAGCACTGAAATTACAACTTCGACAGAGGTCCATACATTTTTCTGCCAAATCCATTCCTTTCAATTAGTGGAGAATTTATTTCAGACAACTGGGTATAATGTTGCTACATGGCAAGCTTCAGAACAAAAATAATCCATATGAGTTAATTTCAACTTTCAGTAAAATCAGAAATTGTAAAAAATAAGACACTCACTGGTTGAACTTCTCAATGTTTGTTCTTCTGGCATGATACTTCGATTTTACAAGGCACTCTTCCCAACATCTTTTCAAGGTGAAACCCTCAAGCTTTTGATCGAAATGAGTTAGATCTCCTTCATTATACAGATTGATTTTTCGTACCTTTTCAGAACAAAAGAGAAACGGACAGGCTTCAGTTCTGAAATAACTGGGATCTTTTAAACAAACAAGCAGAGCTTTAGCAACATATTGAACTCTAATCTGAAACTAATCCTTGTCTTGAGCAAAACACGTTCATCACCCCATCAATATTCAGTAGAATAAAGGAATGGGACACAATTGCCATGATGCCTAATAAGATTTTTACATCCAGCTAATGAAACAATCCAATTATTAGCATCAGTGATGAAATCAGGTTCAGCAGAACCACATGAAGAATGTATGCATTGAAAGACAGGTGAAAAATAATGCTAACCAAGTTATAACAGACAGGAAATAAGGAGATGGTGCCTGAGATCTAGTCTCAGTCCAAGAACGCTGCAAAGAGCTGGAGAGAAAACAAAGGTTTGGAATTCAAAAAGGGGAGCATCAAGGAGAGAGGTGGCACTAGCTTTTCACCAGACTGGCAATTTCCAAAAAGGAATGCTTGACAAGGGGAGAAGGGTATCTAATTTGCTCCTTTTCCTTCAGGCCAAAAGGAAGTACCAACTCCAAGAAAGAAATTATGGCCCACTGCTTTCACAAAAAAGGAACTGTGAAAGTTCTGATAAGTACAAGTGATTAGGTGAGTATTATAACTTGCTTTCTGCAAAATTATATCTCGGTGAGCACATACCTCTTCTGCTGGCAGCCCACACTTCAAGGCTATCTCACTTATCCAGCACTCAGCAACCATCATTCCCTGGGGACCCCCAAATCCACGGAAGGCTGTGTTAGAGGCCAGATTTGTTTTACAGACAATACCGATACCTCTGATATTTGGGATGTTATAGGAATTGTCCATGTGAAGCACAGCTCTGTCCATAACCTTGGGGAATCAATTTAAACAAATAAATAAATTACATGAGGGATAGGTTTGTTTGTTCATTTTGTTTGCTGTTATTCCTGCATCAATAGTTACAAACTGAATATTTTCTGCATACTGTACATAAAATGGTAGAAAATGTATGGTATTATGCATGCAAAAAAGAGCATCAAAGTTAAATCAAACTTATTATTTCATCAGAACTTTATTGGTGAGTCTTTATTAATCTCAAGTACTCTCTTCACTTTTGAAACGCAAGCTCTTTTTGTAGTTTGCATCACAAGCAACCTAGCCTAGATTCCCAAAATCTATGTGGATTCCTGATATTACTGACTGCTGGAAGCCTAACATACCTGAATAATATTCAGCTTTTCTTGATATGTTGCATCAGATCCAATTTAGAGATCAAGTCTTCTCAACATCTGACTTTCTCATTAGTATCATTTTGCCCTTGTCTGCATTATATAGTTATCATTGTTGCTGTTCTAATCTCAGCTATCCTTGCTATTTCCCTATTTTCTACCAGAAAACTAAAATTCCATCGAATTCAAAAAGCTTATTCATTCCTACAATCCCTGAAGTTGGTTCAAATGAATCAGAGTAGACAGTGATTTCCACTTACCCCATGAGAAAGATCAATAGAATTTCCTCCATTGCTGTAATATGACACATCTAGGCTGGTAATCCTTCCATTTTTCTTAAAGCCAACCTGGGAAAAGCAGAAAATAACTATTTTGTAGATTTCAATTATTTCAGTTACAGATATTCTGATATTCATTTAACTTAGCCATTTGGTTTTGAAAGAGAGGTTTTCATGGAAGCTACTATTAGAGGACTATTTTTACACAAAAAAGACAATTTCTAGCTAGCTGTCTAATGATTAAGGCACAAGGCTAGAGATTCGGATACCACGAGTTCTAGTCCTGCCTTAGGTTTGAAAGCCTCTCTCTCAGCCCAACCCACCTCACAGAGTTATTGTGTAGGAAAAATGGGAGGAGCATACTAGATATGAATTTTTCTATAAAAATAAAAAGGGGATAAAAAATCAATCAATAAAATAAATAAATACATTTAAAATGATATATGTATATTCATTCTTCTTATATTATATTACTTGCTCCAGAATGTGGACTGAAGAGTGCATGGTTTCACTCATCACAAGTATTTCGCTCATCGCAGGTGTAATCTTTTTAATACTCATATTAATGTTTATTTACCTTATACTGTGCCCAATATGGGTGTCTTCCACCAGAAATCAACATATCTTCATCTCGATCAAGCATGCATCGTACTGGGCAACCAGTCCTGTAGAATTAGGCTGAGAGTCAACCTACTGCAAAGGTGTCACGGTAATAATTTATATCAGAAAATAACACAGGAGGCTCTTTTCTAAGTGGTTTCATTTGTGAATAAACCTTTTCTATTCTGACATTCCCTTAGCCACAGAGCACACATAGATCTTCCCAAAGCTACTACAAGTCCCACCCATATTTCTAAAAGCAAGTTAAAAAAAAAAGAGAAAAAGAGAGTTCTAAAGATGTATGAAATCATCATATAATTGAAAAGATCAGGAAGGGGGGGGGGAAAATAAAGCGTTTGCCAGAGCTGGTATTGAAAAGGATGTTCTTTTGGTATTGAAAAGGATGTTCTTTTATATTTATGAATCTAATTCTAAAAGGCACCAAACAGTATAATATAATATAAATCTACAAATTGGCAATGAAAGTAAGTCTTTCCAGCATGATGTTGAAGGCGGCAACCATTTCCAAATTATAGTAGAATTTTGCATTTTTATGTGACAAACAGAGGAGAGCAATAACCCTGGAAAAGGACATGTAGTGGTTCTGGGCCACAAACAAATCTATTTTCTTGATTCTCCATATGAAACAGAAACGGTAACTTCACATTACTACCTGAAGTAACCATACTGAGGGGCCATTCATTAGAACTTACTTAGCAGCAGCTACTGCAACAACTGTAGACAAGATCATGCTTCTAGATTCTTTCCCTCCAAATCCTCCTCCCATTCTCTTCACGCGAACCAGAATTCGATTAGAGGGAACACCTAAAGCGTTAGCAACAAATTCCTAAAATAATAATTTAAAATAATTCAACCATGTATTAGCGTACATTGAAATAGTTCTTTCTGTAAAGATAAAGAGAGAAACTAAGCTAAATAACTCCATTCCTGGCATAGAAGTAGCCTGCACACATTCGCAAACAGGGAGAATTATTGAATTCAGTGAGATTTATTATCAATAAGCATGCATTGATTTATGTTTCCTGAGGTCAGTTTTTTCAGTTTAGTTTGCATATGCATAGATGCAGATATATGCAAATACATATACAAGGTGGTCACATTCAGATTATAAAGTACCCAGGATTGGTTTCAGTGGCAGCAGTCAATCTTTGTTTGATAAAATAGAAATGTGAAGGACTATTCAAGACTTTTGTTTGTGTTTAGAATCTTTTTTTCTGTCTAATCTTTTTTTGGAATGTGTTAAATCAGAATCATTTTCCTTTCAAGTAAAAACAAAACCATGCTATAACAATTTACTAATTTACCATATAATTCCATAAGTAAGTTTAGCAACTTGTGAAAGTTCTATAGCTGAGTAAATGAGGAACATCAGGGAATACCAGAAACTCAAACTGAATTTCTTGGTTCTCGGATGCCATAGATGGTCTGCTTGTCCTTAGCAATGTGCTTTGCGTTGTGTACTGCTGAGCTAATCTGCCTTGACTGTTGTCATATTTTCAAGAATGTGATTTCTGCAAATGTACAAAACCCACATTGGGTTTTTTAATGTGTGAAGCATCATTTTTATTCCATATCAATGGTGGAAGGATGCCTTCTCTTAAAGTTTCAGCAAAGCAAAGCACCTCTTCAACATCATGCATATCATTATGACATAAACTATTTGTACACAAACTGGACAGAAATAACAGATTATTAAAACTGAAGAATAAAACAGGACTAACTAGACAGGGGAAGAAAAGCTTATGATGAACCATACTAGCATGGACAGGAATGGAAAATGTAACAATTTCCTTCCTTAGTGCACGCTAGAGGAAAATCTTTCCTCAACTCTTAATGAGCATCCCTATTCAAATAATAATAACAATAACAATAATAAATCATGTTATTCTTGGTGACAAAACTGACTGCCTTCTCCAGAAGCTATCAAGATCAAAGCTATCAAGAGACTGGCTGACCTGTGTCTTTGCTAAGTTTTGGGTGGATACAAAGAGTTCCATTTCTCCATCTTCTCCTTTTGGCACAGCAATTGTGCAGTGAGTCTCCAGATAAAAATGTTCCTGGCCACCAATGTGCATCTCCCCTAGGCAGGATGGAAAGAAAGGATTTCCAAATCAAATAATAATTAAATTCAAAATAGTGCTTTCTAGGGTGATGTAAGAATTTATACAATAATGACTCTGATTCAAGCTCATGGAGTTCAGAGTCCAACCGCTGATCTTCACTGCTTGAGTTCTTAGACTCCAATTGTTCGGAAGGAAAACCTGGGCCTCTCCTGTGTCCATCAAGATTTAACAATCTTTATGCACCTTATCAAATGGCAGTTCGCCTCCCATTTGCTCCTCTTAACAAAGGAAAAGAACATTTTTCTCCCTCGTCTTACTCCCTTTACCCCATTAGCTACTTTGGGTACAGACTCCAGGAAATATAGTTTGTTCAAGATTTCACCCTACCCAGATTCCACCACACCCAATCATGCTGTTAGTTACAAAAAAAGGATTCTCATGTGATCTTAGCCCCTGAGCACTTGATATGTATCAAAGAAACTTTCCATTTTTACTCCAATATGGACAGACAGTTTGGGGAAGCTGGGAAAAACCAATGACAAAACAAGAGGAGCTTGAAAAGATTGTCCATTTCTTACTCCAAGATCAATTCAAATGTGTTATTCATCCAGTCAATGCTTTAAAAGAAACCTTTGTTATACAAATCAAAAAGAAACAAAAAGAAATGAGGAAGCTTACCTTCCACAATATGATCAGCCTCTTCAAATCCTTTCTGGATATTTCCTTTTTCAATCTTCCTATCAGTCTTAAAGAAAGATTCTTTCTCAATGGCTTCCTGTGCAAATTATAGGAGAATCAATTAAATACACACATATTTACATGTACATGTGTGCTCACACATACATACATTCACACACACATAAAACAACCAGCTCTGTTTTGTGTAGCTTAGCCAAGTTAAACCAATGTTATTACTGTTAGGTAATCTGCATCATATTTTGAATGAAAGGTACAACTAAAGACAGAGTTTCTGCACCTTATGTAGAAAAAAAACCATTGGCAGATAGTACCTGTCATTATCTATTTCATTAGAATTCCCTATTCTCTACTATGCTCTAGCTTCAACAACTTTCTTTCCAGTTGTCCTGGGCTGAAAAACTTGAAATCTGAGGTCCTGATGTGGTCTGTCCAGGGAGATGGATAGCAGTGAGTAGAAAGTAGAAAAGGAGAATATCAAATAGATAGAAATTAGGTATCACTAATTTCTTCATTTCCTTTATACAGCCAATGATAGCAATAGCACTTAGACTTATATACAGCTTCATAGTGCTTTACAGCCCACTCTAAGCAGTTTACAGAGTCAGCATATCGCCCCCAACAATCTGGGTCCTCATTTTAGCAACCTCAGAAGGATAGAAGGCTTGAGCCAGTGAGGACTGAACCCTTGGTAGTCATCCGAATTAGCCAGCAATACAGCATTCTAACCACCACGCCACCATGGCTCTTGATGATGATTACCCCTAAGTGAATACAAGTCTAAATGGAAAAATATTTCCTCAGCCCTAATGACAAACTTCAAACATTTACACTATAAAAGTAAAAGTAAGTGTCTGCATGCCCATTTCTTAGCTAGAATAGAACAGAATTTTTTTTGGCCAAGTGTGATTGGACACACAAGGAATTTGTCTTGGTGCATACGCTCTCAGTGTACATAAAAGAAAAGTTGGGACTAATTTGCAAAAGAAAAAGGGGTTTTGCATGCACCAAGTCTGGTGTCCATTGCCCTGATTCATAAAAACAATGATCATAACAAATAGGTGTAGAAACAAGAACAGACTATTTTCACGTATCCATCTCAGAACCACAGCAACAGAAACCAGAGAAATGACTCTCAAATCCATCTTTCTTAAAAAAATAAAGAAAGAACTATGTTTACTCAGTCAGGACTCTGAAATCAAGGTGTATGTCACTTTCTTGCAGTGTCTCACCTGGATAGTGATAATTGGTGTAAGCTCTTCATATGTGATCTTCACTGCTTTAGCAGCTCTTCGGGAATGTTCCTGTGTATCTGCCAATACTGCACCAATAATGTGCCCAACACATGTCACCTATGAGGGGTGGGGGGAAAGACTTTAGTTTATTCAGCAACTGTCAGTAATACTTTAATTTGGATATATTTATTTTTGAACCCCAACTTTACATAAAGAGGACAAACATTTTGAATATAGACATACTGTTGGACAACAGCTAATCTGGGCACAAATGGATTTTCAAAATTTTCAATTACGTTTGTGAGCAGAGTAATTGAACAGGCAATTCCTCCAATTTTCCCTAGGGGAAGAAAACTCTTCCTGTACTTTTGAAAGGTGTTTTTTCAACAGGCAACTAGAGTTTCTGTTTTTTCTTTGAAGAAGTTTTGCTTCTCATCTAAGAAGCTTCTTCAGCTCTGACTGGAAGGATTTATACTCTATGCAGGAATGGAGGGATTTACACTCCATGCAGACAACTGGTTATTTGCATTCTTTTAGAGAGTCATTGAGGCCCCCAGACAACCATGATCTGGATGACTGAGAATCTCCATGGTCATCTTCCTATACTTTTTCAGGGGCAAACCTTCCCTTTAGAAGTGGTGATGTCTCTAGTACTCTAATACAATATTTTTCCTTGGTATTTCATTGAACTGTGGGTAGTCAAGGACATCAGAGTACTGGGAAAGGGAAAATTGTACAGTGAAACACAGGATATTCCCACACATTCCTTGCCACCTTGCAACTAAATCAGAGCAAGAATATCACATTCTTCTGTTCTGGAAGACTTTTAAACGCAAATTCTTTCTCATGAAACCAACTGAGAAATAATAGAGAACAGATAATTGTATGTTATTATATTTGAACCCAGTAAATTCAGTGAGAACTATGTTCAATTGGTATTGTTATAAGGTATTCCTCCCCATACAGATTAAGCTACATCTGTTACTAAATCTATGAGATGCCCTCTCCTATATACCGCTACCAACTTCTTAAAAGGGCATTTTAAGGGGTTCATATGTATGAGAGAGGACATCTCATAATTTAGTATGTCACTCCACATGGTATACACATTTGACTATGTATCAGAACACATACAAATACAATTTTTATAGGGGATGGTGATACTTCTGTCAGTTGTCACCCTAACACATAATTCACCAGTTCAAGCCAAAGTGAAGAGTATAAAATGTATAGAACACATCTGGGAATGAACCAAGGGGAAGTGATAATTGAGCTATAATGCAAGCGACTTGATTGCTCCATTTTAGTATCTTTGAGATTAATAGAACAATTTGTAGATGAGAAGTGATAGTTACGTACAATGTCTTTTGCAAAGATGGTTTCATCATTACAAATCCCAGAAATGTCACTCCCTGGAACATCCTGATCAGAGACAAAGCACACAAAGCCGGGTGTATTCTGAGCCTCAGTGGTATCAATGGAACTGAAAGGAAAGAGTAGCACAGTAGGATTATCCCCATGAGATTTAGGCGTATGTCTGCAAATACAATTTTTGACTGCATTAATTTCTAAAACAAAAAAATTCTAAAATCAATGTCTGCATTGAACAGCCCTCCTTTTAAACATTGTGTCTGCTTCTGGGCAATATCCTTTGTTGAAAGAAGAAGAGATTCAAAGAAGGGCAACCAAGAGATTTTTCTAGATTGAGAATCTAGAAATTAAATCCTATATAATACACACAGTTCTCAAAAACTCTCCAAGAAAAGGTGATCAGCATTCTAAAGCTCAACGGTGTTTACACACAACTACAGATTACTACAGATTTTTTAGTATTCTATGTATCTTGATAGTTTGTACCTTCCAAACATGCTGTCAGCTGTAACAATTACACAACTTCCAGAGGTACAAACAAGTTACGGTACATATTATACTGGATGACTGAAAGGAGGTGGACTATAGCCTTTCCTGGGGGCCTTTATAATGTAAGAGCCATCAAAGACCACATCCACATCAAAATTTAATTTAATTTAATTTAATTTCAGATTTATATACCGCCCTTTTCCCTGAGGACTCAGGGCGGTGTACAGCCAAAATTAAAAAACATAGAATACGAACATTAAAAACAATTAAGAATATATATAAATTTGGCCCCCATACATTAAAAAGTGACAAACCAATTAAAACATTTAAAATTATTTTTAAGCCAGCCCGGCTTGCTGGAAAAGATAGGTTTTGAGGGCACAGCGGAAGGCACCGAGATCTTGGATTCTCCTTATCTCTGGGGGCAACTGATTCCAGAGGGTAGGTGCCCTCACAGAGAAGGCTTTCCCCCTGGGGGTCACCAGCCTACATTGTTTGGCTGATGGCACCCTGAGGAGGCCCTCTCTGTGGGAGCGCACGGGTCGATGGGAGGTCATTGGTAGCAGCAGGCGGTTTCGAAGATAACTAGGCCCTATGCCATGGAGCACTTTAAAGGTGATAACCAACACCTTGAAGCGCACTCGGAAGACCACCAGAAGCCAGTGCAGCTCGCAAATAATTGTGGCATGTACCATTTAATAAATAATGGTGTATGTCATGGAAACAGAACTTACGTAATTTTAGCATGGGCTTTGGTGCTGGTAACCAGTGTTAGGTAAAGTTCATTTGTGTAAGAAGGGATGTCATCACAGTAGACTGCCTCTCCGCTCGCCTGCTTGGCAGCTGACAAATGCATCAGGGGTCGTCCCACCGTATCATCAATGGATTGCTCATTAGGCACTTCCTATGATAAAAGCAAAGGCAGGCATACTTTCACTGCTGATTAAATCCTGGCATCAATACCCTACAAACATTGCCTCATTCAAAAAGTTAAAATTCTACTAACAGCAATGAAGCAATTGGGGGAACAGCATTTAGCATTTCAAATACAGAACAATTCCTTCTACCTGAAAGGAAGAGGTCTTATTAAGACAGACATCTCCTGTAATTAATTAATTTAAAGACAACAACAAAGAGCAAAAATCAGAATAAGGACTAGTTCAAGGTAAGGTCTAATGCCGAGGCAAGTACAGTTCCTAGAACTGAGAAGAGAGGCAATACAACAAATGGAAAACACAACTGGTTTTTGCTCTTACTTACTTGGAAAAACTGGACGTTGCTAACAGGATCCTTGTTAAATAATTCAGTGGCACTAGCATATGTGCAAGGGACTATATCACTCAAATTATTCTGCAAAAATATAGGAAAAATCTGGTTTTAATTTTTAATTTCTCTTGTGCAAAAGTAAATGTATTTTTAATATGTCTCTTAATGTGCACAAGAACATTACAATCAAAATGTAAAAAGTTACCAATAGCCATATAGAACTTGCATACAGACAGCCATATGAAACTCCTGAACCCTTATCCCATCAAGAAGACAGAAGAACTCACATTGCCATTTAATGTTATGCTTCGTTTCTGAAGCACTGTGAGGTAGAACTTAAAGAAAAAGCTGAGCACGAGAGTTCGACGGAAAACCACCATGCCACCAGGGGCCGAAGGGGAAAGATTCATCTCCTCAGCCAGCAAACGGCAAGCTTCCTGCAGGAGATCTTCTTTCCACTCTCTATTAAAAATGAACCATATGAACCATTAACACAAAATCATTTTATTTGTCAATTGAGTAAAAACATTAAGCCAGGGATTCCCATTCAGCTGCCTTGTAGTTATATTGGGAGTTCATCTTCCAGAATGACCCTTTTCTGGCCTCACAGCATGGGTGCCCATAGGATATGGTCAGAAATATAGGATATGATATAAATATAGGCTATGATATAAATATAAATATAGGAATATGGTCAGAAATATAGGATATGGTCAGAGATATTTCATGAGAAGAGTCCTCCACTTCTCTGCTCGCAACAAAATACCTTATACCACCAGACTTGAAATTCTGGGCTTAGAAAACTTAGAACTACGCCGCCTTCGGAATGACCTAAGCGTGGCTCATAAAATTATCTGCTACAATGTCCTACCTGTCAATTACTACTTCAGCTTCAACCACAACAATACACATGCACACAATAGATACAAACTTAAGGTAAACCGCATCAAACTCAATTACAGAAAATATGACTTCAGCAACAGAGTGGTCAATGCCTGGAATGCATTACCTGACTTTGTGGTTTCATCCCAAAACTCTTAAAATTTTAACCTAAGACTGTCTACTGTTGACCTCACCCCATTCCTCAGAGGTCTGTAAGGGGCTTGCATAAGAGCACCAGTGTGCCTACCGTCCCTGTCCTAATGTTTCTTCTATTTGTATTTATTTTATGTATCCAATCCATGCTTATACTTATTACCAAGTACGTTCTTGACAAATAAAACAAATAAATAAATAAATAATCATATATGCCCCCCAGGTTCCTTAAAACTGAAATGACAACAACATCATAAACTTTGATCTCCCAATTAAGAGTGTTACAAAGTTCTGCTTCCGATATGTGAGTCTCACTCATTTACCTCCCAATCAGCTCCTGACAGGTTTTTACAGCCATGACTGTTGTGGGAGCCATTCCCCCATAACTCAGCTTAATCTCTTCTAATCGATTGGTTCCCTCTTGAAATCGAACTCTCATTCCACAGGTCACAATGGCAATGTCATCCTCCCGTCTTGAAGCTTGTTTGAAGGAAGAGAAATATTCACCCTAAGGGAAGAAAAGGAAGTTCTATGGACTTTTTCACATTGATCTCAGTGGGGGAAGTGTGGAGTAAAGTCGGTCCATTGATAGCAATGGTACTAAAATACGAGCAGTAGCTTTTATGAAATAATTTCTAGATGAAGGATGAATGAGTTCTGGGAAAATATAACAGAATTCCAGACAAACTATGAAAGAATTTCTGTTGCAATGTTCTGAATAAAACTTAACATTGAGAAATTCACTTTCATCTCCGAGAATAGCAAAGCAGGATTATGCTTATACGTAAGTGTTAATTATTATGCTGGAACTGACACCTATTAGCTGCAAAATGCTTCTGCACCATGTCTATGTCCAGGATCTTGGTTTGTTGGTGTGTTTGTTTGTTTCTTTACATAGGGGCAGCGGATATTGTTTTGGCGGGTGCTTTCTTGTTTTGAATCTCTAAGAATCTCAGTTAACATGCTAATAACCATGAAATAGCAGGTTATTTCTCTATTTCCTTCCATTCAAGATGCTTCAGTCCCCTTTGCAAACACTCATGATTTATTAATCTTTCTAGAAAATGTCAAGGTTGAACATTCAAAACAGACCTAGCATGACGCTTTAGGAATATAGACATGGCATGCCAAGCCAGACCACTGGTCCACTTATCACCGTATTCTTCATACTGTCAGTGGGTCTCCCTTAATGTGCTCTGACCCTAAGCTAAATGTGCACAACAGCGTTACAATTTCTCCAACAAATTTGATCCTAACCATCCGCACGTCAATTCATTTCTGTTTTAAAATTTTGACCAGCTATATAAATAAAAGCTACAACCCTCATGAATGCCAACTTCTGAAACTGGAAAGAATGGAAACAGCTTTTTGGCTTACAATTTGTATGGCTTTTATGCGATTCTCACAAGTTAGAGAAAATGATGCAGAGTTCTTAGGTGCTCATACCCAGGTGCCCTTCTATAAATGACAGCACTACTTGGGAGGATGTAGAAAAACCTGCAGATTTTCACAGGGCAGCTTCAAAAGAGATAATTGAAAAAGATCCCGTAATTAGAACTGGGATGTCTTAATGCACAGCAGAGGGTGCTCTGGCTGCATGGTGCGCCACTGGTATCAAGCCATGTGCAGCTGGGCAAGACGAAGGTAGCAAAAACTACACAAATTTCAGCAGGCCGTCTTTGATGTCTGTGGTAAGTGCTGAATCTTGACATTTCTCAGCTTCAATTCTGTAAGTTAGCTATTTAATTGGTTAAGGCAGAATCTTTTTTCTTAACAATTTTACTCTAGTTTTGTGGCTTATAATTATAGTATTTTTCTAATTATAGTTTAAGGTGTTGTGTAGACCTGGTTCTAGTGTTTTGTTTTGTTTTTGTCGTTGCTGTTAATGTTGCTCTGAAGTTGGAAGGGGATATTTAACAAAACTAAGTTAATAGTAGGAACATTTTGAAGGGGAAAAACTGCTTTACTGAAGTAGAAACAGAAATTGTTGGAAAGAAAAAATTGTTAAAGATTCTTTTTTGTTTTTAAAAAATGTTTAATAAAAATTCATTTTTTGAAAAAAGAAAAAAGAAAGAAACAGAACAGAATGTGTGCAGAATTGATCCAGATCGGAACAAGATTAACCTCCCCCTTTCCATTCTTCATTTCATGTATATCATAAATGCCAAATAAATGCTTTTCCTGTAACTCGGATGAAGCAAACATAATTGATGTCACACTTCAGATGGATGTTTTTTCATGGATCTCCCACACTGCAAATCATGAGATTCTTAGAACTCCAAAATCAAGAAAATTTCATCTTTCTTTCTAGTGTAATCTTAACCAATATAGAAGGAACATAGTTGCCCCAAAATGCAATTGTATCAAGACTGAAAATATGTTGTTACTATAACCACCATACCCAGAAATAAGCTCAGAGAAGAAAGGAAAGAAGAAAAATAAACACAGTCCTGAAAAATAACAAGGACGCCCTCAGTCCATTAAGTAATTAACCATTAATCATCATACTTGAGTCCTTAAATATCTAGAATCCACAGATGTAGATGAGTCAATTCCTTCACATTACCCAGAAATAATTGAAACCAACCCACATCAAAGACTGGTCTAATATAATGTAAGTTAGAATTTGAACCACCATTCTTCTCATGGAAAATCAAAAAGTCATCCAGAAGAAATTAATGGCAAACTTTTTGTATGTGTGATGTTAATGTTCTCCCAGCTTGGTTGTTTTCTTGCAGACATTTCATTACCCAAACTAGGTGTTTATTTGTTTGTTTGTTTGTATGTTTAGTTATTTTCCTTGTTTCTCACCCTTATTTTTCACAAAACTCAAAATGCAAAACGTATCCAACACACTTTCCCCCTCCTATTGCCTCTACAACAACCCTGTGATGAGGGTTGGACTGTGAGAAGGTGGCTGACCCAAGCTCACCCAGCTGACTTTCATGGCTAAGGTGGGAACTCACAGACTCCTAATTTCTAGCCTGGTAACTTAACCACTAGACGAAACTGGTTTCTCATGTAATGTATTGTTCACTTCTTGATTGTTAGTGTGATGTTAATTTTGGTGTTGATCTATGTACATCTGGGTGTTGATTGCTGGCAGGGAGGTGCTTTGGTTTTATTTTCCCTTTTGCGTTTGTTGATTGTCTCTTTTGCACAGTATGTAGATGTTGTTTGATAGCAAGCTGGAAACGTAAGTTAACAAAAAAAAAACCCCACTCATACTAATCAAGCCAAACAACCTAATAGTAAACAGCCCAACCAAAATAAAACACCAAGACCATTCCTACTAACACTGACAGGGCAGTCCACTAGAATATAAATTTAGAGCAAACCCCACTCCCTACTAGCAGTGATGATGTTATTGAGTTTGCATAATGAAATGTCTGCATGGAAACAACCAAGCTCAGAGGTCACCAAGAAACCCTCATTTCAACCCTGAGCTACAAATATTCTTCTTTATTGAGACATTCTGTATCTTCCATGACCAAATTAAATTTTCTACATTTTATCTAAGAAGAACTTTATGCTAGCATTAACTCCTTCTTGTTTGCTTAGGCCAGTGTTTCTCAACCTTGGAAGCTTGAAGATGGGTGGACTTCAACTCCCAGAATCCCCCAGCCAGCGCTGCTGGCTGGGGGATTCTGGGAGTTGAAATCCATCCATCTTCAAGCTACCAAGGTTGAGAAATGCTGGCTTAGGCAGTACACACACAAAGCCACAATGCAGGATGGCTATATTGGTCATGTGGTTTCCTTTTTGTAGCTCTCCCCAGCCATAGCAAAACATGCTAAGAAATTGTAGCTTCCTTTCCCACTCCCTGTCTTCTTAACTTTATTTTTTTTTTCTTCTAGCATACTCATTCCTAAATTCAACATCTATGCAGGAAACATATTTAAAGATTTTATATTTTTATCACCTTACTCCTAGTTAAAATTTTATACAAAATGAAATAAGTATAAGTCAATGGGAGGGAAGTTTTGGCTAAAAAATTTCTATGAAAAGAGTATCAACTACCTGATACTGTAGCTAGTTTGTGCAACATAAGGAGAATTAATTTAGTCCAGAATAACTGATTCTCTTTGTGAGGGAAAAATCTAACCCTTTTTATATAGATTAAGCAGATCATTTTTCTGGTTTAAGGAGTCTGCATGCAGAAATAAGTTTGCATCAGGGGTAAAAATGCTCCCGGTTCGAACCGGATGGCCCGATCCAGTAGCAGTGGCGGCAGGTAGTTCGGAGAACCGGTAGCAAAAATCACTGCACACACCCCACCCCACCCATGCCCAGCTGAGCCGTGCGATCATCAGAGGCTGCTTTTTCTACAACCGCTTCGGCCAAAAAATGCTTTTAAAAATTAAAAAAAAACAGCCTCTGATGATCGCGCGGCTCAGCTGGGATCGTCGGAGTCTTTTCAAAGCAATTTTTTTTCTGCAACCCCTTCGGCTGAAGAGGTTGTAGGGGGAAAAAATGGCTTTAAAAGCCTCTGGCGATCTCAGCCGACTTGCCTGATTGTCAGAGGCTTCTAAAAGCATTTTTTTTCTGCAACCTCTTAAGGTTGTAGAAAAAATGCTTTTAAAAGTTTTTTTAAAAAAAGGTGGCCACGCGCACCCAGTCACATTATCCCCCCCACCAAGCCACGCCCACAGAACCGGTAGTAACAAATTTTAGATTTCACCCCTGGTTTGCATGATTCAATAAGTGATTTGTATGAATAGAACAAGGTCAACATTTTACCCATTAAAAGGACAATGAAGCCCAGTATAATTTGTCTGGTTTTGAATAATTTTGTCTAGGATATTTTTTGATCTTATGATTTACCTCTACTTTTATTTCAGTTTTTAGGTGGTAGTAAAAAAAAACTATATAGGAATAATGTAATCGGTTTTGCTAGGCATGAGAAGCAGCAAAAGTTTTTGTATGGCACTAAGGTTCTGCCCAAGATGGAAATCTTTTTAAACTCAATGCTTTTCAAACTCTAGTTTGTAAGATTTCAGGAACCATCGTTTACTTTTATTCGCATATGGGAAGCCATAGGAACTAGATACTTTTCAGTAGAAGAGAGATGGGGGGACAGGGAGGGAGAGGGAGAGTGGGACGGGGAGGGAGAGAGGGAGGGAGAGAGAGAGATGACTGCTGTATCCAAATTACCGTTACTTTCTATGTTTCAGAAGAATCATAGCGTACTTAACGTGGCTTTGAGCATTGCATCTGCATTATTGATTAATATGGCCATGTGAACTTACAGAACAACAGGTCTTTTACTCCAACCCCTTGCTCAAGCAGAAGACTCAATACCATTCCAGACAAATGGTTGTCTAAACTTTTCTTTAAAATCCCCAGTGATGGAGCACCCACAACTTCTAAAGATAAGCCATTCCACTGATATTTTCACTGACTTGGTTGGCCCCTCTTCTTTCTGATAGCCCTTTAAATATTGAAGACTACTATCATGTCACCCCTAGTCCTTTTCTTTATTAGACTAGTCATTTCCAGTTCTTGCAATCATTCTTCATATATTTTAGCCTCCAGTCCCTAATCATCTTTGTTGCTCTTCTCTTTTTCTATGGTCTCAGCATCTTTTTTTCTATTGTGGTGATCAAAACTGGATGCAATATTACAAGCTGACCTCACCAGAGCAATATAAATCAGCACAGGCACCTCACATGATCTTGATACTATCCCTCTGTTGATGCAGTCCAGGGTTCCATTGGCTTTCTTTGGCAGCTGCAGCAAACTGCTGGCTAATATTTAAGTGGTTGTCCACTCCTAGATCCCTTTCATATTACTACTATTGAGCAAGATACCACCTATTCTACACCTATGTATTTGGTTTTTCTTGCCTAAGTGCAAAACCTTATTTTTCTCACCATTGAATTGCATTTTGTTGGATAGGGCCCAGTGTTCCAGTCTGTTAGGATTCTTCTACATCTTGAGCCTATTTTCTAAAGTGTTACATATGCCTTATAAAACTACACAGCCTTTTTTTCTATGATAATAAATATTCAGATCACCTCACCTCCCTACTGAAGGGAATCTCAACTGAAAGCAGTATTTCTTGAGGCTTCAGTATAGTTTTTCTATACCCAGTAAAGAAATTTTCATCCATCCTTATTGTCCTGCTGCCCTCTGCAAGAAAACAAGATATAGCACACAGAGGATGAGTTGGGTAAGCAGGTGGGTTCTCGATTCAACTTGGCAACTAGTTGAGAGGGTAGCTAGTCTTTTAATTCCACAAGGAAAGATTGTGACATATATTAGTATTACTATATTAATGAAATAATATATCCTGTTCCAGCCTAGTGCTTCCTGGACATCTAGGCCTTCATATATGTATTTTCAGGGGTAAGCTTCAAAAATTTTAGCAAGGGGTTCTCTGCCCAGTTGCTGGGTGGGTGTGGCCAGGGTGGGCATGGCCTACTCAGCCTCCTGCACCACAGTGGGGGGTGTTTTTGCACTCCCTGGGCTCCAGAGGCTTTTCTCGAGCCTCCAGGAAGGCAAAAATGGCCTCCCCAGGCTCCAGAGGCCCAAACTTCCAGTAGGCCCATTTTTCATCCTCCCTAAGCCTCCGTGCATGCCCTGAACTTACCTGCATCCAAAACGGGCCACGTGGGGACTCCTGGGAGGGGTGGGTGGGATGGGGCCAGCCAGGACCGGGATTTGGGGTTCTCTGAATTGCACAGAATCTTAGCCTGGATGTTTATCTGTGTCCTCAGGCTCACCTGAGTAGTGAAATTGGTTCCTATAAATTGTAATTTTTTGGAAATCCATTTGGAACGGATTTCCTAAAAATTGCAAAAAATAAAAAATAAATAGATAAACCTCCAGGTGCCTCAATGACTCTTTAAAAGGATGCAAATGACCAGCTGTCTGCAAGGAATATAAATCCTTCCATTCCCCACCATCCAGTCAGAGCTGGATGAGAATCAAAACTTCTTCAAAGAAAAAACAAGGAAGTCCAGTTGCCTCCTAAAAAAGCACCTGTCAGGTTCCTATGTCATCTCAAATAAATTGCACTCCCAAGCAATTAGTCTTTGCTGAAATATTTCATTTATTAAGAACGACAGATCTGATCCCAACTTCGTCGTAGCCAATACTAACCCTCTGACCCTAAAACCTTCCCCTTCCGTTCCCCCAAACCTCATCTTCTTATTGGCCATCTTCCAGCTCAATCTTCTCAGCTCCTGCCTCCAAACCCAGGAATTCCCCCCTTCCATCCCATCTCCAAGCGACCCTATCTACAGAGAAAAATAAGTAGGTAAAAGTTCAAGCCTCATCTCCTCCTCTTTATGGCAGCCTTAAAGGGCTGACAGCACCTTTGGAACAACCATGACCTGGATGACTGAGAATCTCCATAGACTATTAAAACCAAACCAAAGTTAAATAATCCATGTTGAAACTATCTAAGCATGTGGCATATGGGGAATGGTCAGCATTAGCTTTTAGAAAGCAAAAGAAAGAATAACCAAAGAAAGTACTCTTAACATTCTTTAGTGTGGCTCTTAAAAATAGGCCACACTACTTTCCCTGACTTGCCCCAGAAAATAAAATGAGGTATGGTAACTGTTCCATTCACACCCATAACAGAATTTGTATCAGCAACAAGGGAAAATGAGAAACTGCTTACCATTTGACACCAAAGTCAGTTTGCTCCCACTTGCCATCAATACTGGATTTAGGTCAGATATTGGACTTGCAGTCATTATATTTCCACCAATAGCCTGAAAGAAAATGTAGCACAGACATATTTTAGAAATTAGGTCAAGAGACATTGTTAAAATCACTCATCAAAGTAAGTGAGGAAAATCCTGAATATTTTAACTTTACACCACTAAAATTAAAATGGGATTTTCTTGTCCTCAAATAGAACAAGAATAGGTTAAGGAAGCAATACGGCTCAAGTTAATACTGTGCATGCTTTCACAACGTGCTAAATGTTTTTTTCATGAAATTAACAACTGGTGGATTTAAACGATTTACATTTTGATTCATTATTCTAAATTGTACTTGAGTGGGTGAATATAAAGACATTTAGATAAGTTATTTAATTTCACTGGTTCTGTAAAACTTCTGGGCATTTAACATGTCCTAGCAAAGAAAATATATAGTCAAATCTGATTTGTCAATTCAAAAACTATTACTCATTTTCACTCTAAAATATATCTCTCTGGCCTGAAGGTTGGTATAAATTAAAAGATATGCTTCTCCTAAGCTGACATTTTCTCTGAAGATTTGTTCAAACTAAGCCATGCATAAGACGATTCACTGATCAGTTTGAATTTACCAAATAATGAGAAATCTTATTGCCTTGTAGGCTTGTTCTTTTTATGCATGGTACAGGAATTATTATATTAGAAACAAAAATATCTGATTGCTAGTCTACATTTAGCCACAGAAATTCACAGGATGGCTTGGATCCAGCTATTAATTCTCAGACTTCTTGGCATTAAATTGAAAGAGGAAGTTGAAATATTTTTGCAACAAACGGTGCTTACAGGATCATTTGCCACCCAACTCCCTGAGATCACACATTGTGGCTTAACATGAACCTTGTGGGGGGAACCAGAAGGAACATCAGCATGTCTAGTAACTTATGTATATAGGTATTCTGGCTGTGAAAACTATCTAGGCCAGTATTTCTCAATCTTGCCAACCTCAACTCCACAACTTAAAGTTGTCAAGATTAAGAAACACTTACATTCAGAAGCAGATGAAGTTGTGTAACCTTAAAATTAAAGTCAGTAGACTAGCCTGACCACCAGTATTATGGGGAAGTATTGTAAGATACTGTAAGATACTGTAAGGATGCTTCTCATCCTTCTTGGATGAGAAACAAAACGTCTTCAAAGAAAAAACAAGAAAGTCCAGTTTTCTTCTGAAAAAGCACCTTTGGAATTTTAAAGGAACAGTACATCCCACCTGCCTTTCTTGTCTCCTTCCTTTATCAGAAACTATTTGGAAGCACTTACTGCAACATTGCGGATCTGAGGTCCTGCAAACCATCTCAGTTGTTCTAGGACAGCTTGGAAAACCTCTACTTGGTGAGAAGGAAGATGGGCCACTGCCTTCCTGAGTTCCTCTTCCACACAGCTCAGGCTGCAGGAGGCACCAAATCTGATTCCTGTAAAACCAGAAACAAGAGTGATTTGACCAGATGGACCTTCACCAAGATAAAGGTATTACTTTCAGGAGCTGAACCGAAGAATTTTTAGATCTTTACTCTCCTCCCTTAAAATAAACTATGGTTTATTTTTAAAAATCAAGAAAGGTTTTATTTCCTGCATATCTTAGAAGGATGTATACTTGACTTAGCAAGGAAGGAATCTGAGGGTCATGGTAGATGGAGCTATATCACATATGTGAGGACAGCTAGTTTTTGGGGTAGAGTATGGATAATTCTTTTAAAACTGTGACATGCTTATTTTCCAATGTACATTACAGATTTGTTGTATTTCTCCCCTGAAAACAGGCAAAATTGGGGCACTGGTTTTCAGCAATCATAGTAGCAAACCTGGAAGCAACTCGGAAAAGTGGGGGAGTAGAGATTACAGGTTGACCCTTTCAGTAGAAGTTAGAGGCCTAAAAATACTGCTGTTTAAAAGGTTGCAAGCATTCTCAGCATGCTTAAGATGTTCGTTTTCCAGCAGTTACCAGTTTTTAGAAGATACATACCAGTTCTACCATTACAAGAAAGTGAGTAAACCTGTGGTTATGCAGCAAACCATCCTTTAAAAAAAGTTTTATTACATTTGTAATAAGTGAGTATATATGTTTTATTAGTGCAATCGAAATACACTGCTCCAAAAAATAAAGGGAACACAAGCAGAAGACATCCGAGATCTGAATGAATGAAATAGCCTTATTAAATACTTTGTTC
>WNWU01000005.1:38949268-39230165 GCA_012654045.1 Ptyas mucosa
ACTTGCAATTTTCCCAGAAGGTCCTTGATAGAGTGCCATTCCCTGCCCATCCAGGCTTCTGTTGTTTGTTGAATAGTACAATTCTTAGTACCTCCTTGGCATTTTTTGATAGATTACTCCACCAGCCAATCTTACTTTTTCAGAAGACAAACGTGTTCAGAAATTGTGGCTGGCAGAAGTGTCAAGGAAGCTCTAAATTTGGTAAGAACCTTCTCCAGGAGTGCAATCAGAATACCAGGAACAGAGAGGAGCTATAAGTGCAAGGGGAGAAAAGCTTCCACCCAACTTATTTTTTTTTTATCATGGTTTGTAAACATTTCCTTGTGCATTTCAGGCACCTCTTGCCAATCTCTTGAGGCAACAGGCAAACTACTTACCCTCTATTGTGTGCTGAACAGAGTTCATTTCTGGGATCCAAGTTGGGGCTATAATCACAGGGTACAGCATGTTCTTTAATCTCATTTCAATACCTGAAGAAAACAAAATCCAGTGAGGTCAGTGCAGACATAGCAGCCCACTAGAAATAGTAAAACTGCCAATGAAACAAGAAAGCTCTTATATAAAAGACTCCCAGAACAGTAGATCTCATCTCAGTGGTGATAGTACTTCCTTCTTAAAGCAATCTCTAGGACCATTCCTGCATGCCAAAAAGGGAAGACACTTGCACTGACTTGTAATGAATGTGTAAAGCCAAGAAATTTCCCTTCTGCTTCACACATTCCCAAATATTGTATCTCCAAGGAAGTAGGGAGAAAATTGTTAACGGGTGCCAAAAAATGCTTGAAAACTTGTTTTGAATGTATATATTGTTTTTGAGGCATTCATACAGAGGAAAAAAATGGTTCCAGCTATGGGATCAGGCAAGGATCCCATAAACATAAGAAGCCTGCTGGATTATGAGAGGGCATTTAGTGTCCTTACACCCAGTATTCTATAACAAATTTCCCCTAAATTAGACGTAAAGCATAGCCATCATACTACAGTCGTATTCACTAAATAAACTGCATGTTAGCTGGGTTCATACAACTTGTTAACTGTTACAAGTTAACTGTTACAATTGATAGTGGTTGGGTTCTCATTACTAACCACATTATGACCTAATATACATGTTAACCTAAGTTATGGGGAGCAGGGACACTAGTATTAATTCATTATAAAAGTTATTAATTATCTTTAAAACAGAATTCCTGTTTTAAATGTGTATAAAATTGCAGCCTTAATTATTAATGGTGATGCAAGGGACTTTATTTGATATTATGAAGAAAGAAGTAAAATCTTGACTGCTCAGTCAATTATATACTGCTATATTTATTTTTGTGTGCATTTGTTCAACAGGAAACAGAGTTGGTCCTCTTACCCACTTCTGTGTTCCCTACTACAAGCTTGGCATCAGGGTGCTGAGCTTTCAGAGAAACAAGTTCCTTGAGAGTTGATGGTTGCAACCACATCACTCGCTCGCCTTTGAAACACAGTTGCTCAACAGGCTTTTTCTGAGTCTAAAGAGAAAACAGCAGATTTAGCTTCATATATGGCATCACAAAGCAAGCAATCTCTATTTGCTATGAGGGAGAAGAGAAGGGTTGCATTATAGCTGCAGCTACAATTTCCAGTGAGTGACAGGCTTCAGGATTCTTTGCAACAAGAAGCCGTACAGGAGTCCTTCTATGAAGTTAATAAATCCTCTCTCATTATCTAGTTGGGTATTTGTAAGTGGGAGGGGCAAGAGGTCTCCAAGATCTATCTGCAACAAAGCTTGAGGCAATGTAGCTTGAGAAATACTAGCTTTCGTTTGTCAAAGTCCTTTGCCCCTGGTGTCTGGCAAGGCTGCACCAAAGCCCTGTTAATTGCAGGCTAATAAGGCAGAAGTAATTAGCTAGAATTTAAGGAAATTGGTTCCAGTGGATTACTCTTTATGGTGGTGCAGTGGTTAGAATGCAGTATTGCAGGCTAACTCTGGCCACAGCCTGGAGCTCAATCCTGATGAGGCTCGAGGTTGACTCAGCCTTCTAACCTTCAAAGGTCAGTAAAATGGGGACCCTGATTGTTGGGGGCAATATACTGACATTGTAAATAACTCAGAGGGTATTGTAACATATATATAATATTACACTTAACTAGAATTAGATTTTACACTAGATTTAAAATCTAGATTTTAATTAGAATTTTAAACATTTTTAACTAACTTATTTACTATGATGCGGGAAAACACCCGAGATTTTAATTTTTTGCACATACACACCCGCGAAAACTTGAGAAGACAGATATTACACTTATATATCACGTTTGGGTGGTATATAAGTCTAAATGCTTTTTCTATTACTAAAGCAAATAATTTCATAGGGGTTTGGGTTAAAGTTAGACAAAGAAATAAATATATCATCTACATTTAATAATTAATTTCAAATTATATATAAGTAAAATAATCATAGAGCATTGCAACTTAATAAAATGAAACCTTTTCACTAGTAAAACAAAATTAAAATGTTTTGTTTTATTTTGATGGAAAAGATTAGCTTAACTTTGTGTGGTTCCCAAAATCTGAACTTTATTTTTTAGACAACCATTCACATTTTTCATTCCAAATTTGTTTCAGATAGATATTCATTCTTTGTAATAGAACCTCTAGAAAATTCTGATTTTGGAACCAACTTATCTAGACAGCACAGCAGTAAATTCTGGCAGCAATCTGACATTCAGTGTGCAAACCATTAGGTCTGAGTGGACAAAACAAAAAGAACATCTGATAGTGATTTTGTTGCACCTGGACATGCTCGAAAATATAAGTGGCCATCCTCAGTTTTGCTTTACATCATCTAGGAATAACAACCCAGTTTTGGCAGTTCTGCTATGGAATAAAACCCTAAAATCACTGTAACACAATTTGTCCAACCTATTTTTGTAACCACAGAAACCTGCCACTTCATGTTCTATGCTCTCCATTTCAAGGAATCTCATAAAATAATATCATTGTTATATTGGTTTTAAATCCACCTATTCTCTAATATAAGATTTAATTTGAAGTTGTCATAGAATGGGGGCTTGAAATCAATTGTCCATTTCTTGTCCAGATACAGTTCTCTCATCTTCATATATGGACATTTATTTTATTTAAGGCAGCAGACTCCTATTTATTTGTTTGTATACTTACTTACTTATTTAGTTATTTCTGTGTTGCCACACTTAAAATGATTTTTGATGCATCATATAGGAAAAGAATACAGCATAAAACAAGTTCCATAAAAAAATAAAAACAAAAGAACCCTGCAAGAATGCAAAGAAAATAAAAGCATGGCAACATGAAATCAATTCATGGGAAGACTCTCTGAAATAGCTCATTCTTTAAGAGCCTTCAAAGACCAGCAAAGAAGGAGCCTTTATGGGCATAGATATATATTTTCTTGCTGCTGCCTTATTCTAGGATTTTGTTGTTGTTATTATTTTCACCTCCCAATATAATCAACAATTATATTCCCTGAAAGGTCTCCTGAATACAGCTTCCTTGACTAAGCAAGATCAGGATGCTAAATGCCTGAATACAGAATTTCTGAATTGTGGAACAAATTGCTCGACTAAGGTGAATAGATAGCTTTGTTGCTAAAAGGAGACAAGTATCCATCATCAGATGTTTCCTGGTCAGGACCCAGGCACAATTCAACCTCTGTGCAGGGCCATTATCCTGGACTGATGTTCTGTGATACAACAAGCTACATAAACAGAAGAATTATAGATCTTTTTCAGCAGCCAACTGTTGCTTAATGCCTTGGGTCATTTGCACTGCTTCTGTATAGAACTGCAAACTGTTAGTGATAACATTTCCCACCATATCTGAAGAGTATTTACTTTAAGATTAAAGAGTGATGAATCAAGGACTCCCAATTTGCATGTAGTTGTTTTTCTTCTTTTTTACACAACCAACCAACCTTTTTTCTTCCTCCTTCTCTCTCACCAGCTCTATATAGTTCCTAATTCACCACTAAAATGTGTCAAGGGGGGGGAAAGCTGATGACATAACCTTCAAGTTAGTTCCAGACAATGTATCTAAGTTTACTCTTCCTCATAGTGTGACCGGAACAACCTGGAACTGACCACACTCAAAATCGTAGAAATGTTGGTAGACTTTAGGAGAAACCCTTCCATACTTCCACCTCTCACAATACCAGGCAACATAATATCAACAGTAGAGACCTTCAAATTTCTAGGTCTATTTTAGATTGCAAGATCTAAAATGGACAGGTAACATCAAAAACGTCATCAAAAAAGCACAACAAAGAGGAGCTGCTGATTCAGTTCTACAGAGTTGCTGATCCAGTTCTATAGAGGAATTATTGAGTCTGACATCTGCACCTCTATAACTGTCTGGTTTGGCTCTGCAACCCAACAGGACAGACACAGACTTCAGAGGATAATTAGAACTGCAGAAAAAACAATTGCTACCAACCTGCCTTCCATTGAGATACCCATTGAGTCAAAAAGAAGGCTGTGAAAATATTTACAGACCCCTCACATCCTGGACATATACTGCTTCAACTCCTACCCGCAAAATGACGCTATAGAGCACTGCACACCAGAACAACTAGACACAAGAACTGTTTTTTCCCGAATGCCATCACTCATAAACAAATAATTCCCTCAACACTGTCAAACTATTTACTAAGTCTGCACTATTATTAATCTTCTCATCATTCCCATCACCCATCTTCTTCCACTTATGTCTGTATGACTGTAATTTTGTTGCTTGTATCCTTACGATTTATATTGATATTGTTTCCTGATTGCTTATTTGTTCCCTATGACTATCATTAAGTGTTGTACCTTATGATTCTTGACAAATGTATCTTTTCTTTTTATGTACACTGAGAGCATATGCACCAAGACAAATTCCTTGTGTGTCCAATCACACTTGGCCAATAAAAAATTCTATTCTATTCTATTAAAGTGGTGCCCTCCAAATATGTTGATAGAGTCCTAGTTTATGGCTGCAAATCAAGAAGAATACCAAAAACTTCCATAAGGAAATTCAGTTAGCTTGGCAAGGAAAAGAAAACTCACCAATAACTCAGGTGGGAATATAGGCTCTTGGGTAGGGTCTAAAGGCTGGAACTCAGACATATTGAACAGAGTTGTGGTAATCAGTTCCTGCAGAAGAAAAACAATGTGTGTATATATATATATATTAGACAACCCCAAGATCCAGTGGATCATTGTTTCAGAGATATTTCCTTACCTAAACAAAGAAACTGTCAGGGAGTTGATTGATCCCATCCTGGCTCTGGGATAATCGCACCCTGGTTTAGAGGTTTGAACCGAGGCTTTTCCTCGAAAGTATACATTAAGAAAATAAAACCCGAAGATTTTCTAAGAGAAACTCATTTTATTGTAAAAGTAAAAATAAAGATAACTCTTACTATCTAATTAATTGGCTACATCTTGCCAGCGTTCCTGCCTCACCTCTTGGCAGGAGAACAAAGGAGAAAGAAGGAATGCACGCTTGCACACTTAATACTGATAACAAAACTTGGCAAAACTACAGTAAGCCTATTAGACCAAAAATGACAGCTCAGCTGGGAAATACAAGAACACAGTGACAGAAACAGTATGATCAAGGGCAAAAAAGCAGTGCGAATAGAAGTGACTTCTGGCTTCCTGCCAGCTTAACATAGCTGACTGTCCTTCAGCAGCCAATGGTGGCACAGTCTACTGGTTTCCAGAGAGCTAAGATGAGACTGCTCTACCTGATCTCCAGTGGCTGCAAAGAGGAGTCCATCTACCTAGCGTCCAGAAGTCTTAGCTGAGGTGGGGGGTGGGGGGTGCAGCAGTGCAGTACAAATTTGTGACAACAAATTTGCCAAATTTCAATCCCACTGGCATCATGGGTCCCAGATTTTGGACGCATTCAGTAAATTAGGTTGTTTGAGGTACCTTGGTTCAAAATTTGTTGCCCTATGATGCATTGTTTCACCTAATTAAAGGTTACAGACACAAGAGAGAGAAAGAGAGAAAGAGAGTAGCAAACTAGAATTAAGGAGAAATTTCTTAATGGTGAGGACAATTAATCTGTGGAATGCCTTGCCTTCTGAAGTTGTGGGTGCTCCATCACTATACATTTTTAAGAAGAGGCGGGATAGCCACTCTCTGAAATGGTATAAGGTATCCTGCTCCAAGCTCCCTTCCAACACTGTTATTCTATGTTCTAAAGTGTTTTAGTAGTATAAAATTAAACAATATAGTGTATACCATGTTTCCCCCAAAATAAGACCCTGTCTTATATTTTTTTTGAACCCTGAAATAAGCGCTTGGCTTTATTGCCATGTGCTCAAAAGCCCGATTGGACTTATTATCAGGGGATGTCTTATTTGGGGGGGAAACAGGGTACGTCTTTTTTTCCTTTTTGGTTTTGTACTATTGTAGTATTAAAGACTATTTTCATGGTTTTTTTATTTCTGAATTTGTAAAAAAAATTAGGAATAGTAAGAACCGTCAAGAAGTAACAATATTTGTTCAGATACTACACGACCAAGTAATTCTTAAGTCAGTTTCCTACTATCCAATAGTTCCTAATTTGTTAGCTACAACTTTCAAAATTCCCAAGCAAACAAATTTATTTATTTATTTATCTATTTAATTAATTAATTAATTAATTAATATACCGCCCTTCTCCCAGAGGGTAATTATACTGCGGTACTTAAGAAATCTGGGAGTTGTAACCCTAATCCATCTGTAGAACATTCTACTGGGGATAATTTCTCCAACTGTTTATTTCTACATAAGAAATTACCAAGAGTAAATATCTATATCTAAAGGTTTCATAAACTTACCGAATTGCCTTTTTTTTCATTCATGGAACAGTCCAGGCCATTGACTTGTTTATCATTGCACCCTTGAACCTTTTAAAAAATATAAGACGATAAAAATAGCAAATTAGCAGACATATTAAAAAGGGAAATCAGAAAATTAATAATTCCTTTTTTTAAATCTTCCTTTTTTTCTTTTTTAGTATTTTAATCTGTTAAATTTTCTTTGTTTATTTATTTTTTCCTTGCATTCTTGCTCTTTCTCTCATACACACACACATATATACAGCAAGTACAATACAATAGAGATTTTAATATTAAATAATTAATCTTAGGAGTGAAATCTGCTACTGGTTGATGCAAGTTGGAGGACGCTTTTTCATTTTTTTTTCTACTACTTAGTAGTCTTTTCAATACTTAACTTGGAATGAAAAAGCCAAATAAGGTAATGCTTGGCACACTGATATCCTAAATTATTGCTAACTTTGATAGGATTTTTTGTTCTTTATTTCCAATTTTCTAATACAAATAACAGAATGTCTAGAAATTATAATTATATAATTTGCAATTATGTCATATGCACAAACACAGAGACACGCATATCACTTTGATGAAAGAGAATTTTTGTTGAAATTTTTTTTTAATTACTTTCAGAATGGAAGACAATTTCATGAACTTTCTCATGGGTAAAATGTTCTTACATGAAAGACGAGATACCCAAAAGCTGAGTGTGAATATATTCTTCTTCTTTCATTTTACAATAATCCTTTCAATGATCTGCAGTCCCTCTGACTTCACACATTGCATTAAATCCAAAGGAAGATCTCACTGTCTCTTCCCACTGGGGTTTTCCAGTTAGGCAATCCCACTGTCACCAATAAGGGGAAGTCTTATTGGAGGTAATTATAAATCACACTAAGTAAGTAGTTCTATGCATGCACTACTCAGTAGTAAATTTTATGGTATAAGGCAGGGGTTGGCAACCTTAAACACTTAAAGAGCCACAAAGGTCCTAACTGGAAGCCCCCATTCAATTCTGGAGTTGACTGGAAGTCTATTTCCCCCACCATAGAGTTTCCTCCTAGCTCAGCGTCCTTTTTCCTCTACCTGTCCTAACCAAAAGCCCTATCAATTGTGGAGCCAACCTACAACAGAGAGCCACAGCAGAGGGATGAAAGAGCCATATGTGGCTCCAGAGCTGCGGGTTGCCAACCCTTGATATAGGGCTTACACTAAAATTAAAAGATAAAGGTTTCTCCTGCCCAGTCATGTCCAACTCTAGGGGGCAATGTTTATCTCCATTCTTTGCCAAGGGAGCCAGCATTGTCCAAAGAAATTTCCATGGTCATTTAGCCAGCATAACTATACACCAAGGTGCATGGAAGGCTGTTATCTTCCCACTGAAGTGGTACCTATTTATCTACTCGCATTTGCTTGCTTTCAAACTGCTAGGTGGGCAGATGCTGGGACAGGAACCAGAGCTCACCCTTTCGTGTGGTGCTTGGGGCTCAAACTTAAGCTGTCATCTTTGCTGCTGACATGCTCAGCGATTTAACCCCTGAACCACTGTAGCCCAGACACTAAATTAGTTAGCATCTAATTGTCAGTGCTTTTAACATGTGATATGGCAAATCAGAATACATAAAAAGGCTTAGTAGTCATTCCTTGTTTCCAAATAATTCTGGAATTATAATTATGAGGACACTGAGAGTCTTTAACAGAATCTCCAATATTCCCAACAGTTATATTTCTCTTTATTTCATGGAGGAGGGAGATGTGGTATTTAAATTGATTTTTTAATAAATTCACTATGTCAAGAGTAATAAATAATCCAGTTACAAGAAATTACATAACATTAAAATAAATATTTTATTTCCTTTAAAAATACTTTAAAAAGTTGAAAGGCATCCAACTGGTTTATGCCACTTACCGCATTTTTTTCTTTTCCAGCCATACAGCAACCTTTTCCTTTTACTAGTTTTCCACAGCATCCTCCTTCCTAAATAGAAATAGGAAGATATAGAAATACTTCCAAATAAACTGGAGCGCATATGAAAGAACATGCAAACATTTGATGAGTTGTGCTGGATCAGATTCAAGTGTCAGGGATAAAAGATAGGGTTTGAGCTGAAGACACTGAACTTTAAGTCCCCATTCAACTATAGAATGACTTTGAACCAATTATTGTCTCTCATCCTAATCCACTTTCGAGGTAAGAATTAAATCAGGAGAGATACCATTGTAAATTACCCTGAGTTCTCAGAGAAACGGTAGGCTTTAAAGGCAATAAAAACAATAACAACAAATCAACAATCAATTCCCATGATGGACAGTTACCGATTTATTTTGTACCTTGTTTTTTATTATACAAGAAATCAAATCAACTTACAATTATAAAAACAATATAAAACCAATACAATTAAAATATGAAAAATAAAAGGGTTTGTCTAATGCAGTGATGGTGAGCCTTTTCTGGATTGAGTGCCCCCCACACACATGGGGGGGCCACATGCACCCTCCCCCATGCATGTGCAGCAGAGACCAGAAGACCAGCTGGCCAGCGGGAGGCACGCGTGCATGCGCAGCTGAGCTGTGGCAATGGTTCATGTGCCCACAGAGAGGGTGCTGCGTGCCACTTCTGGCACGCATACCATAAGTTGACCATCACTTGTCTAGTGGATAAGGTGTTGGCCTAGAAACCAGGAGACGGTGAATTCTAGTCCCATTTTAGGCATGAAAGCCAGATGGGTGACTTTGGGGCAGTCACTGTCTCTCACCTCAATTCACCTCACAGGCTTATTCTTGTGGGGAATATAGAAGGAGGAAGTAGTATTAGGTATATTCACCACCTTGAGTTATTTATAAAAATAATAAAAGCAGGATGAAAATAAATATTAAATCTAAATTAAAATCGATATAATAAACAAATAATTGATATGTGTTCCTTATTTTTCTAAATGTTGAAAGAAAGTGACCAAATTCATCTCCTCAAGGAAAGCATTTCATAGGTTGGGAGCCACACAGAAGACCCTCCACCATGTATTAGCAGCAGGGGCATCTTCAAAAAGGTATTCCCTGGCAGACAGGTTGATACTTGGGAGGGCAGTTCCTCAAATTGTCACGCCCTAAACAATATTTAACTTGTGCCCCACAGGCAAGTAACAATTATTGTAGATTTCCACATGGGCAGCTAATCCCCATACCTTCCATCAGTTAGCAGTCTTCCTATTTATTTTTGCAACAATTGTGATTTCTGATCATTCTTGAGGGGTAACCCCTAAATGAAGTTTGTTTGTTTTTTGATAACAGTGTTTCTGTCTTGCCTGAGTATAATTTTAGCATGTTCTCGCATTGAGCCCATTTTCCAAACCTCAATAATGTTCCAGAATATTTTCTTGGAATTGGCTGATAATGAGAAACAAAATTGGGTATCATTGGCCAAAACTCAAGATAATTATCCCAGTGATTCTATGGAGACAACATGGGGAGCAACATTGAAATTGAAAACTAACCCAGTGGCAAATTACTTCAGTACTATTGTCAGGTAAGCTACATAGACATGGCTATGAAGTAACCAGAACTTTAGCTGAAGTCAAAGCAGATTCCATCTTCACATTTACTTGGAAATGTCAGTCTGATTTCATCACCAAGACATTTTATCTTTAGCTCCTCACCTTTGCAAATGTTCTGTACCCCTCCAGGATGGGTCTGTATCCTGTACAGCGGCAGAGATTTCCTATGTTGCCAAATCAAGTTGAAAAAGTTAACAGGCATGTAGAACATAATGGAAAGAAAGTTATTTTAGTTTTTGCTTTTCGTCTACCATGAAGAAATTCTTTTTTTTTCCTTCCAAGAAAGGAAATTGCCAATAGAGAAAAGAATCATTGTCTCTGGGGCTTTGATAACTTTGGAAAGCAGGATTCCAATGTCAAAAGACATGACAACAAATTCACCAAGTCATGAGAAATCAACCTAATCATTTTCAAATGTATTTCTTGCTTTATTCCATGATGAAAAGTAATTGTGCCAATAAAGATGGGAGTGGTGGTCTACCGTGTCTGGCAATCTTACCTTGAAAAGCATCTTCAATCTCTTCCATTCTAGGCTGAGGGTGATTACGAAGCAATGTATACATGGACATGACAATCCCAGGAGTACAGAAACCACACTGTGATCCATGGCTTTTGGCTATTCTCTCCTAGAAGAAGAATTGATTCATACAATATGCCATGGCAAATCAACTAATCAACTTGCTTTTAGTGACAGGTGTGAACACAAATGTCTGGTCTGGTTCATACATCACATTACATATAAATAGTAGGGTCTTTGGGTTTTTATATGAACTGCCAATTGTTCATACAATGAACTGGTGTTCATTGTATGCCCTGGTGGCGCAGCAGACTAAAGCACTGTTATTAACATCAGCTGCCTGCAATTACTGCAAGTTCAAATCTCACCAGGCTCAAGATTGACTCAGCCTTCCATCCTTTCAAAGGTAGGTAAAATGAGGACCCAGATTGTGGGGGCAATAAGCTGACTTTGTATGAATATATACAAAAAGTATGAAGTCTATTGCTTACAATGCATTGTAAGCTGCTCCAAGTCTCCGGAGAAGGGCGGCATATAAATCAAATCAATTATTGCAGGTTCGAATCTCACCAAGGCTCAAGGTTGACTCAGCCTTCCATCCTTTCTAAGGTAGGTAAATTGAGGACCCAGTTTGTGGGGGCAATAAGCTGACTTTGTATAAATATACAAAAGTATGAAGGATATTGCTTAGCGCATTGTAAGCCGCCCTGAGTCTCCGGAGAAGGGCGGCATATAAATCAAATTTAAAAAAAAATCAAAAAGAAAAACAAAAACTGTAGCTTAATTTAGTCTGTGAACCTAAGCATTTGTTAACACATAGACACATCTTCCCAGTTTACCTGTACAGGGTGCAGCCTTGTCTTTGTGCTTCCGATGCCTTCAACAGTGGTTACAGCTACATGGTGGAGAGCACAGATAGGGAATAAACATGCATTTGCAGAATAATGTCTGAAGAAATGAATTAAGGAAGTTGCTTGTTGTATAAAATCTTCATTTCCCTAAAGAAGTACAATAAAATCAATAAAAGCCAATGTTCAGGATTAGGCTATCTCATACTGAAACTGGAACAGAGGTAGATATTTAGGCATCATCCCAATGTTTTGGAAGATGACATCTCCCCATTGGTTATGCTGATTGGGCCTGATGAAAGTTGAAATCCTATGCAAACATTGGCCAAAAGATGTAGCTTCTAATTACCATTATTGGATAAAGATGTGGAAGGAGCCTGAGTGGCGCAGCAGGCTAATGCCTCCTATTAAGGCAGCATTTAACACCCAGCTGTCTGCAATTACTGCGAGTTCTAATCTCACCAGGCTCAAGGTTGACTCAGCCTTCCATCCTTTCTAAGGTGGGTAAAAATGAGGACCCGGTTTGTGGGGGCAATAAGCTGACTTTGTATAAATATACAAAAAGTCTGAAGGCTATTGCTTAACACATTGTAAGCCGCCCTGAGTCTCCGGAGAAGGGCGGCATATAAATATAAATAAAAATAAAAATAAAATAAATAAAATGAGAAAGAGAATAAACTCACATCAAGGCAATGATATTATCATTCCTTCAGATGATCATAATTCACTGTCATTCACTGAAATTTGGCAAATATTAATCTAAGACACTAGAATTGAAAAAGCATAGTGATTTTAATAAATGCTATCCAATGCTTCCATAGTACTAAAATATTAGCAAAATTGTTAGACAAGATTTGAATGTTGAAACTTTAAATCCTATTGAACTTCAGGATTTCTGGAATCACAAAACCATAAGGCTGGAAGGGACCTTGGAAGTCTTCTAATCCAAGCTGAAATTTAGCTGATTAGAAATGTTGGGGAAAGTTTGTCCTACTGATAATCGTCCCAAAGGTGCTTTTTTCAGGAGGCAACTGGACTTTCTTGTTTTTCTTTGGAGATGTTTCATTTCTTATCCAAGAAGTTTCTTCAGCTCTGACTAGATGGTGGGGAATGGAAAGATTTATATTCCTTGCAGATAGCTGGTCATTGTATTCTTTTAGAAAGCCGTTGAAACCACTTGGAGGTTTATGACCTGGATGACTGAAAATCTCCATAGACTCTACTAATAATCCATAAATTAAGGCCCAGCAGTACATTCACATAGTTCTAACACATATCTGTAGAAGGGACAGGAAATTCACAAAGATTTTGTGAAATATTTAATATTTCTTGCATGCAATCTTTTCTTGACTTGCAAAGAAGTTTCAAGAGGGACAGATTGATTCTGACAAACACATCTTTCCAGATATCCAGCATCTACCCTGTTTATCACAAATTCTGCATGCCCGCATTCAAGACCTCTTCCATCTTAGTGAATGGGGTACAAAGGATACATGATTTTGTTTTGGGAGTTGTCAATCTTGGAAATCATGACTGTGCAAGCACCACAGCCTCCTTCTCCACAGCCCAGCTTGGTTCCACACAAGCCCACTAAGAGGATAGAGCTTAAGGAAAATGTACCAACATGGCTAATCACATACAGTCCTTTATCATTGAAAGTCTGTGGTCCTGGTAACAAGCTTGAATTGTAGTTCATAAGAGCAGGATAAAAAATCTGCCTTTTTTTTTTAAACTATCTGGGTTTATTCACATGTATTCCCTGGTGGGAAAACTGATTTTTAAGTATAGGATTTAATCAATTGATTTTTTTTAAAAAAAAACACACACACACAATTATTGAACAAGACTGGACTAAATTGGCTATAAACTCCTGAACTATATTCACACAGCATGTAATCATGCTTAACTTCATTACTGGATTCACAGAATATATCAAATCATAAACTAACCAAAATCATCAAGGCACAAAAGCTACTAAAGATTAAAACAAATCATGTCTTTTAATGTATTTATTTATCATATTTAGAAACCGCTCATCTCCAAGAGGGGCCTTGGCTGGTGTTTTTTGGCAAGTGATGTGAGTACACTCTCCAATTATTAACTTATTTGGTTGGTATGTCAAGAAGCACAGCGTGTCAATGGCACGTGGCCTTTTCATTTCCAGTTCTTCAAGCAAGTCTTTAAAGCAATCATTTCTGAGCTGCCTTTTGCTAATCAGTGTTTTTTGTTTTTGTTGTTTTTGTTGTTGGTTTTTTTGTTTTTTGTTTTTTATATTTATATGCCGCCCTTTTCTGGAGACTCAGGGCGGCCTGCAATGCGTTAAGCAATAGCCTTCATACTTTTGTATATTTATACAAAGTCAGCTTATTGCCCCCACAAACCGGGTCCTCATTTTACCCACCTTAGAAAGGATGGAAGGCTGAGTCAACCTTGAGCCTGGTGAGATTAGAACTTGCAGTAATTGCAGGCAGTTGGATGTCAAATGCTGCCTTAGTAGGAGGCATTAGCCTGCTATGCCACTCAGGCTCCTTGTTGATAGCTTGTTGAGAGTTTATGCTAATTTAATATGTTGTGTATAAAACTGCATACAAAGCTGGAAGTCTCATAATATGCTTCTTTTATGGTTTGGTGATTAATACGCCCAACTTCAATTGTGCATATATCCGTAAATAAATATAATTGTATCCTTTTTAAATTCCTGGAGACGATCAGCTGGTGAAAAAGGAATAATTGATTTACATGCACTAGATATATTTATTTGTTCTACACATATGACTAAGGAAAAAAATCAGATTAGGCATTAATTCTCCAGCATAGAAGTCAAGGAATGTGTATTTCTAGTAAAATATCTGATGTTCCGCTTGGAAATATTCTTAATGTAATTAGTACTATGCAATTATTTTTCCACGGCAACACTATTCAACTTTTTATGAAAAACAAATAAACTGGACCCTAATGGATGAACTTTCCCCATTACTCTGCTCTTCTTTCCTGATCTCTCTTTCAGCATCTAAGATTAACTATGATATAAGCATTAATATGCTACTTATCTTAAACAAGAGAGAAAGTTTAGACTTAATCCAAACCAGTGAATCGATACCCTTAAATTAGCTAGCCTATCCCTTTCCATCTCCTGAACTTCTGATATCCAAACTGAATTCCCTGGTTCAGTTACTGCAGGAAAGAAGCCCTGAATCATTACTTACAACAAAAGATAGATCCCAGCAATGGCCACATCCTTTAAACATACATGCCAATGGTTCATTTAGGTTTACTCAATCCAGATTTCTGAGCTCCAAAACCACATTCATTGCCTAAGCTAGATGTGTGCAATTTAAATGTAGTTGTTAATTTGTGGTTGGATTAGGGTTAGGGTTGTGACCACAACTAGAGTTAATTCATGAAAAAAGGGAAGGTAAAGACATCTTTGTGGCACCTGGCATTTTGCTTGGCACTTTATTGAAGCCTTATTACATTATCAGGGAAATGTATTTTAGCAAAGGGAATGCCAGTTCTTAGGAAAACGATTGTCGTCAGGCAACAGAAATTGGAGGGAGAGCAGTCATCCTTCATATCCTCCAGTAATGGCCAGCTGTAACTATAACATAACAATTGTTGCAATTGGTGATAACTGAGGCTATATAGAAGAATTTAGGACTTGATAATAAGGATCCGCAGATAAGTGGGAGGTAAAAGAGGTTGGGTGGTTGATGGGGCATTGCTTGTTCATCTTGAAATCAGATTTGATTAGAAAAAAGCCATGCTATTTTCCAGGCTAGGTATTAATTTTCCAACATAGGAATCAATGAATGTAGAAGTAGTTCAGCTTCTTTTGTACTAATCCAATGCAAGGCAGAAGATGAAAGTTATCCATCTTCTCACACAGAGATTTTACTATCAGTTGTGAATGTGCTTTCATTCAGTTTAATTCTGGCAACATTAAAAATATTGGGACTAACAGAATTAGCAGGCATGGAATCCTCAGAAATATTAAAACTTATTCTACTGTACTCTGGTCTGCTCCCGAATCCTTAGGCTACCTGGAAATATATGGACTATTTTAAATTCCATACACTGCATGTTTTTTGAGCTCAGATACATTTCCTTCTAAGGTAGGTTAGCAAAGTAGTTTCTGGATCCACATTCTTCTCCACGATCTAAAAAGAAAAAAGAAAAATAGTTTCTTAAAACACATTTAACTATAAATACATAGGTATGCTGCAGCTAATTTCAGAAACAAACAAACTGATATCATTCATCAGCATCTGATTACATTGTAGAAGTCAGAACAATCTACTATTTGTGAGTGAATTTCACAAGCCACCCAATCTCTTTGACTAAGTAGCATTTCTTAAAGGAAACACTCCTGTCCTTGAGGTCAAATTACATAGCATTTACAATATAAAGCTGCAGATGACAATGACTTTTGGAAGTAATCAGGTTCAGGCCTGATCAATATTGTATAGGAGACACCAACATGTTGCAAGACAATAGAAAGTCAAAACAAATTGTGGAAGATGACAATAATAAATCACTTTTGCATTGCTGCCAAGCAAATGTTTTGGATATGTTTATGCAGTCACAAGGAGTTAAGCTCAGTTCAAGGTATATTTACTTTTCCCCGTGGCTTTCAAACAGGTTTTGGTGCCTTTAATTATTCATTTTTAAAAAGGTTTCTTATAAGTTTCCTTGTTTTGATTTAAGTGTTAATAGTCTTACTGTTTGGTAGAAAGAATAATTTCAGCTTAAATAAATGGGCAATATTCTTACTGAAATTGTAGAATAAAAATCAACTATGTTTGACCAAAAAAACCTCATACTAAACACCTCCTGTCATGTACTGAGGGCTAGAAATATCTCTAGAAATCACAAATTGAGTGTACTTTGTCTCCCTGGTCCAACGTAGCATACGAGGTGCTCTATGCACCAAAGCTTAGGTTTTCAGTCACGAACATCCAGACTGTACCAAGATCCAGATGGCACTACCTGTTCTGCCAACAAAGCATACTTTCCTCCCTAATTGCAGTACAAGACTGATAGACACTGAGTCAGGTTGTTCATTTACTCTTCAAGGTAGATTTTATGGCGCAGTTACACTGAGTTCCTACTTGCTTGTCTTGCCACTCCATTCTTGCTCTACCTTTAAGCCAGATTTTTAATTGAGTTATTTGTCAGCATTTTTCTGTAATAGTGCTTCTTGTTGATACCTGATTACTTTCAATGTCTTTCTCTGGAAACTCTTCCCTGTAAGCTATTAAATATCTACAGTGCCTAATTTTGCATCATATACATAATAACTGTAGTTAATCAGTTTATAGTTCAGTAGATTGTGTGAACCAAACTAACTGTAGTTAATCAGCTTATAGTTCAGTAGATTGTATGAACCCAGACAGATGGAAAGCCATTGCATACTCATGGCTAAGTGAACTCCTTTTCTAGAGTGGTACAGCAGTGAATTAAAATACAAATGAACGACAAAGGTTGGGTATAATACGCTAAAATGGCAGCTATAATTTGGGCCATTTGAGCAGTTTCAAGGTGCTGGGTGGCCTGGGCCAGGGTGAAATCCAGCAGGTTCTGACAGGTTCTGGAGAACCGGTAGCAGAAATTTTGAGCAGTTTGGACAACCAGCAAATACCACTTCTGGCTGGCCCCAGAGTGGGGTGGGAATGGAGATTTTGCAGTATCCTTCCCCTGGAATGGTTTGGGAATGGAGATTTTGCAATATTCTTCCCTGGAGTGGGGTGGGAATGGAGATTTCGCAATATCCTTCCCCTGCCACACCCACGAAGCCACACCATGCCTACCAAGCCATGCCCACAGAACCAGTAGTAAAAAAAAATGGATTTCACCACTGGCCTGCCCCCTATTGCTATTCACTAAACATGCAGTTTTTCTACCTTAGTTTCTTTAAGTGATATGTGGGGGATGAGATCTTGAGCAGGAGAAAATTTTGACCTGCTGAACTCTAGACAACTTAGTTTTAATTATTAACAATAATGTTTATTTCTATCTTTTTGGTTTAGAATCAATTATAAAACTGCTTTTCAGTTGAAAACTTTGATCCTGGGTCAAAAAACCAAAAACCTATGCTTGCTTCTCTTCCTGACAAGGTACTGAATTACTTTTGTTATTAACAGATTATCTCAGCACATTTCTTATGTTTGTGTAGAAGAAGTTCACTGTGTGCTTTAAGTTGTGGTGGTGATGATGCTGTAACACAAATTAAGCATTTGTTAACGTTCATTTTGCCTGGACTGGCAAGAATTTTAGGATAGATAAATGCATATTTCTTGGCATAATTTGGTTTACTGCAGGGGTGGGTTCTACTTATCTATACTACCGTTCGCAACAGGAGCGCAAATTTACTGCCATAAAATGTGGCGATTAGTTAAGGAAGCTTCTTTAAAGGACATTGAGGAAATTGATACTGACTTTACAGAGTCATAATATTTTGTAGCAGTGTGCTATTCAATAATAATTGCTAGGGAGGTAGGGACAGTCTGTGGAAGCAGAACGCTAGATTGCATAAACCTTTGGGATGATACAGCAAGACTCAGGATAATACACGTTAAACAAGATCATAATTTCAAAATCTATTTCCTCCTGCATGTTCATTTTACAGGAACTACTTGTCACATAAGAACTGAATCAGGACTAAGCTACATTTCTAACAAAAAAAACCCTTGTTGCTACTGCCATTCATTTAATGAGAGATCAATTTTCCACCAAGACTATCTGGTGGAAGGGAAAAGGTTTGCTAACGTCCCCTCAACTTCCCCAGTCTAGTTCCTTCTACATATGTAGGGCCTGCAATTCAGAGGTGGGTTTCAGCAGGTTCTGACCAGTTCTGGAGAACCGGTAGCAGAAATTTTGAGTAGTTTGGAGAACCGGTATATACCACCTCTGACTGGCCCTGCCCCCATCTATTTTTGCTTCCTGAGTCCCAGCTGATCAGGAGGAAATGGGGATTTTTCAGTAACCTTCCCCAACAAGCCACACCCACAGAACCAGTAGTAAAAAATTTTGAAACCCACCACTGCTGCAACTCCCATAATTTCTAGCCATCTGTAAACCATCTGTTTTGGGAAAGCTGATTTAATGCTTATGTATTCAAACAAAGTCAAGTCAAGCCATTCATGTAACACATCATCGGGACATTAAGTGTATAAGGAGTGATAAAATAAATGCATATGGTCCTCCTTTGATTGAAGTAGCCATTTTTCTTTTTATATCACCTTCTTACAAAATCAATGCTAATCAAAATTTTCCAGTCAAATACAAGTGACACAGTCATGAGATAATGAAATGGAAAAATAGTATGATTTTGACTGTTGGTTTGAGAAATTAGATGCTTAATGAACTTCAAATGATAGCCAGATTACTAAATATAGGTAGTCCTAGACTTATGACCATTCTGTTGTTAAGCAAGACAGTTGTTAAATGATTTTTTTTCCATTTTACTACTTTTCTTGCCACAGTTGTTAATTGAATCACTGCTATTGTTAAGTTAGTAATACAAATGCTAAGTGAATCTGGCTTCTCCATTGACTTTCCTTGTCAGAGGGTTACAAAAGGTGATCACATGACCTCAGGACACTGCATAAATATAAGGAGGTTGTCAAATGTCTGAATTTTGATCATGTGGCTTTGGGGGTGCCAAAAGGGTCGTAAGTTTGAAACACAGCCATGTCACTTTTTTCAGTGCTGTTGTAACTCCGAACAGTCACTAAATGAACTGTTGTAAGTGTAAGGACTACCTGTATTATTTTTGGCCTGTTTTTTTTACATGTTATCAAATCCTCCTATCACTCATCATGGTAGCCTTGAAGTCACATGCAGAAAACTATACCAGTTATTTACCAGCAGGAGTGAAATGTAAAATTTGTTACTACCGGTTCTGTGGGCATGGCTTGGTGGAGGGGAGGGGTAATGTAACTGGGTGGGCATGGCCACCTTTTTTTTTTAACTTTTCAAAGCATTTTTCTGCAAATGCAAAAAAATGTTTTGAAAAGCCTCTGCCGGGATCGTCAGAGGCTTTTCAAAGCATTTTTTTACCACCTCTTCCGCTGAAGAGGTTGCAGAAAAAAATGCTTTAAAAGCCTCTCTGACAATCCCAGCTGAGTTGCCTGATCATCAGATAGGCTTTTTAAAAAATATCTGACGATCAGGCAACTCAGCTGGGATCATCAGAGAGGCTTTTAAAGCATTTTTTTTCTGCAACCTCTTCAGCAGAAGAGGTGGTAAAAAAAATGCTTTGAAAAGCCTCTGACGATCCCAGCTGTCTTGCCTGATCGGCAGAGGCTTTTAAAGGCATTTTTTTTCTACAACCTCTTCGGCCAAAGAGGTTGCAGGAAAAAATGCTTTGAAAAGCCTCTGACATCCCAGCTGAGCTGTGCGATCATCAGAAGTTTTTTTTTTTTACTTTTAAAAGCATTTTTTCAGCAGAAGAAGTTGTAGAAAAAATGCTTTTAAAAGTTAAAAAAAAGCTTCTGATGATCGCGCAGCTCAACTGGGCATGGGGGGGGCGCAGGGATTTTTGCTACTGGTTCTCTGAACCAACGATGCTGCCATCGTTACTGGATCAGGCGATCCGGCCCAAACCGGGAGCATTTCACCCCTGTTTACCAGGCTGCCAAAAATAGAGACGAGGTAACCTTTCTCATCAACTGCAATATATCACGTTCTATCCTAAGCTCTTGGTCAATTCATTCTCAGAGTTTGCTGAAATGCTCCAGCTCTATTTTGTGCCTCTTCTTCTGGTAGCATTTCATCATCTTTCCATGCTGCAGTGGGTTTTGAAGGATCTGAACAAACTTGCACCACAAAGCCCGCTTACGTCAAAGTGACTGTCACAGAACTCATGCATCTTTTACTTACAGTGTGGACTCATTTTATGAAGCAAGTAATCCAAATTATCTGCCAACCTTTTCCCGAGGTTGAGTTGCTAAATCAATACTGGCACCCTTTCAGAGGATTTTTGACTCATGGAAGAGACAGGGCTGATGTAAAACTTACTATGGGGGGAGAGGATTTGCAAAGGTTTCTGTTAATGTTTAGAGCCATAAAAGCCTGTAACAAACACTTTTGCACATTTTGTATCATGAGTTGTTACTCTGTCATCAAATATATTCTTAACAGGGTTTTGGACTCTGTCCACCTCCACCCCAGCCTCAGTGTGATTTTCAATGGACCACACTCTAAAGAAGATGTACATTGTGAATGATGCCAGAATTGTTTACATGAAGAGGAAGGCTCTAGAACACTGATGGCTAACCTTTTCTGGACTGAGTTCCCAAAGCATGTGTGCATGTGAATGCGTGCGTGAGCACCTGAACCCCCAAAATGCAATGAGTGTGCGGACCCCGCACATGTGCCCTGCACCCACACATGCACAGCAGAGACCCAATGACCAGCTCGCCGGTGGGAGGCACACGCACATGCGCAGCGGAGCTGAACTGGGGCGACGGCTCGCATGCCCACAGAGAGGGCACTGCATGCCACCTGTGGCACGTGTGCCATAGGTTCGCCATTATGGCTCTAGAAGCATCTAGATGAGGTAACTATGAATATATTGCCTATTCTGCTTGATCTGCTAGCAGTTCTTGAAGAATTCAAAAGGGGAAGGGGATCTTTTCCAGATGTCTGTTAAGCTTTTTTCGTTAAAGATCTATGGGCTGAGCTGGTCTTTTCTACATGCAAAGCATACAGTTTTCTGAGCAATGATCTATTGGGATAGGACAGGGGTTCCCAAACTTGGCAGCTTTAAGACTTGTGGACTTCGAGCTATGCTGGCTGGAGAATTCTGGGAGTCGAAGTCCACAAGTCTTAAAGCTGCCAAGTTTGGGAACCCCTGGGATAGGACAAAATGATGTAGGAACAGGACTTCACCTTTTTCTTTATTTCAAGGAAGCTCATGCTTAGAAAAAGACAGGAGAAAAGAAAAGACCTCTGTTGGGATAAATGTTACATAGATTTAAAGAAGCTGTGGTAATTGTGTCATTCTGATCTCCGGTTTAATTATGCATGGGCAAAAACAATATTCTCCTCTGACTACAGATTAATTCAGATGGAAAGCTACAAACCACAGTGTTTTGAAGGAAGGAAGAACAAGGACTTTGTATACATTGTTGATGCAACCCACGTAATCTCCACCCTGGCTGTGCCCCATTCGTTACCTCTGAATGACAGCCCTATGGTAGAGCAATTGCTGAGGGTATCTTTTTTTAAGGCCAGCATCAGTCAGATGCTCAGCCATAAAAGCAGAATTTGACCATGCTGTATGAGATTAATCTAATTCTAAGCTATTTATAATGGGAGGTTTTTATAAAAGGGAGGTTTTAACTATGTTTCAATTCATGAACTACATCCTGGCAGCCAGAGCAAATTCTATGCAGAGTCTGGTGGTAAAATTTTCTGGAGCAAACCAGGACATTGCAATACAGTATGTTTTTCTCTGAAATTCATCAGGAATGGAATAATCTACCTGTTCCTCCAGCTACAGCACCGAGCCCATCTGTTATTGATAATCACTAATTTTTAATCTCACTGTCAAACAAAAAAATAGGGCTCGGGGAGGGTAAATACTTTTGTAATTCAGTTTATCTTGGATGTTAATATGCTAACTAAAAAGCAACCAAAGACAGGATCAGGAAAAGTTGAAGGCAACCAAGAAAATATATGTTATTTATTTGATTACATGCTTTACTATGTAGTAGGTGAGATTGCATTAATTGTCTTACTTTGGTTATTATCTGCAGTTTTCTTTAATTCAGCTTTATTAGAGTTTATTGAGCTCAGCACTAACTTATGAATGACACTTTTATAAAAGTGATGCCCCTGACTTCAGTTAGATCTTTATCAATGCAAAAATGAAACAGAAACAGCCTGAAAAATGCTCTGCTTTTTCCTCCTTTTTGATTCAAAGAAACATTGGATCCATTAAAAAGTTTAATTTGTTTTCTAAAACAACCACCCCCAATTGCCATAATGACAGCTATTCATCAGCTATCACTGTTTCTTCATTCCTCTATCATTTATTGAATAGGTCAGTAAATATCTTAAAGAAATATCTTAAATCCAATACTGCTCCTTTGAGAAATGCTTTTGCCATCTGCTAAAGAAGGAAAAGAGCCATGGACTATCCCTGAACTATCAGCCATCCCTGAACTAAAATGCAAGAAGAAATGTTATAAGAAACATGGGTTCTCTCCTACCTTCTTGCCATTTACAAAGAAGACCAGTTCGTTCTTTTCTGGGGCCATTTTGCACTTCTTCTGAATGGAAAATAGGGATAAATTCCTGGATCAGACTCTCTAAAGTTGCCCAACACAGCTGCAGCCTCAGTCCCAGAGATATCAAAACAGGCAATATGAGAAGTTCTTAGGAATCTTTGATCTTATATTGCAACACTGGAAGAGTCCAAGTTATAAAAGAACCACCCAGAGGTGTGTCAGCTTCACTTGGCTGGGATTTCATACTCTAAAGTTAATAAAGGAAAACCAGAAAAAAAATCAGTCTCCACCCACCTCTGTGCCATGAAATTCGATGCAATCTTCTATACATCAGGCAGCCAAACTTTGGCAGGAGAATAAGATTGCTCGAAATTGATGTCTGCTCTTTATGTTCTTTCACTTGTGACACATCTTTGCCATAACTGATTCTAGAGTAGCAGTTCTTAAACTATTTGACCCAATTACCTCCTTTCCCAGTCTTACCTCCATTAAAAAGAACCCAGACTCTATTATTTCACTAGCTCCAGCCCAGACTGGATTCTTGACACACAAACAAGCAATTGCAAATTGCTCCATTTGATATGCTCAGATTTTCCACTGGGGATAATTAATGCCAGTTTAGAACCAATGTGTCATATCACCATAACTAACAATAGCTTTGTTAGTTTCGCTCAACTTTCGCTTTTAAAAAGCTGTTCAAACCTGAGGTATCTGTGCTTATAAACTATATAATTAGAATGCAATTTAAAACACAAATTAGATATATTCATTCAATTGATTTTGTAATTCTCAAATCCTCGTAATTACAATATGTTAGTTAAAAGAAATTAATGCATTCATCTTGGGCAATTATGCTTTTGCAGGATCAAATTTATCAGACTTGGTTATGTTTACTACCTGGATGATTGATTGCCTGACACCCTGTTGGCAACCTTGAAATTGGTGGAAGAAAGTTAGAGAGATTAAAAATACTTAAACATTTACTCACTCTACTTAATAATGAAACAGAAAGTAGAACATTTTCTCATCTGAACTTCCTGCTAACCCATTGTGTAGCCCAAAATAACTGTAGCCAAATGGCTTCTACATTCTTCATCCCTGCCTGTCTAATGATCCAAACAATATAAAATCAAGTACAGAGTACATGTTCTTCAAGCCAAATATCTCAGTTTCATCCTTGGTATTTTCAGTCTATGCATCTCAGATTGAAGATGAAAAAGAACAGGAAGATGTTCAAACACAGAGATACAGACCATCCACTAGGCATAAAGGATTAATGAACTGATTTATTAGATGATATAGGGAAACAATAATAAAGATAGAATATGAAATATTGATATACTAGATTTAGTAAAAGCTTGTTATTCTGTAACCATTAGGTTCCTGTAACATATATATTGTGCCTTTGTATCACATATATTATTCCTTTCTATTTGTATCTCCTGTTACAAACATATTGTTATTAGGCCTCTGAAATGTATCTGGTATTTGTTAAACATATGTCCCTGCCATTTGACCTGAACTCATATCAAGCTTTTTCTGTGCCACCTAAAAGCATGGTACGTTGGAACTACAGCCATCAACAAAGGGATAATTTACACCTTAGCCCTAATTTATGTTTGATCTGGATAAGATCCTGTCTTCCAGAGCCAGGGGCTAAATGGCCAATTAAGTAAACAAAGAAATGTTTAAGATAAGACTAATTGGAAGTTTAGATTCCCTTGCAGGGCAACAAAGAATACACAAACATAAATTAGGGGGCCAGAGTTTGTGATCTAACTTGTGTTTTAAAGGTATAAAAAGAGGTTACATCTTCTCTGAAGGTGTGAGCCCTCCCATATACATATCTCTTTGTATGTGTTTGGAATGGTTTAACCCAGCCTTTTGTCTTTGATCAAAGATTAAATGTTGATTCTTATTCAAGGCTCCATTTAAGTCTTTCTTTTTGGTTCACTGAGAGCTTAAGCGTATAGCCGGACCTTACATGATAATTTAATATTCATAAAACTTTTCCTTCCTGGCTGGCCAGGTAAGAGCACCAAAGTCACTTAAAGCCTGCTAGTCATTATGTGTGTACGAAATGAAGAATAAAACTGAGATGTGCAAAGAGTATACTCTTTGGCCAAAATTGGAAATTGGAACAGTTACCAACAGAAGACAAAATAATCGCCAAAATCACAGAATGCACAGAAATGAACAAGCTCACAAAAGAACTACAAGAGAGAGACAATACTGATTACTATTTAGTGTGGCAAAGATGGTACAGCTGGCTGGAGGGAAAAATAGGAATATAAAAACAATTTTTGACTATTTAATAGGAACGTATAGAATTAAATAAGGAGTGAACTATAATGTCCTATATACAAACATGTAAATATGTCAACATAGATATAGATACGAATAGAAAATGATAAGAGAAATAGATAAATAACCCACCGATGTAGTAACTTTAAGAGTCAGTCAGGGGACTGAACTGATGTTTGTTTGTTTGTTTTGTATGTTGTCTTAATGTGTTTATGTTTGTTTGTATATCTTTTATCAATAAAAACTTTATTAAAAAAAACTGAGATGTGGCTGTAAGGCCAATTACTACGGGTGGAGGGGAGACTCTATATATTGTGGAAAAAGCATAAAAATTGAGAATTGGTTTAGGTTTGCTAAAGACTTTGGTAAGATTTCCTAAAATGAGGTAAACCTATAAAACTATGAATCAAATTACATATTGGACCTTATGTTTAGCAAATAAACCGGTGAAAGAGTCCATGCCCATTTGAGGGGAGAAGACTGGATTTTAAAAAGATTAAGGCTTAAAAAGATTAGAATGAACAGAGGCTTACAATGAATACCAAAAAAAAAAAAAAAACCCACCCCAACCCCAAGATATTTTAAGATAGGTGCAGAACAAGAAGAATGTGAACAAAATGGTCAGTTTGCTGATTGGAGAAGATGACTAGATGGTGACAGGAAATAGGGAAAAGTTTGAACTACTTAATTCCTATTTTGCTTCTGACTCTTTGCAAAGGAAAAATGTGCTCCAATCTGCCAGAATATGTACAACAGGGCAGGGACTGAAGAGAAATGTAAGTCAAAATAAGCATGAAGGTGGTAAGAGAGCACTTACTTGCTTTGAATAAATTCAAGTCACTGAGACTGTATGGATGACATCCCTGGGTGCTACAGTAACTGGCAGATACAATCACAGAATTATTTATTATCATCTTTGAAAACTTCTGAAATAGAGGAAAAGAATAGTCAAGAGGTAGCCTTTTACCAATTTTAAAAAAAAATAAGGGGAGGGGGAGAGGATAGATACCACTCAGTTTGACATTTACTGTATACCCAGAAAAATCCTAGAAAAAATAACCAGACAGCAAGTTAATTACTATGTTACTAGTAACATAGTTGTGTTAAAAATAGTTCATGCCAGAAAAATATTGGGGGTTTTGTGGGGACATCAAAGAGACTGAACTATTCCACCACGGAAATGGTGCCAATATCTTTAATCTTTATGAAGTTCTCCTTTGGCCAAGAACAAAAATATTAGAACCAGTTTTATTTTTTTAAAACTTAAAAAAAAGTATAGCCTGTTTGCTGATTTGCTAAAGCAACTGGAATTTCCAAAAAAAAAATGTATTATGTGTTAGCTACTATTATTAGTCTTCAGGATTTCTTTAGCATCATCTTAAGTTCAGCACCATCCTAACATAAAATTTAATTAAACCCTGGTGGCGCAGCAGACTAAAGCACTGTTATTAACATCAGCTGCCTGCAATTACTGCAAGTTCAAATCTCACCAGGCTCAAGGTTGACTCAGCCTTCCATCCTTTCTAAGATAGGTAAAATGAGGACCCAGATTGTGGGGGCAATAAGCTGACTTTGTATGAATATATACAAAAGTATGAAGGCTATTGCTTAACGCATTGTAAGCCACCCTGAGTCTCCGGAGAAGGGCAGCATATAAATTTTTTTAAAAAAATTAAACCCTGAAGGAATTGACTGTTTGCTCAAGGGAAATTTGATGATAAGGATGTAAGAAAAGAGAAGGAAAAAATCTATTTTACAAAGAAATAAGAAATAAACAATAACAACAAACAACAACAACAAAAACCCCTAACAATCATTGATAAAATGAAACAGTCGAGGATGGATTGCCCAACTATCAGGTGGCTTTGCATTTGACTGAGCCACATACCAAATGTGTAATCCAATAAATAGACCTATGTCTGCATGGAGGAAGGGTAGCTTATGGTTTTGTCCTCTGCTCACTGATCTTCAACAGTTTGGAATTACTTAGGCAAGGAGATAGAAGGGATATTTATCAAATCTGCAGATGACACAAAACTGGGAGGAAGGGATTGCTAGTACTTTAGAAAAAAGGCTAAAGCTTGGCTTCTGGCATGAGGAATGGCTGTATGAAAACATAACCACAAATTAGCAGAGACAATAACTGCTGTGAAAATGAAAAACCAGTGAGTAGAATAAGTCTGATCCTTAACACAGAAGGTCAACAGGATAAGTTGTTTGAATTTCTCTGATCATATATTTGTCTCAGTGGTTGGCAGCATCTGACTGACTTTGAGTTTGGAAGCTAAGCAGAGTTGGGCCTAGTTGGCATTTAGATGGAGACTGAGAGCTCAAGCGAGGATTACAAAAATATAGAAAGTGAGGTAGCAAAGTGAATACAAAGATGAGGCATTCATCAAACCTGGTTTAAACTTTGAACTTGTACATACAATCAAGATAATATAAATGTGAAAATAGATGTGAGGTGAGTGAGACTGTAGTCCCATATTTTGGCTAATGTATACTTGAATGCCTGCATAGAATTTACAAAAATATATTGATATATAGATACTGCTCTATCTCTACAATGAAGAACCTTGAGAAAGATTTTAGCTGTATTCCAGGATTTTGTTTGTTTGTTTGTTTGTTTGTTGGGACTTGCATGCCGCCCTATCTCCATGGGACTCAAGGTGGCTCACAACAATTAAAGCAGAACAGACAAACCATTAAAACAGAAGTCCAAGTTAAAATTAAGAAATTCAATAAAACCCAGATTAAAACCCCCATCAGTCCAAGGCGGCCAGGTGAAATAGCCAAGTTTTCAGCCCACGGTGGAAAGAGTGATGGTCAGGGGCCACCTGGAGCTCCAGAGGGAGTTGATTCCAAAGGGCGGCTGCGCCCACAGAGAAAGCTCTCTCCCTGGGCGTCGCCAGCCGACACTGTCTGGCCGATGGCACCCTGAGTAGCCCCTCCCTGTGGGAACACACCGAGCAATGGCAGGCTGCAGATGGTCCGCCAAATATCCCGGGCCTAGGCCATGTAGGGCTTTTTAGCTAATCACCAGCACCTGAATTTTCATATGTAGGTTTTCAAATAAATGTATTTAATTCAGAGAGCAGAAATATCCTATTTGGACAATCATAATAAACAATAAGCTTATTAAATATCTATTAAAAAAGCAAAAGAAAATAAAAGGTCATTGAAAATAGCAGCATAGTTGCCAATAGATTATTAACAGATTATTAACAGATTATTAACAGTATCTTGATACTGATGTACTTTGCACTTTGTCCCACAACACATTATATTACAGTGGTGTAAACTCAGCTTGATTTTGAACATGATTATATACAGAAAGGGAAAGTGCATTCAGGGTTGTGGTAGACCCCTGTTCATTGTCCAGATCTATCCAAATAAGTACAGCAAACAAAAGCAATGTATGTTGGAAATGATAGGATCAGGGCTATCACTGTGAGTTATGGCTGACTGAAGACATCTTTCAAACGAGTAGAGATGACAACCTTCTCTCTCTGGAGAAGAAGAGAAAAGGACATCTCTCAATTCTTTCATGAATGCTCTGAATGACAGCTTCTCACAAAAAGATCATAAAACAGCAGCCTCCTCCAAGTTTAAGAACTATAAGCCACACCTTCAGTCTCAGCAGCAGTGGGGCCTTTTATAAAGACACTGTCAGAAGCACCTTCAGAAAAGTTTAATTTAATTACTTAATGCAGGGGTGTCAAACTTGCATCGTCACAACATTGTCACATGATGTATCAGGACTTTAAATGGCTATGCCAGCTATAATTTTTCTTATCTTAAATCTTATCTTAGTTTTTTGAAATATGGATTGACATATTAATAACTAATATCTCAGAAAGGATTCTGATTGAAGTGGATAAACCTTTAGAAGATGATGAGAAATTCTTTTAAAACAAGCTTTACCTGACATACACATTCTAGAATTTGAAGGCATAGCAGACAACAAAATTGAGACTACTAAAATGGGAATACAAAAGATAAGTCAAGAGGACAAGTGGACATAGAACAGCTGCAACAATAAATCCTGGACGATGCATTTTTATGGCATTTACAAAGTTAGGCTAGTGAACATTTTGAAGACTACTTAAATGCCAAAGATCAAATCCTGCAATTCCACAGGAATGCAGAGTAAATTGTGCAGAGTAAAAATTGGACTATTTAACCAAAGGAGGTTAATAGATTTGAACACTGAGCTGTATCCAACAAAATTCTGTTCAATGGCAAGAAATGCAAGTTCTGCCATTAGATGGCAAGAACCAGATGCAGAGATACAAAACAGGTGGATTCTGACTCAGCAGTTGTATTTACAAGAAGGAATGAGTGTCCTAAGAGACCACAGATTAAGCAGAAGTCAGCAGAATACTACAGCTGCCAAAAAGCCAATGCAATATCACTGCACCAACCAAGGAGTAATGTCTGATTACAGGAAGTTATAGTTTCGCTGTGTACTGCACTGGTCAGACTGCATCTGGAATACTGTGCCAGTTTTAGTCATTACAATAAGATGCTGAGGGATTAGAAAGAGTGCAGAGAAACATAAGGGGTTTAGAGACTAAATCCTATAAAGAAGAGATAAAAGAACTGGGTGTGTTTAGCCTAAAAAAGAAAAGATTGAGAGAAACATGAATGCAGTCTTCCATTACTTGAAGACTATCACAAGAAAAAGGATGTAGATTTATTTTCTTTGACTAATGACAAGTACCAATGGATAAAAGCTCTCCACAGAAAGTTCCAGATTTGAAATTCTTAACCATGAAATTCTTTAACCAAAATTCTTAACCTATTAAGTAGCAGAACAGCTCTCATGGTCTCATGGTCAAGACTACCTTCTGGAGTCATGGGTATTCTGGAGATTTTCAAACAAAGGTTGGACAATTATTTGTCACAATTGTTTCTTTCTGTTAATTGTTCCCCAACCACCAGGAACAGTTTTTCGAATGCCAAATCTTCATTTCTTTGAACAAAGCCATTTTTGTTCCTTTTGTTTATTTGTATATAAAAAAATTTTATGGAGAATATGGAGAATATGGAAATGTCAATGGTGGGTTGCTCCCGGTTCACAAGAACCAGTAGTAAAAATTTGTAGTAGTTCGGAGAACCAGTAATAATATTGGCTGGCCACACCCCAGAACCAGTCCCCGGCCCGATCACTGCTTGCTTACCTCACCCACCTCATCAGAGGCTTTTTTTTTACTTTTAAAAGCATTTTTTCTACAAACTCTTTGGCCCAAGAGGTTGTAGAAAAATAATCCCTTTAAAAGCCTCTGGCAATCCCAGATGAGTTGCCTGATCATCAGAGGCTTCTAAAAGCATTTTTTTTCTGTAACCTCTTAAGGTTGTAGAAAAAATGCTTTTAAAAGTAAAAAATAAATAAAAGTTGGCCACACCCACCCAGTCACATTATCCCACCACCAAGCCATGCCCACAAAATAAGCCACGCCCACAGAACCAGTAGTAAAAAAATTTAGAACCCACCTGGTTCCTTATCCTAAGCTCATACTAGAGGATGAATGACACATCTAAATAAATAGGTGTTTATACTACATGCCTGATTCATTCATCATATATCAAGTTAAGGAATTATGGCATAAATATGAATATATATTCTAATATTTGAGGATGCCAATGTAATACGGAAACTAAACTTTGTCATCTTAAAGTATTTTTGAGCTAGAGTGTAACTGATGTTCACAGTCTACAAATGGCTCAGTTTATTGCTGTAAAAGAAAAGAAAGAAAACACCAAACATGACTAAACCTGCTCATTTTAAATCTCTCTGTCTATCTATTTAATAATAAGATTGGTTGTATTTGGGTTGGGCACTAAGGCAAAAAGAACTTTCAGACCAACACTTAAAGTAAAATACATCAAAGTGCCTACTTTAAGATGCACACATCTTAGGAAAATGACAGGCCACAAAAAGTTGGAGGAGGAAAGGGAGGAACAAAATCTGGGGGTAAAGATAATATCCTTGTTCTGTCCTTAATCCTGTTTTTTCGTTTTGTGGAAATAATGCAGGGCAAAGGGTGTGGACAGCAGTAACCATTAATATTGCTCAAATCCACCATCAAAGCTGACACCAACCAGAGCATAGAATAACTCAAAGAAGTGATGCAAGATCAGAAGAGACCTGCCCCATAGAATCTCCAGGAGATGGGCACCACTGAATGGACAACATCATCATCATCATCGCTCAAAACAAATAAACTGCCAGTATTACACAGATCCAAAATAGGAAATGTATCCGCTTTTAAGCAAGGCCAGGACTCCTAGAGTTGCGATTGTAAAACCTACTCTTCTTTTGAAGACAGAAAAGATGCAACTAGAAAACTGGGGCTAGTTTGTCAAACTGCTGCCAGGTTGTTACTTCTGAAGTTAAATAAATGTTCACTCTCTAGCATCAAAAGCAAGATGAATAAACTGAAGATACAGAACATTACTGAACTTCTTCATTGTGCATTACTCTCTGAATGATCATAGAATCATAGGGTTGGAAGAGACATTGGAGATCCTCTAGTCACAACCCAAGAGAGGAGTATTCATACCATCTTAGACAAATGCTTTTTCAATCTTTTCCTTAAAACCTCTACTGATGGAACATCCACAACTGTGGGGAACAAGTTGTTCCACTGCTTAATAGTTCTCACTGCCAGTTGTCACCACTGTAGTACAGAGCCTGTGATCTTGATGCAACTCAGGGCTCTGTTGCCTTTTTTTTTTTGGTAGTTGCAGCACATTGCTGACTCTAATATTTCTAATGATATAACATTGACTTGTGTCATTATGTAAGTCTCAGTATTAATTGACATCAAGAACAGGCTTGTATTTTTTTTTCTTCTGCTTAGAATCTTTAGTCCCCTTTGTCCAGTCTTTAAAATCATCACTTTTCTTTGTTATGATTTAGAGCAGCTAGGATAGTCCAAAGAAGTCTGTTTCCCATAAGAAACTGTTTATTTTTTATAGTTAATTCCAAAATATTATACTAAAAAAATATTTCAAATTTATCTGGACCCTGTCCATAGCATCATCAGATCAAAACCTTATTTAACTTTTTGTTGTTTATTTCAAATTCTTTGAGTTCCTAAACTTATATATAAAAATACTCCAAATTTATCTGGACCCTGTCCATAGCATCATCAGATCAAAACCTTATATAACTTTTTGTTCTTTATTTCAAATTCTTTGAGTTCCTAAACTTATATTTTTTGTTGTTGCTGTTCGAAGTTGAAGATAACTTATTTTCAAACTTGTTTGTTCTGAAAGTCTCTGAAAGGTTTGAGACAATTAATAGGCAATTTTAGAAAGTGATTAGAATGTGAAGTTTGATTTATATCTGAATTTTAATTGTAATAGTGTTGTTGGGCATTTCAAGTTTTAGTTAGTTTCTATTATTTTTACTGATATAAGCTGCCTTAATCATCAAACATCAAAAAAATAAAATAAAAAATAAAATAAAGCAAAGCAAAGCAAAGCAAAGCAAAGATAAATAAACATTAAAAGGTAAGTTGAATTAATAGTATTTTCAAATATATGTGGTAAAACAAGTGACACGGTCAAGAATGAACAGTGATGAATGAGTGTGAATTGGATACAAATGACAAGAACTGAAGATTTGGGCAAATTACAAAAAAAAATTAGGAAGAGTGAATGGATCAGGAGGGAAACTGAGAACATATTTGGTAAGTGATACTGACCCTCAGATAGAGAAAGTTTAAAAACAAAAGGCAGTTTATGATGTGGGATAGAGATGTGGTGGAAGCAAGAATGTTTTGCAAGAACAAAAAGTAAACGCTGTTTGAATAAATTAGATTTGGTTGCATTTCTTTTTCCATTTTCCTCCCTCTTTCCTTAGTTTTCTTGGCCTATTATTTCTTGATCCTTTTCTGCATTTTGCTGAACATTTTTTATTCTGAAAGGTAACAGCCTGGTGGGATTCATAGGGAGCACCAGAACTATATTTGAAAAATATGTTGAATCAAATCAAATTCAGTTCGTTCTTGCCAATGTGCTCCTATTCTGACCTTGCTTACTTCTACAATTTTGGACCCAGCTTGGGGAAAATAATGTTATTCATCTGTGTAGTAAGACACAATTGTTTCCTTAGCCTCTATTTGTTGAAAAATCCATAACTTAATGTACGTATTGCAGAATGCTAAAACCAAAAATTCATTTGAGTTCCAAACATATATATTTATTATTTTATTTATTTATTTTAGTTTTTTGAACATGTACAAGGTAACAGGAATAAGTATAAACATGGATATTAATACAGGAAATGAGTACGAATAAATGGGGACAGTAGGAAAAGGATGGAAGGCACACTGGTGTGCTTATGCATGCCCCTTACAAACCTTTTAGGAATGGGGTGAGATCAAAAGTAAACAATTTAAGATTAAAATTATGGGGGGTTGAGGATGTAACAACAGAGTCAGGTAGTGCATTCCAGGCATTTACCACTCTGTTGCTGAAGTCATATTTTCTGCAATTGAGTTTGGAGCAGTTTACCTTGAGTTTGTATCTATTTTGTGTTCATGTATTATTGTGGTTGAAGCTGAAGTAGTCATTGACAGGTAGTATGTTGTAGCGGATAATTTTGTGTACTACGCTTAGGTCGGACCATAGGCAGAGTAGTTCTAGGTTGTCCAAGCCTAAAATTTCAAGCCTGGTGGTATAACGTATTTTGTTGCGAGCAGAGGAGTGGAGTACTCTTCTTGTGAAGTACCCCTGGACTCACTCAATTGTATTAATGTCTGATATACAGTGCAGATTCCAGACAGATGAGCTCTATTCAAGAATTGGTCTAGCAAAGGTTTTGTATGCCCTAGTTTGCAGTACAATGTTACCAGAGAAGAAGCTTCACAAGATTAGGTTTACAACTCTTAATGCCTTTTTGGCAATGCTGTTATAGTGAGTTCTGGCGCTTAGATCATTTGAGATGAGTACTCCAAAGTCCTTGACAGAGTGAGGGTCGTCTATGAGGTCGTATCCACCCAGCTTGTATTTGGTGTTCTGAATTTTTTTGCCAATGTGTAAGACAGAGCATTTGTTGGTTGAGATTTGGAGTTGCCAATTTTTTGACCATTCTGACACATAGTCAAGGTCACTTTGTAGGGCAGCAGCATTGTCGGTGGACACACAATTAATTGTAGGACTACTGAACAAATATAATGCCATGTCACACAGATAATTAACTGAAGCTGTTTGAGGATAAGACTCATCTACCATTATATATATTTTAGGATCCACCTTCATGTGTATAATGTAGTGACAGACTATTGAAATCTGTCAGATCAGATTTCCAAAGGACTACTTCCGAATCATTGCTGAAATACACACAGCCCTAAGTATTATTGTTTAGCAGTGTTTTAAGACTGCGTGGTATCTTTACAAGAATGGAAGTATCTGATACCATATCCAATGCCTTGTTAGCCACAGAGTTTCTGTTTGAATCAAACCATTATTATGTCACTAGAACATCTGATCATTATTTCTAGAGTTGTTATGAAACCAATTTGACATTTCATGGATCTTTTCAAAAGAGCCAGCATTTATTCCCTTGCAATTCGATATAAAGAATTTCCAATCTTAATTTGTTTATAAATGAGCAATGAACAAAATGAAATGAAATCAGATTGGGAAATTGCAAAATTCTGCCTACTTTCTTAATATTGGGCCATAGCTATAGACTATCAGAACTGAGCAAGAAAAGAGTCTAATGAATAAGTGCTTATTGGGAAGTTAGTGGAAATTAAAATATTAGGGGAAACAAATTTTTAATCTCTAATTCCCACAGTTTGGAAAATATTTCTTAGCATTTTTTTTTATTTTTTTATTTGATTTATATGCCGCCCTTCTCCGGAGACTCAGGGCGGCTTACAATGCGTTAAGCAATAGCCTTCATACTTTTTGTATATTTATACAAAGTCAGCTTATTGCCCCCACAAACTGGGTCCTCAATTTACCTACCTTAGAAAGGATGGAAGGCTGAGTCAACCTTGAGCCTTGGTGAGATTCGAACCTGCAATAATTGCAGGCAGCTGATGTTAATAACAGGGCTTTAGACCACTGTACTATCCAAGGCTCTTAGCATTAAATCTAAACCTGCATTGCTCATAGTTGAACATATGACTCCATGGTTGCTTCCCCATGGGTGTGCTAAGAACAGATCGTCTTTTACCGTAATCCTTCATAATTATTTTTGCTTGCTCAAAATATTGCTTTTATTGTGTTGCTTTGTTGTATTGTGAAAGAGGATAATACTAATTGTCATAGTGCATTGAAAAGGGGCCAATTGATAGACAAGTCAAGGCAATCTACTTGCTTCTTCCATGTTCCTACCTGATCAGCTGATTTTACAATGAGTTAGTTGGAAGAGCAGCATTGGAAGAACACTGAGAGAACCTATATGTCAAATCAAAAGTGGTGGGACATAAAAAGCAGGTTAAAGAAAGAAATATCAGGATTCTTTGGGGGGGGGATCTTAAGGGATTGGAATTGAGATCTCACAATCCTAATTTAGGTGGATGCCTTTGGGTTGGTTGGTTTCTTTCTCTTTCTCAATCCAACCTACACCTCAAGATTGTTCTTATATGACTAACATGGGAATTTGTAATTTTACTTGCCACTTCAAGCTCCCCAGGTTTAGGATGAAAATTTAACAATAAATAAGGTCAAATAAGCATTCATTCCACTCTTGCACATTTTAAATGCAATTAAAGTCAAAGAATAGATAAGTATTTGAAAAATCAAAGGAGATATATATACATAAATATTTGACCTTTACAGGGAGGAGTCAGTTGATGGGGGTGTGGCTAACCGAAGAAGGCAAACAAGCCAGAAATAGCTATCTTAGTCTCCCCTAAATCTTAAAACAGACAACAAAATGCTGCTCTGATGTCTAATAAAGCCCAAAAAATTCTAGTGAATGAGATTTCACTGAACCATGGCTGTATAAAGATCTTGATTTACGTAGGAAAAACCTGGATGAAACAAAAATACACAAAAGACCTACGAAAAGAGAATTAAAATAAAATTTTATATGTGTGTGTGTGTGTGTGTGTGTGTGTGTGTGTGTAATACATATAGACCCACCCCCTTTGGGTGGCATAAGTACAGTGAGGGCACCATTTCTTTGAATCAGTTTATTTTTTTTATTTTTTAAAAAATTTGATTTATATGCCGCCCTTCTCCGGAGACTCAGGGTGGCTTACAATGTGTTAAGCAATAGCCTTCAAACTTTTGTATATTTATACAAAGTCATCTTATTGCCCCCATAATCTGGGTTCTCATTTTACCTACCTTAGAAAGGATGGAAGGCTGAGTTAACCTTGAGCCTGGTGGGATTTGAATTTGCAGTAATTGCAGGCAGTAGATGTAAGTGGATGTTAATAACTGCCTTAGTCTGCTGAGCCACCAGAGCTCCTTCAGTTTATGTATATGTTTATTTATTTTGGAAATGGAGTTTTGTTGCACAATTTTGCTTCTGCAGCATAATGAAATATGTTGAAAGATATAAATGGCTTGGCTTGATCTCTAATGATTGCTTCCTCTTGAGCTGACCTGCTAATTCCCTAAAATCAGAAAGTAAAAGGCTTTCCACATGTGAGTAGGCACCCGTCTTAGCCTCTGTACAGCCCCTGAGGTTCTTCACTTGATCAGAAAAATGATTTCATATACTGGCCCAGTGAACTTCAGAATTTAATCAGTTCATTTGCTGTTGTAAAGGAGGCACAGCGAAGGCATTGCTGCATTTCTTCTGAAGCTATAGGGTAGGCAGGTCCCCACTAGTGAGAGTTCATTTGATTTTGTTTTCTTTACTAGACTTTTATCTCTCCTTTGCTTAGTTCGCCTGGATACTTTGCCACTGAGCACTGAGCGTAAGAATGACACAAATCAATTTCATTGCAAAACAGTTGTGCCTGACCTTGACAATTGGTTCTGCGCAAAATGAGAGCGTGCCACAATCTCTAGCTCTGACTTGGCTGATATTCAACAGGTGCTTGACTATGCCAGTTACAAGCTAGAGCCATAAAGTTGCGCAATTTTCTTATGATCTCTCTGCCCACCCCTTAGTAATGATGCAGTTGGATAAGTTTACTCTGTTCTACACACACACACACACACACACACACACAATACTGCGTGAAATTTTTGGATCTTTTCCCCTAATCCCTGCCGAGGCAGTACCTTTGCTTAGTAAGATAAAGAGGATTACAGGACTACATTTATGCAATTGCATAGGTCTCATCCCACCTCAATAGAATGTGCAAAACTGAAATCTCTTGCAGTTCAGCCTCCTTTTCCTCTAAATCTAATATAGATATGAGAAAACCTTGTCATTCAAGGTGTTGGTCATCATCACTAAAGACCTTTATGGCACCGGGTCAGGTTATTTGAGGGACTACCTATATCCGGTACTTTCTGCCTGGACTGGCAGAGTTGATGAGCTTAATCAAACAGCTTGTTGGAAGATCTGCCTTCTGAAAGGGGAGCCCCCCTGAAATCCATGTGCCTCCCACTGTTGGCATTTTGTAAAGCCCCGAAGACTTGATTGTTCACCCAGACCTTGTGGTGAGGAAGATGAAATCTCTTGTTGGATTGGAGGTTTTGTCTTTGTTTGTGTATAGAGCAACCAGATCCCATCTTAGTTTGTTCTACATTGTGCTTTTATTGTTTATTATCTTGTGAGACCTCCAGAGTTAGGTAACACCTACACTGAAATATAAGATAAATAAATAAAACCTAGACATTATAGCAATAGCGCTTACATTTATATATTGCTTAATAGTGCTTTACAGCCCCCTCTAAGTGCTTTACAGAGTCAGCCTATTGTCCCCAACAATCTGGGTCCTCGTTTTACCGACCTCAGAAGGATGGAAGGCTGACTCAGTCCTGAGCCATTCAGGATCAAACTCTTGGAGTGAGCAGTGAGTTAGTCTGCAGTACTACATCCTAACCACTGCACCACCACAGCTCTTTAATGTCTCTATGTCTTTAGCCTGTTTATGGGTGATTGGAGGAGGAGGAGGAGGAGAAGGAGAAGGAGAAGGAGGAGGAGAGGAGGAGGAGGAGAAGGAGGAGAAGGAGAAGGAGAAGGAGAAGGAGAAGGAGAAGGAGAAGGAGAAGGAGAAGGAGAAGGAGAAGGAGAAGAAGAGGAGGAGGAGGAGGAGAGGAGGAAGAGGAGAGGAGGAGGAGAGGAGGAGGAAGGAGGAGAAGGAGAAGGAAAAGGAGGAGGAGGAGGAGGAGGAGGAGGAGGAGGAGGAGAAGCAGAGGAGGAGAGGAGAAGGAGGAGGAGGAGGAGGAGGAGGAAGGAGGAGGAGGAGGAGGTGGAGGAGGAGGAGGAGAAACAAAAACAAGGCCTGGAAGAAGATATTTGTACCCTTTGCACCCACTACCACAACCCTTCTGGATTTGGGGGAAGGAGAGTCTACTATGGGCTCTTTGCAGTTGGGTAAAGCTCTTAATTATACAAAAGGAAGCTTCCCTCCTATGGAGTTGTGTGGGAAGTTATAACCAATGTGTGGAAATGCACATTTTGACTTTTCATTGGGGAGGGACTATTAATCACGGGCTATATGCATGACTATCCTGTCAAGCTTGATCTTAACTTACCAAGACAAAATGAGTAAGATTGTTCATAATATTATTTTTCCTAGTGTTTTGATTTAATTGATAGTCACTGTGCCATCTAGTGGCTGCTCCTGGAAATGCAGAAGATGGGCAAACATCAATAACAATTGCATTGTGAAACTGTGCCTGCCAACATGTAACTCTCATAAATAAAGTTACAACAGACAATATACCTCTGAAGAATTTGACCTTGTCAAATTCTTCAGAGGTATATGAAGGTGTAGGAAAATTGCTTTGGAAAGGATAGCTAAGGTTCCTGGTCTTAAGAGAAGGAAAATGCTTGAATTTTTAAGTTTTGGCATAGTTTCATTATTCCACCGTTAACTCTGTAGAACGGCTGGTAGTTTGATATTGTATCAGTAGTGTCATTAGATGTCCTTCCAAGTTAAAAATGATTAACCAGGAAATCCACATTGTGTAATTGAAACTGTTTGCATTGTTAATGACAGATCAGAAAGTTACATTGGGACACATCAACTATCCTTCCTATAACTATATACTGTAGCTAATTAAAGCTATCAGTCAGGGCATTTTGAGAAAAAAAGATCCACAATTGAAGCAACTGGCCCATTTCAATCCTTGAGTCTGTAAATTATATTTTGGGTTCCGTATATGTCATATTGTTTCTGATCTCAAGGGAATACTACCTTTTGGAAGAACATGTTTGTGCTTGTCTGCTTGGCATAACCATGAGATTCAGCCCTGCAGGGATTCACGATCATTACACCTGCATACATTACATCAAGAATGCAATCCTTCTATTTCAGAATACTGTGTCTATTAACAAGCCCATTAGGCATAATCCTAGAAGTGATTTCTTTTACATTTCTACGTGTCACATGTAGTACCAACCATGGGTCAGAAGCTGCCTCTTTGTTTGTACATAAATTCCCCACAGGTTTGCTAAGGAAGACAAAGTCACCCTCACAGAATCCTCCTCCAGCTTATTCCTTCCTCTCTGCCATTAATTGTAGGGAAATATTATTTATCAATTGAGAGTAAAAATAAGAAAGGTTATTGGTTTCAGCTGACTGAAACCGAATGCCAGTGGGCTATCTACATCATGACACTGTTGTAGTACTTGTGGCCTCAGGGACTGGGGTACATACAGCTTGCTACCTTTCCACGTGACCACATCCCTGTGGGTGAGCAGGGCTCGGTGTTCCAAGAACCAGGGGTCCATTATGAATTCCGTCCCCATGCTGGATGGGGACTTCTGAGAGTTGAAGCCCATACATCTTTAAGCTACCAAGGTTGAGAAACACTGCTCTAGAACCTACAAAATGGGGGGGTTTATGTGCTCTGCAGGCCACGGATTGCTCTCATGTCCTTTGCAATGTATTTCGTGTAGTACTTTGAACCTTCATTTCTCAGTTCCCCGTTGAAAAATGCATGTGAACTTGCCTTACTTGATCTCAAACCATTGATACATCTTGCCCAGTACTGTCTATATCGGAGCAGAAAAGATTGTGCAATTTGTTCCTATGGGCACATTTTCTAAAAATCAATGGCCTCCAGGGGTCAAAGCAGGTTTCATCAATGATATTTTGAAGTCAATGAAGTACAACCTGTTTACTGTATAACGAGAGAGTTGATGAGGGAATGGAGTCAATTATTTTGCTCTCCAAAACTACTCCAGAACACAAAATAGAGCAAAAATGTTAGCCCCTTCAGGTAGTCCAAACAAGATGCACAAAAACAAATGCCAGAGCTATCTTTAAGGTTATATTAACAGAATCTTGCAAGAATGAAAGCATTTTCCCGCCTTTCCTTTTACTCTTTGGAAAACCAGAGAGGGTCCCTTGTGAAATGGCCCCCTCCCCTTCTTTCTGTGAACTGAGATGACTTTTACATGCCAGTTGTCTAGTCTGTGGCTATTCTTCCTGCCTCCCAAGGTCATTCCTACATACCATTACAAAATAAAACAATGTTTGGGCCCTATTTATTACAGGTATATTCTGAGAGTAACTAAAGAGGTTAGTCCATATTACTTTCCCATAATTATAATACCCCCAGTCTCTTGACTCCCTATTCCATATTTTAGATGCAGCTATGATGCTTCATTGGATCTTTTACAGATATATAAACTCTGCCTTATTTTTATTTATTTATTTTTTTGTAATAAGAAGCTATAGGGGTCCCCAACCCCCAGTCCATGGACTGGCACCAGTACATGGCATGCCAACAACCAGGCTGCACAACGAGCAAAGTCTCGTTGTGGGATGCAGACAGCACGTGAAACCACGCCCCACAGAAAAACTTCTCTCCAGGGAACCGGTCCCTGGTGCCCAAAAGGTTGGGGACCACTAAGCTACAGAATTCTGTTATAAGCAGCACTCCTGCCATCAAATGCTTTAACTGATCAACAATAGCTGTACAGTGTGTCCCAGGTTCCATTTCTGCCCAGCAGATAATTTTTCATTGAACCAAAGCTGGAAACCATAAATGTCTTTGCAGCCAAGATTCCATCAGTGTTCGTTCAGTTCTGGTTTATCTATGCGTGTTAGATCTGGAAATACTTCTGTTGGGCTGTCCATTGTTCCACCAGTTAGACTGTAATTGAAGCTATACATCTGAGGTTATGTTAAGCAGATCACTTTTTACAGAAAGCTAACATGTTAACAAAGAAGATTCTGAAAACCAGCCTTGGGAAAACCTTCATTCAGTCCTGACCTCCCTTACTAACATGGGAATGAACCACATACCCTTCTTGGTTACATTAGAATTCTGTACAGATATAGAAAATAGAGAGGCAGCGTTCTCCAGAATGTGCATGTTCATTCTGATTCACATCATTTTACCCTTAATAATACAGACGATTGTTTACTTCCCAGGCAAGTCTACAGGTGATGGATTCCTGTGTATGTACTAGAGTCGTGATGGCGAACCTATGGCACCATATGGAGCCATATCGGTGGGCTTGCAAGCTCAGCTCTGACGTGCATGTGCGTGCCAGCCCACTGATTTTTGGACCTTCTGGGCCCACCAGAAGTAGGGAAACATGCTGTTTCCTGTCTCCGGAGGGCCTGGGGGGTTGGGGAAGGTCCATTTTTTGTTCTCCCCAGAGCAACACAAAACTGGCTGAGGAATTCTGGGAGTTGAAGTCCGCCAGTCTTAAAATTGCCAAGTTTGGAGACCCCTGCCCTAGAGGGAAGCTGTGCTCTGTGACCATGATTAGGACCCAATATTATACAGTATATTGGGTAGTGTTGGGTTTTTGATCAGAGAAATATAGATTTAAATTGCCACTTAAGCATAGAGCTCATTAGTGACTACTGAATATATCAGTCATTCTCTCTCAATCCAACCTACCTGTCTCTTGAACATATGGAAAATATGTGGTCCTCGCTGCAATAATACTTCATTACCTAAAGTCACAAATTTTCTAAACTGAGGAGGCAGAAGTTGCAATGGTTTCAGGTTCCTCCATTACTTTTGCACTCCAGAACTTCTAGAGTTCCCTACAACTTACCACAAAACTTCTCAGGTTCTGAGACTCCGCATTACATCAAAAAAGTAAAAAGAAACAAGTATTCTTCCCAAGTGTTCTCAAAGAACCAGGGCCTGGTGGCTCAGAAGACTAAAAGCATTGTGATTAACACCAACTGTCTGCAATTACTGCAAGTTCAAATCTCACCAGGCTCGAAGTTGACTCAGCCTTCCATCCTTTCTAAGGTAGGTAAAATGAGGACCCAGATTGTGGGGGCAATAAACTGACTTTGTATAAATATACAAAAGTATGAAGGCTATTGCTTAATGCATTGCAAGCCACCCTGAGTCTCCAGAGAAGGGCGGCATATAAATCAAATTAAAAAAGAGAGAGAGAGAGAGAAAAGATTTGCAATTCAGCAAAAATCTGGATAGATAATAATATCTGGATAGCAATAATATCATCTCATTTGATACTTTAGTGGTTCTACTCAGTGGTAGGTTGTTATCAGTTCGCACCGGATTGGGCGAACTGGTAGCGGTGGCAGCGGGAGGCTCCACCCACCCACCCGGATGCTTCTCCGCAAGCGCAGCAGTGTTGCATGTGCACATGAGCAAGCACCCACGAGTGAACTGGTAGTGACAGGTTTTGAAACCCGCCCCTGGTTCTACTTCATGTATTGGACTGTAGTCAACTAACTCATATATTTTTGAGGTCATCAACTTGATCTGCAGAATCAGTGCATTGCATTCTTCCAATAACAAAACTTACGAAGGCACATTGTTTCAAATGCAAATGCACAAGCAAGATAAACATTTAACTCCCTTGTTTTTCAGTTAGGGGAAATGCAATAAAGAAGCAAAAGAGTGAATGAGGAAAGATGGTGAAAGAAAACAAGTTGGACTGGTTTACATCCATGTCTCATGGCTTTAAGAAACAAAGTATTATAGCTGCCTTAATTTTAAACACAGCTCGCCTTGTTATACCTGTCTACCAAAAGTAAATATAATAGTTATTTAAAGCAGAAACTTGCCCTGAGTTTGAAAAGCTAGTTTCCACAAGACCTCCCAGCCAACTTCTTTTGTAATTCTCTTTAACCAGGCCTGCAGCCAGTCTTCAGCTAGCGGAAGGACTCAAAGGGCCCTTCCTTTAAGGAAAATCTCATTTCTCCCCTGAGTATCCTGGAAACCTTTGAATGGGTAAGAATAAGTTCACAACTTGCATCAAAAAAAAAAAAAAACCCCAGCCACAAGATTTACAGCAATATTCCATACATATAAGAATAACTTTAAACAATACTGAGCCAATGAACACATTGGAAATAGTGATTCCAATTGTTTGTTTGTTTGTTTGTTTGTTTGTTTATGGGCCCACATCAAACAAGAAGTGATTCTGGGTGGTATAGATCAACAATATATAAAACAATAAACATATCAAAATTTGTTTAAAAATAATATAGTTTAAAGTAAACAAATGTGCATATGTCAACCTTCTATAGCTAGATGTCTTTCAGATATATAGGACTACAAGGTCAGGAATAGCCAATCATCAAAGGAAATTCTTGATGAGAATTCTGAACTTTGTTGTCCCAAAATTTCTGACGAGCACATCAAAAATTCTGATTTCAGAAAACTGGTTTGCATTGCCAGTTGAGTCAGAAAGGCACAGTTCACAGGGTGATCCCTTAGTTTGTTCAACTCCATTTTTTATGTGCAATCAATTTTTAAATCACTGAGAAAAGGATATATACAGGAGTAGATAGATGCTCGATTTATTTGGAATCTTGGTTGCAGTTCATTTAACAACCACTTGATGGCGTCCTTCACTAGAAACATTTGCATTACTGTCGCTGACTCCAGCAAATAACATCTATAACTGAGTCTCCTAAGTTAATTAAAAGCATGTTTCGTATTGAAATAAAACTGCCTCAGCCGATGCATAGCAGCAATTATTCACCATCTTCTGGCGAGCAAAGGGATGATATATCAGCGTCAGCAGTAGTGTCAGACTCCGGAGGACTATTTCATATGGGAACAATGTCCAGAATTTGGTTATGGAGGAGGGAGATGACCAAAAGAGGCCAAGGGAAGCTGTTCTTAGCTTATGTAAATATTGAAAGCTACCACAGCCGTTGGCACATTCTTCACATTGCTAACCACATAAGTGTATGAGTAATAAAGGAGAGGGAGAGGGTGGTTCAGGGCAAGGAAGAATGAAGTTCCTTCTGCAGCTTGCTTTATTCAGATGCCATTGAGAAGAAAACAGGACATATTGCGCACACAGTCACTCACACACTCACACACACACACACACACACTTTATCCCCCAAAGTTTGTTCTCACACAGTTCAAAGACATGACTGGGCTGCCAGAACAGAAGGAAAAATTTAAAACTGCAATCATATACAGAGAGGGGAAGAGAGGGAGAGAGAGGCTATATTTATAGCAGGGATTTTTTTTCCCCCATCAATGGTTGCATTCCTTTGGATGTAGTCTGTCAGTGGCTGCATGCCTGGGTTGGGTGGAGTTATTCTTTCTTTTACCACAACTGCCACTACCATTCCACTCCCTCCTCGCCTCCCCACTCAGAAATCTGCTAGGGGATAGCAATCGCACACATTATCACAGAAATGCCGTTACCGAAGGCTTTCTCCAGATTTTATTCTCTCTATTAACAACAGTTTGATTTGAAGTTTTTTTGGGGGGTCATTTGGTGGTGTTTATGATCAAACTGGCCATGGATTGACTAGTTTTATCCTGCCACCTAGTGGTAGGTAAGTAATCAATTGGTTAAATGGCCTTAAGTTATCATTTAATCATTTATACTCAGAGAACCAAGTTTCTCTAACGTTCCATCCTCCTCACTCTTTAAATTTCCCTTGATTTTTCCATTCTTTACCAGTAGTTTAACACCCTGTCAAGCAACATGTAGGACAGGTTATGTAGGAACTAATCTGGTTCTCTCTACTGTTCTTTTATTCAGTTAGTCAACCCTCTCACTTCTTTGTTATCCCCTTTTCAGTGTTGTAGGATGTAATTACATATGTAAAATATGTAGTGAAGCCTATTTCCATCCAGTTTCTCTTCTAGGTATCTGGACTTCAATTCCCAGAAACCTACAGGTAGCATTTCAATTGCCTGTTAATTCTGACAATCACAATTCACAGATCTGTAGAGCAGCGGTGGGATTAAAAAATGTTTACTACCGTTCTGTGGGCATGGCTTGGTGGGCATGGCAGGGGAAGAATACTATAAAATCCCCAATCCCACCCCACTCCAAGGGAAGGTTACTGCAAAATCTCATTCCTCCCCACCCACTTCAGAGGAAGGTTACTGCAAAATCCCCATTTCTTCCCGACCAGCTGGGACTTGGGAGGCAGAGAATAGATGGGGGTGAACCAGTCAGGATGTGAAGGGATGGATCTGACCCAATAACTCAAGGTACAAGGTAATCTATTCAAAAATCCTTTTATTGTAGGCCTATGTAAGGTTTAGGCCCTTTCTGCAAGCAGCTACTTACATATTGACCTTTCCTTGCAGGTACCCATCTGGAACTGCTGTGCTCCACGTGGAGAGAGCCTTTTATATACAGGAAGGTGAGGAGTTACAAAAGGGATGATGGGATATGTGGTAGGTGGGTTAACCCTTACACGACCCTGGGCTGGTGATCATAATGAAGTTAGGCATTTACCCTGACAGAGGAGGTATCTACCAGTTCTCTGAACTACTTAAAATGTTCACTACTGGTTCTCCAGAACTGGTCAGAACCTGCTGAAACCCACCTCTGTTGTAGAGGTCATCCAGGCTGGAAAAGGCTGCAGAAGCAGAACTCTGCTGGACCTCAGGAAGTGAAAATTCATCTCTACTTTAGTATACTGTTTCCCATAGATCTACCCAGAAGTTTGAAGCCCATAAGCACAGTATGATGGCAAAAACATTTTGCTGGTGCTCCCTCGTATCTCATAAAGGCATATTATAACTGATCTTGGAGGTAACATATAACATTTACACATCCCATTTGGGCAAAACCCAGATTGTTAAGTGAAGTGATTGGGAACAGATTTTTTTTATTATTATTATTATTTTGCCAGCACGGGATAGATGGGTGTGTGAACTATGAGGAATAAGGGCAGCCAACACAAAGAAAAAACAAAATTCATTGTTTAGGTAAAATGCCAAGGTGAGGAGCGGCAGGGAGAGTTTTGTGATCAACACGTCTGTTTTCAAATCCACGGGACACTTGCAGTTTCTTATCAATGGAGAAAAGCTGGAGATGGAACAAGATCCTTAATTTTAGCATTTGCTTTTTCTCTTTCTCATCTAGTCTCTCATTTTGAGCAGGTGTGCAATGTTCTCTGAACTGCTGGCCTTATGGCAACTACAGAGTAACAGAATTGGAAGGGACCTTGAAGATCTTCTAGTCCAACCTCTTGTTCAAGCAGGAAACCCTACACCATTTCAGACAAATGGTTGTCCAATCTCTTCTTTCAAACTTCCATTGTTAGAGCATCCACAACTTCTGGAGGTAAATTTCTCCTTAGTTCTAGGTTGCTTCTTTCCTTGATTAGTTTCCATCCACTGCTTCTTGTCCTGCCTTCAAATGTTTTGTAGAATAGATTGACCCCCTCTTCTATGTGGCAGTCCTTAGACATTGGGACACTGCTATCATGTCACTCCTAGTCCTTCTTTTCATCAAACTAGACATACCCAGTTCCAGCAACCGTTTTTTATATGTTTTAGCCTGCAGTCCCCTAATCATTTTTGTCGTTCTTCTCTGTAGTCTTTCTAGAGTTTCAACATCTTGTTTACATTGTGGCAACCACCACTGGATGCAGTATTCCAAGCATGGTCTTACAATGCCTTATAAAGTGGTACCAATATAAAGTTGGTATATTTTATGGGTCTCCTTTGCTTTGCTCTCAGCCCTGGATGAATAGCTCCACTGCATTCAGTAAAGTATGCTCATAATTTATAAAAAATATTTCTGCATTTGGCATAAAATCTTTGAATAATAGCTTGCTCACTTGTAAAACTGAATACATAAGCAGCAGTAAGCATACCACGCTTTGCCTCTCCCCATTGCTTACAGCATGATCATTTGCCATGGGGATCTTTCCTTTTCTCTCAAATGCTTTCAAAATAATTAAAATGTGACTATGTTTAGAATGTATCCATTTATTCCAGATACATTCTGAGTTCTTTAGGTATGCAGCTTGTAATTACTGAACACCAGGACCATTTTGTAACCTCTGGTTGGCATGACTAACGTTGCATGATTTAGCTCAGCTACTTCTTAGACCCCCTAAATTTGTCCCAGTAATTTCTAAAACTAGGACTTCTGTTGTATGTGGGATAGACATGTATTTCCCCATGCCCTCTTTCAAATTCATCTGAGGTAGTGTTTTATCTCTTTCAGATTCAAGTGCAACACTACATTCAACAAATCTCCCACAAACTAGTTTTCAATATTGTCTCTTCACATAAACATCATATGAATACTGGATGGCTGAGAATCTTCATCATATGAATAATGTTTCTTTGTGGTTCTAATACATTCAATAGCATCATTTTGAATAACCATGCCATAGATGAGATTGATACTGCTGGATGACTCCATCAGCATCAACGTATATTTTGGTCTACACAACACAGTTTGGCAACACAGATTGGTCTACTGATTAAGGCACCAGGCTAGAAAGCTGGAGAGTTCAAGTCCCCCTTATAGCCAATGAAGCCGGCTGGATGATCTTACTCTCTCTCAGTAAGAGAGAAAGTAGTTTCTCTCTCTTTCTCTCTCTGCTTTACTGTTACTCTCAGTTACTCACCTCACAGGACTGTTGTTGTGGGGGAAATAAGAGGAGGAAGGTGTGTTGGAGATGTTCACTGCATTGAGTCATTTGTAAAAATAATAAAGGTGGGAAACAAACAAATAAATAGTAAAATGAATCACGTGGATTATTACAGAATCATAGGGCTTGAAGGAACCTTGGAGGTCTTCCAGTTCAACCCTCTGTCCAAGGCAGGAGTCCTTATACCAGGGGTCTCCAACTTTGGCAACTTTAAGACTTGTGGACTTCAATTCCCAGACTTCCTCAGCCAGCTTTGCTCTGGGAGTTGAAGTCCAGAAGTCTTAAGGTTGCCAAGGTTGGAGACCCCTGCCTTATACCATCCCAGTATCCAATCTTTTCTTGAAGATCTCTAGCAATGGAACACCCACAACTCTGGAGGGCAAGCTGTTCCATTGATTAATCATTCTCATTGTCAGGAAATTCCTTCTTATTTTCAGGTTGGATCGCCTGGTGAGCTTCCACTTATTGCTTCTTGCCCTGCCCTTAGGTGCTATTGAGCAGGGGTCTCCAACCTTGGCAACTTTTAAGACTTGTGGACTTCAACTCCCAGACTTCCTCAGCCAGCTTTGCTCTGGGAGTTGAAGTCCACAAGTCTTAAAGTTACCAAGGTTGGAGACCCCTGCTATGGAGAATAAATCAATGCCCTCCTTTCCTGCGATAGCTCTTCGGTTATTGGAAGATTGCCACCATGCCTCTCCTAAACCTTCTCTTTGTTAGGCTAAACATACCTAGTTCCCTTAGCAATTCATCATACAATTTAGCCTCAGTTAAATATGAGTTTGGATATGAGTTAGAAAAGTTTGTCTTAAGTTTATATATTCTTAAATTACCAGCAATAAACTAAATAAATGACTATAATGGGTTGGATCTAGATTTATTCGCACTTGTAGTACAGTCACTGAAATCTTACGTTCTTTTTTTTACAAAAATCTGTTAAAAAGTGGTTGTGTTTCTGCTGTGTTATTTAATGTTAACTTGGCAACAATGCACACTCACACAGCATGCTCAGGAAATCTAGAATTGGAGGCTGATGGCGGTTTGCTAGTAAATAATTTCAGAATGCGCATATCATAGACCAACATGCCATAAATATTTCTTGGCCTCCATAATGTTCATGGAAATTATGTACCAACAGTGACCTATTACAGCCCAATGTACTATGCAAATTAATTGTAGCCAAGTTCACTGATGTGCTTTCCATATGGCTTGGAGTGTTTCATAAGTTCCCTACAGTGGCTCCATAGACGTTTTTTTACTAGGTTGGGTTTTTTTTTTTTTTTTGTCTCAGCTGGAATCTAAAAGTTGGCAAACTTTTTTCCATCAGTTGCTTCACCCATCTGGTATTTTAACTATATCTATTTATATAAACCATCTTGGTTGCATACATGAGATGGTCTCCATGCTCCCGATGCAGCCTTAGCAACATTGATACTTATCTATGTCAGTACTAGCTTTCCTAAACAACCAGGAGTTCACTTGGCAGCACTAATGTCTGTTCATCTGTTAATAATAAAGACCTGAATTTAGTTGATGCAGAGCTCTGCACAGTAAGTCTCCAATCCCACCAGCAACAGCAGATTGAAATTAAAGATATAGATGACTGGGCCTTCTTGGCTTTATGGAATAAAATGTACAGCATGAATGATATGAAGAATTGATGAAGAGGACAATTGACTCTTCAGGCAAACGTTCTTGGGGGAATTGAATTGTAATCGACCTGCTGGAGGCTCCTGACATCATCTCACAGGCATTAGGAAAGATTTATGATTCAAGCCCACATGGCCAAGTCACCTCTGACTTCTATGGATGAGGTCTAATATTGTGCATACTTAGTGCTCATGGGAGTCTGGAGTGATTTTCGTGGTTAGGCATTACACTGGAAAAGAAAGGCATTTTCTTGCCAAGAGCCCAACCAATTATGGCACTTCCTACTTTCTTATGTTCTGCTGATAAATTCTCAGAGCACTTCGTTAAATTCTTCTCAGTCATTATTTCCCCCCTTGAAGCCAGATGACATCAAATTCATTGCCAAACAAGCACAAACTAGTATTTTGTTTTAATTTGTTTTCTATTTTTACTTCTTACTTCATCAGGTACCTGGCGATTAGGACAAGAGACAGACAATGAGGAAAATTAGGTAGGTATCTGAAAATACCTGCTTTTCCCATATCATGAGGGCACCCATGGCAAGAGATGTGATTTTCTTCTGGGAGGTCTGTAGAATTGTTCTTATAGATCTCTCTAAGCCAGATGTAGGCATTCCTAAATGCTAAATAAAATTCCTGATTTTGCTTTCTTTCTGGGATAACCAAAAGTAAGATAAAGGCAATTATCAAATGATTGACCTCTTTTATGAGTGTGGAAGGCAGGGTGGAAGAGGAGTTTGGTTGGATTGGCAAGAGGAGGCACAAGCTGAAGTGGCTGTGGGAAACAAACATTTCAAAGAGACTGCCTTAATTGGCTTGTTTTAAATCCATCTGGGGATTTATTCTTACAGTTTTCAAGAATATATTTTTATCTCTGTCTATTATTAAAAATGCCTTTCTAAAATCCATGTGGCTCTCACTTCTGTGAACATTTAATCACAGATGGTAGACTTCATAATAACCATTATACCAGTAATTTTGGTTCTACTTTTTAAAAGTAAATTATTTTACTCACATCAATTAATTTCACATCATTTTATCACTTTTCATATCATTCATACTGGTAGAGGCTCCTTGTTTAGCCTTTTTCAGACCCTCCAGAACAATTTCTCTATTTTTACCAAAATTGCTCTGCATATTTTCTGTTTCTTTTAATTTTAATTATTTTAATTATCTTTTTATCTATATTCCTATATAACATCTCATCTTCTTTTTCTGTAGCAATTATTCTCATATGCATTTTCCCCTTGTCCAGTTTTTCATTAAACTTCCCATTTATGTAACTTCATAATGTCTGTGGCATTCCATAACATAATTAAACTTTTGCCTTTATTTCCCTAGATGCATTCATGAACTCCATCCCACAAGATCAACTACCTTCATTCAGATAATAATATTCTTTTCCTTTCTCTTAAATAATATTCCTATTAGTGGCTTATGGTGACTTTTAAAGTCATCTAGCCACGGTTGTGCCAGAATAACAATAATGAGGACAGACATTATATAATTGATGGCTTAGTGATATTTATTCATCCATTTTACTTGTCTAGTGCAAAATCAATACATCCATGCTATAGAGACACTAGTGGGAAAATAACCTTAGTTTTACAAACACACAACATATGTCATTTCCTTTCTTTCTTTAATAGTTACTCCTCTTATGGTCTAATCTAGACTGTGATTATTCCCATAGATTTGGGCCCTGGCCACCCATCAAGATTTTAGTTAAAGCTTTTGCATAATAATTTGATAAGATACAAAGGGTGGATACCAGCCCTTAGTCATAGCCAAGCCACATGTAGTATCGCTTGCTAACAGCACATATAGTGCTGACATATTTTGGTGAGTATGCCACAAACATAATGAAGAACAATAAACAAGGATTCTAACTGAGGTTTTAACTTATCCTATGCAAACTAGGATCTATAATCCAGATTAATTTATAAACCATATTGTTATCCACTTGCCATCAATAAGGAGACACTAAATGTATTTAGGTTTCTTTGTTGCTCAGATAATAAAGAAGCCTGACTGAAACGTTTCTAATAATCAAAAGCATCTGCTGATCCTGTCCAGTGTGCTTATGTAAGATGTCTTCCTTCATTGAATATTCTTATCCTCATTGCAGTTACTTCTTCTAACCCGAGCAGCCCACATAGGCTCCATCCTGCCTGCTAACTACCAGTCCATTAGCTAGCATGGATGAGGTGGTAGAATGTAGCGAAGAGGTGGATGCCAGGAAGGTGGGTGTGCATTTCAGAAGAGTGAGAGGCAACTCAGCCCAGATATTATGTGTGAGAGAAAAAAAGGTGAAGACAACCTCTCCCTAATAGTTCACAGAGTGTATTTTACATGCAGACAGTTGAGTCTTCATTCTGGCAAGATTCTGTCTATAGGTGTGAGACAACAAAGAAATCAGCTTGGAAAGAATTGCTACGTGTCATTCTTGGTTTTGGGCCTGACAATCAATCTCATTCCTGATGCTTCTCTTTCATTCCTGCCATATCAATATCACAGAATTGCACACGTTTTTCAAAGCTGCTACAAACTTGCCAATCATTTGAAGCCTTCATGGCCAGGTCCTCAGAGTTTGAGGTATATATTCAAGTTTTGATTCACTCAAGAAGCAGTATTATACTTGTTCTGATCTCAGAAGATGGGCTTTAGGGACAAACCAAACCACTGGGTCCCCATTTAACTACAGATGGGGGGGCAATGGTCATGCTTGACTGTTTATGACCCCGGAATTCACATTATCCTAATAATTTCATTGACATAATAATGACATGCAAATTAAGGCTCATAATTTAGCTCTTCTTTCCCCACATCAAAATAACATTGTACATGTAAGATGCGTCTTGTTACTCAAGACCACACACATTTAAATGTTTGCTCAAAGCACTAATTTAAATGTACCATCAGAAATATGACTATATGTTGTCTGGCCTTTAGGAAAAACTCGTAACAAAAAGGGAATCTCCCAGAGACAATTGAGATTCGTCATAATATGTTTTAAAGAGCACTGCCACAAGAAGCTCTTGGAGTGTATTTTTATTAGTTCACTATATATCTTTCAGAATAAGGCATAATTAGGATCCTTGCTTATTGTTCTTACCCAAGGTAAGAATCCTAATTTCCAGATGGAAAAATGTTACGCTGTAGCTCAGAAAGCTACCAAAGTGGCATATTTGAACTCTGACAGGAAAAAGAAGCAAAACAATAACAGATTGATAATTAATTTAGTGGTTTATTTTTATTATAGTCAATAGTTATTTAATTTGATGGTAGGGTAAGTATGTAATCTTTAGAGAAGATTATTTAACAGTAGGCAGAGGGTGGAGCTCTGAGGACAATTGAATTCTTGCTTTGAAATCAATAGAACTTAAATTACATATGAATAACTTAAATGAAGCAAATTGGGATCCAAAATTATAAAGATAGAAGCTAACAACTATGACATATCATTGCATAGTATAAAATTCATAATAATAATACCAAACAGCAATTTAAAAAAAGATCTGTGTATTGACTCTCAAATGGAATTTGTTTATCACACATATCGAAATTGGCGTGGATTAGGTTTAAGTGTGGTTGTTTTTATTAGCCTGTTGCTAGTTGAAAGCGCTAGTTGAAAAGGAACTAATAGCTATCTATTCCCATTTAGTAAAGCCAATTTTTAATGATTCAAGTGGTAGTTACATTTATTACTTGGTATTTGTAGACCTAGCATCTATTATCAATACTTGGTTGGAAGTGATTGTAGCCTTGTTGCAAATCTAGCCACCTGGACTTCAACTATGATAGTTGCCATGATGCCAAGGCTGGGGAGGAAAGGTTTTTGTGATTGTTCATGAATCCCTTGTGGTGACCTCTGCCCCAGAAGTGATTAGACCTTTGGTGATTTATGAATCATCTAGCTTTCTCCATATGCTCCTGGACTTTATCCTGGGACTGGTGTTGGATTTCTCAAAATCTCTGGGGTTTGGGTGACTTCCATGCCTTGGGGATTGGCTCATGAGTTTATAGCTTCTATGGCAACCATAGGACTGTCACAGGTATTATAGCCTTGAGATTTATGTGTGAGCACATCCTTGATATAGTCTTCAGTTTGGAGTGCATAAAACATGTATGAAAATGAAGGACATTAGCACATCTCAGTTGCAAGATCAAATAGCAGATCACAGTCACTCTGGACTATGAAAGGTTGGTAGACTCTGTCTCTGTCTCAGGCATTATTAAGTGTTCCCAGATTGGTGTTTGTAGCTCAGCCTGACAGACAATTCCATCTTGCACCTAGATAATCTGTGCAAAGCAGAGATAACCAAAATAATGAATGAGATTGTTCCTATGAGGCCTTTGCCCAATTACCATTCCCAAGCAACTCCTTGTTTTATCAAGGAGCTGGAGAAAATTAAGCATGTAACTGAAAGACAGCCTAGAGCAGGGGTGTCAAACTCAAGGCCCAGGGGTCAGATCCAGCCCATGGGATGCTTAGATCTGGCCCATAGGCCTGGCCTGGAAACAGCGAAGGACGACCCCGCCTCTACCAGCAAAAAGGGAGCTCGGGAGGGCCATGTGTTTTGGGTCACAATAGCCTCCTGCAACCGTCTGCCAGTGAAAAGGGAGCTTGGAGAGGCCGCATATGCCCACCCCCTTTTCACTGGCAGAGGGCTTCAGGAGGCCATTGTGGCTGAAAATGGACCCTCAATGAGTGACATCGAGCTGGCCACACCCATCCTGGCCAGCCCTCCCCCAGCCCCCCCAAGAGGAAACACAACCCCTGATGCGGCCCTCAATGAAATGGAGTTTGACACCCCTGGCCTAGAGCAATAGTGATGAAAAGCCAGAAGTAGACCCAACACTATATCCTAGTGAGGATCACATTCAGGCTTAAAAGTAGTGATAGCAACAGTGAAGCATTAGTCGTATCCACACCAATTATTGTGATTACAGATTATTACCTAGAGTCTATGTTCACTAAACCTATACTTTCTCCTCCCTATCTTCCTTAGTGTAGTGTTTTATATACATGTCAAAATATGTTTTTTTCTCAAGCAACTTAGTGGTGCTCTGTGCAGTATGCCAAAGACAAGAATTTGATGAGGTTTAGAATTAGAATTGAATGGATTCAAATCTCTCTACTCCACCTCAAAACTGGGGCTTCAAGTGCTTCTGATGTACTCCTCCATTTATTATAAGTCAAAGAATCAGAGCACTAGGAAGTTTGAATTATTTTCTAAACCTGCCTTTAGCCTTAGGACACATTGGGCACACTGGGCCACAACTATTATTTTGAGATGAACTGCATTAGGGGCAACTGTCCAATATGTGTGAACAGCCTTCATGTTACTGTATCATATTTGTCTTTCTCCCTGAGTTGTATTTTTCTCAAGTGGATTGTCAAAAACATCAGATAAAAATATGGAATAGCAGTGTTCTAGAATCTTAAAAACACACACACACACACATATACAATAAATTATGGCATACAATACACTTTTGTGGGTTAGAGCCGCACCATCAGAAGCACAAAAGCTTATGACAAAGAAAAATGTATGTCTTATAATTCACTCACTGGTTTCTTCCATTTCAAACAGAAAATTGAAAAAGTTGAAGCAGCTGGTTTTTTAGTCAGTGCCGCCAGTTAATCCTGATACAAAGAAGAATCATAATTCCTATGCTGTTGATTTTCTGCAAATTATAAAAATTGAATTGTTTTGAAGAATGTTTAGAGCAAAGTTATGCCATCAGTTTATTGGTTTGTTTATGGAACTGAAAACTTTGGATTTAAACTATTGATTTATTTTATCATGGATGTTTTATTGTACTGTTTTCTTCTTCACTGTATTCACAGCAGGACTGTAAACGGGGGATGGTTTCTCATTGGTCTGTGACTTCTATCTTAATATACAATCTTCAGTCTGTCTGTTTTAAAAAAGTTCAATACTTTCATACATTATTTTAAAATTCCAACCCAAATGGAAAACGTTTTACTGCATAATAAGAGAAAGTACACCGAAAATAACATCTTTTAGTATGTGATATATTTATTTTTACCCAGTTCTAATTCATACAAATTTATCATTCATCACTTTAGGGAAGTGTTTACATAAACTTTAAGAACCTTTGCCTTACTTGTGAAAATTAATACTTGTAAGAACTGGGTAAATAGCTGGGCTATTTTAAAAGTTTTTTTAAAAAAAAGACAATAACTTTTTAACATATCTTTATACATTTATTTTCCTTCATAATAATAGACTTTTATGCACATTCACAGCTTCTTATTGAGGCAACATTGTTATTAGGATTTAATTCAGAAATGTATCTACATTAATTGCTCAAATAAAGGACTGCAAACTTTAGTTGTTGTGGTCAGACTCTTTCAGAGATTCTAAAAATGCCACTAACAATTTCTAGCATTTCATTTCTGGAAAACTAGTTAGGGTGGAAATCTTTCCATGAAAAGAGAACTGCCGACAGCACCTTTTACTGAGTCTAAATTTACTTACCTAGAATTACGTAGTGCCAATTATCTGATGGAAACATAGTCCTTTGATGTGGAGCTGCATCCCACTTGACGAGAGTGTGACAGTGAACTTTAAGTTACAGAAACCTGTAATAATATGTTTACTATAACATAAACTTTCCTTCATAAGAGCAAGGATAGCCAGACTCCAAATTAGCAGGACTGACTTTATTTATTTCTAGCTCTCTGAGATCAACCGATGCAAAAGTCATACATTTCGACAATCCTGAGCTACTTGTTAGCACTTGCCACTATATAGGGCCCACAATTTATGCACTTCCATTGCATAAATTCAATCCTCAAGCTTTCTTTGTTTCAGCAGTACAAATCTAGTGTGTGGGTGATGAGAGCAATTTTGTTGCTGTTTTTGCTGAAAAACTAGAAGTCAGAAATCCTTCCAAACTATCACAAATCAGCTCATGATCTACTATAATCCAAATATAAATTCTGTCCAATCCCAGCTACAGTCTATTTGTGCTGATTCTCTAATTTATTATGTACATTTATTAGCTTTGATCATGTTTGGAATTCATAAGTTTTGTATGTTTGAAACCATGCGCACACACACACACACAAATTATGTGAGACAACTCTGAGTTAAATAAATGTCACTTTTACATTTAGTTACCTTTGATTGTACTGTATTTTAAAGTACAACCACCTGAGCTTGCAGGATAGAGTGCTGGCTATATCTAAGACATGAATAAATTGAGGATAATTATACCATATGCTGCATTTGCCAAGAGGGTGAAAATAATGTTTACAGGTAAGAAAGGCAGCAAATTATTGTGTTGAGCCAAGAAAAAATAGATGTTATTATGCTTCAAAACACCACTTTCCATAATGAAAAGGTCTGGAGATAAATACAGGAAATAACATAACACAATTAACATACATCATTAAAGCAAGGAGGGAGAATATATCTTGGATCAGAATGTATTAATTGTACATTAAATAAAGAGAAGAATATGATCCAGAACAAAACATATTAAAGTACTTTAGCAATGGAGATTAATGCTGGTTCAGAATCTGTATCAATTCATAGTACAATCACAATTCTACATGTCAAAATGGTACTCTGTTACCAGACCAGGCTGTAAGAAACACCCCCTCCAAAAAATATAAATTCTCTGATCTTTTAAAAACAAATTAGCATTTGGGAACACAGTACATAAAGAGGATCAAGCCCCCTGGCACTCCTGCTAGCTATTGAGCGATACCATATGCAGCATTTTTAATACAATCTGATCTCACACAAAAACACTTTTAAGTGTCAGAGTTAACATGTATTTAAAAGTCAATGTGAGAGTTAAAGATGTGCTTATAAGTATTTAATTTTGTTGTCTGCCTTGTTTACTTAATTTCACATTAAAACTCAGTTTAGTCTAATGGTTAAAGCACCAAGCTAGAAACCAGGAGACCATGAGTTCTAGTCCCACCTTAGGCATGAAAGCCAAGTGGGTGTCATTGAGACTCTCCCTCTCAGCCCAACCCACCTCACAGCACCGTTGTTATGTGGAAAATAGGAGGAAGGAATATTAGGTGTGTTCACTGCCTTGAATTATTTATAAAGCAATAAAAGTAGAATAAAAAACCTAAAAAGCAAACAAACATAGTAATTTGTTAAATCGGGTCAATGGTAGGCTCATTTTTCAATGTATTTTAGAACAAAAGTGGCTGTTAATACTGATAACCTGCTTTAACGGGGGAGGGGGTTCAAATAGATAAAAATTATTTATCCTGAAGTAGTTTATATTTCATAATTCAGACATGGGGAATTGTGAAATTTGTGTTGATGTTGTTTTGTTACATTATCTTTTCAACAAATTATCCACAGTACTTAGAGCTTTTTGTGAATTAGGACAGAAGGCTACTTCAGGCAAAGCTGTAGTCTCCTAATTCCTTCCATGTACAACACATAATCCAATGTATAATTAGCCATGCTTTGCATTTGCCATTTCTCTCCAATATCCTGCATTCATAAGAAGCCAAAATAAAATTAATGAGATTTACTTGCACTCAAATAAACAAACTTATTAAACGGGGTCACTGTTCCTCATGAAGTTATAGTACAACTAGAAAAATGCTAGAATCCCATCAACATTGCTGACTTATTCAAAATCCTCCTCTTTTTTATTCAAAGGCGTGATTAGTTGATGATATAACGACAAAAGTTTTCAATTCAATCAGCCCTATTAGATTAGTTTGTTAAACAGAGGGAGAAAAAAGAGAGACAGAAATAACTAAAATATTCAACAAATAAGGCACCTTCCTTTTCTTAGTATCTGGATATTCATGAATACAAAGATCATGATTTGTGGACACTGTTGAATTTCCCATATTGCTCTTTGTTCTTAGGAAAATGATAATAAATGACACTATGATATGCTAATTCACAACAAGCAGTAGATAAATTTGAAATGGATGATAAAAAGAAAGAAAGAAATGGGTATATTTCTGGTTTGAAAATTGTATTCAAAGAGCATTAATCAAGACTTCCTCATCCAACTTGAGAGAAATTAATCCTGGGTACCATCTCTTTCTTTTCCTATTTCATAATATTATTTTAAAATTTGCCAACAAATATATACTAAAAGACTGGCTCTCTCTGTTCCAGATCTGCTTTATATACAAGCAGTCCTCCAGTTACACCGGTAGTCAGATTGGAATTTACATCACTGAGTGATGCAATTGTAAAGCTCCTCATTACGTGACCACATCGCTTAGTGATGATGGCCATCCTGGCATTCCCTGCTACTCTCATTAACTGAACCCCATCAGTTCAATTAATGCCAAGTGCCAGGCCGAATCTTCTTGGTCAGCAGCAGTAGCAAAAAGATGGTGAAGAACATATGAAGGCAAGGCAACAAAGGGAAGCAGGGGCCATGGAGTGCAGAGGCTCAAAAGGGCAGAGATGGGATCAGGGGTGAAATTCAAATTTTTTTCCCTACTGGTTCTGTGAGCATGGCTTGGTGGGTGTGGCAAGGGAAGGATATTGCAAAATCTCCATTCCCACCCCACTCTGGGGCCAGCCAGAGGTGGTATTTGCCGGTTCTCTGAACTACTCAAAATTTCTGCTACTGGTTCTCCAGAACCTGTTAGAACCTGCTGGATTTCACCCCTGGATGGGACATAAATCAGTGGTGGGTTCCTCCCGGTTTGGCCCGGTTCCGCCAAGCCGGTAGCGGTGACGATATTATGTCACCAAACCGGTTCTGCACCCCCCCGGCCCCCTGCATTATTCTTACCTTTTATTTGGCCCCACCCCAATCTATTGCTGCCTCCTGCGTCCCAGCTATTGGCTAGAGGGGAAAAAAACTGTTTAAATTCTTGCGCAGAGCTTCAAAGGGCCGCCCTACAGCTGATCAGTGTTAAAAGAAAACAAATGAGTAGATCGGTGCCTGCAAAAATAAATGGGTAGACCAGTGCCTGCAAAAATACATGAGTAGACCGGTGCCTGCAAAAATAAATGGGTAGACCGGTGCCTGCAAAAATAAATGGGTAGATCAGTGCCTCCAAAAATAAATGGGTAGACTAGTGCCTGCAAAAATACATGGGTAGACCAGTGCCTGCAAAAATAAATGGGTAGATCAGTGCCTCCAAAAACAAATGAGTAGACCAGTACAGCTCTGCAAGCAGTTAAAAGCCTGGTAGACCAGTACCTCTGCTAAATCCAAAAGAATTGTCACATGATCATCAAGCCACGCCCACAAAATAAGCCACGCCCACAGAACCAGTAGTAAAAATAATTTAGACCCCACCCCTGACATAAATGTGTGTGGGCTGCTAAGCATCCAAATTTTGATCACATGATTGTAGGGGTGCTGAAACATCTGTAAACCTTTGGGAACCAGGCTAAAGTATCATTTGTTGGGTGCCACTGTAACTTTGAACAGTCACTGAACAAATGCTCATAACTCCAGGACTACCCGTGCTGAATTAAAATATTTATGTATAGAGATACATACCGTATAAATTTCAGGTGACAACACTAATATGAGAATTTAGTAAAGTGAAAAGCCACCAGATTACTTAGAGTAAAATCTAATTTTAGTAACATGAGAACCATTAGTTGTTTATTATTTACTAGCTTGCCATAACTAAAGAGACAAAAGTAGAACAGACCAATACAGTGGTGGGTTGCCCCTGGTTCGCACTGGTTCTATAGAACTGGTAGTAAAACCAGTGGGAGGCTCCGGCCACCGACCCCAACGTCATCAGAACACTTCTGTGCATGCGCAGAAGAGTGGGCGTGTGCATGCAAGCAAAGCAAGCGCACACATACGGCCCCATTGCAAACCGGTAGTAAAAGTAAGTAGAACCCACCTCTGGACCAATATTATCATTTTCAATTTGAAAGGTATGCATTTTCTACAGTTTTTGTTTGTAATTTTCCCATAGGAAAATGCATTTTTAAATTTGTGTATTTGTCCAACATACATATTTTTATGGACATGTTTTTCCATTTTATGGTTATTACTAAACTGTAAAGTTCATTTCAAAATTTTGGAAATTATATATGGCTGTTCTGTCCAGTAATCTAAAAATTCTCTTGGCTAAATTTCTCATCCCTCTCTAAAACAGATTTGAAATGCATCAGACATCTGGAGAAGGAACCTGCTAAGAAAACCAAAGTCAGGAAAATGGAAAGAATATTTAAATCTGATCTTTGGTGTTCAAAATAATAACTTTATAATCCAAACACATTTGTATCAAGCAGTTGTTGGAGAGATGATGTACAGATTGATATATTGTAGGAATTAAGGATAAATAAGAAAAACTCACATTTGCAGGGCTATTTCTTATTAGATGAGTGCCTTGACAAGTGCCTAGATATATTTTCCACATATCACATTGGTTATAGTGATGTTTTAACAGGAACAGGAATAACTGTTCTTTCATTGTACATATAGATAATCATTGACGTACGACCACATTTGAGCCCAAAATTTATGTTGCTAAGAGAAAAATTTGTTAAGTGAGTTTTGTCCCATTATATGACTTTTCTTGTCACATTTGTTGACTGAATCACTGCAGTTGTTAAATTAGTAACACAGTTGTTAAGTGAAACTTGTTCCCCATTGACTTTGCTTGTGAGAAGGTTGCAAAAGGGGGTCACATGACCCTGAGACACTGCAACCGTCATAAATGTGAGTCAAGCATCCGAATGTAAATCATGTGACCATGGGGATGCTGCAATGGTCGTAACTGTGAAAAACTATCATTTTTTCAGTGTAACTTCAAATGGTCACTAAATGAACTTTGTAAGTTGAGGACTACCTGTAACCTCACATCACCTCTAAATTAATAACTATCAGTGTTTTTGCAGAACTGTATAATACTAGCAACGTTTAGCTGCACTGGTGGCTTATGACTAGTTGTCTAAGGCCAAATGAAAGCAGTTTTCAAAAAGAAGTACTTTTGATTTTTCTCCAGAATTCCAAAGCAACTGTGAACAGGATATAAGTGGAGTCTGTAAAGCATTCCTTTGTATAAAAACTGCATTTCCTCAGTTTAGGGAAGGAATTTCAATAGCATGGATTACGATGATTCTGTTTCATACTACCACAAAGGTGCCCTTCAAAATGATAGGATAACTTCTAAGTCACTCTACTTGTTCCTGTTTGAGATGAAATGGGAAAACTATCAGGAAAAAACTACTTTTGTTCTGGCCACCGTTCTAAAAGCAAAATGCTCAGTCACATTGGTTTTGTAGTCAGTCCTAATACACACAGATCTACTTTTCTAAACCAGTCATATTAAGACAAAAAAAGAGGGGATGGTTAAGTAACCTCATTTGACCAGTTTTAAAATCCTCCTGCACAAAGAGCCAGCCAAAGTATTTTATTTTATTTAAGCTCACTTCAGAACTTGAATTATTTAAGAAGTTTTGTAAGCTTTATAGCTGGCCTTATCCACAAAAGATAATTTCAGTCTCTGTAGCTTTGCACTGCATCTAGCAACCACGTGCTTTCCAAGTACAATGAAATAAAATATGGGGACTGATAATATCATGCTGTATCTGTAGTGTGTGATACAATGAAAAGTGGAGGAAGGCTGAAAAATTAAAGCTGCGGAAGGGTTTTGCATTACTGATTTTGCAGAGTTAAATCAGCTTTGCTGCCAAAATCTGGCTTCAGTCTGCTGGGCAGACATCTCCCCGGTTTCCTGCTGTAGTCAACAGAAACCATTGAGCTTTTTCTTGTAAAATGCCCTAAGGAAACTTGAGAGGGAAAAAAAAAACAATTGTTCCATTTAAAATGGCTTAAATGGCTGGGGGATCCACTCCCTTTATGAACAGTACATTGCATTCCCTTGGTTTTTTATAATACATAAACATGACCTGCGGAATTCATTTGAAAAAACAAAAAGGAAATAAAAAGCATTACTTTAATCAACATATATATATATATATATATACCGGTATATATTGGGTAGGCAATGCCACTAAACTGAATTGAGCCAGCAAGGCTTATTCTTGTAGGATATTGCAGAAGTAAAAGTGGTGAGAAAAATGCTTTGTTGCCCCATATTTAAGTGACATGTATATTCTCAAAAACTTGGTAAAATGTTAGTATTATCAGTTCAGTTTGCTTCTTTCCCTAACAATATACTCTGTTTGATCTTCACTAGTACTTCAACAGAGATGGATTAATTTATTCCAAGGAAATACTAAATATATATATTTTAAAAACACCTACTATTTAGTAGGAGATGTTGAAAAACTCGTGTTTTAATTCGATCTATCCAGAATTCTTCAGGCCTTTGTATACACACATGACTTGGTCTGAAGTCACCTAGAATTCTTTTTTGCTTCCTGCCTACTGCTTTTATACCTGAGAAGATCTGCACTGATACTTGGCATTGTCCAATTTATAAGAAGTTGAAATGGTTTCACTCCAGATAGTTTCCCTTTCATATGGTATATACAGAACTGTGAAAGTTAACATTCAGTGAATAAGGAAATTTTGTATATATCAGAATGAGCTAGGCTTCCACACCATTGACTATATTTTCTAGAGATGCTAGAAATTGTATAGCTAAATAGGACCTGGGTACTTACGAGATCACCTTCTGCCACCGGTAGCCTTCCACTGGCCAATACACTCCCACAGAGAAGGACTCCTCAGGGTGTCGTCGGTCAAACAATGTCGACTGGCGACCCCCAGGGGGAGAGCCTTCTCTGTGGGGGCACCTGCCCTCTGGAACGAATTGCCCACAGAGATAAGTAAGATTCCCGACCTACGTACCTTTCGCCGTGCCCTCAAGACTACTGTTTCAACAGGCTGGTGCTGTCTTAAAAAAATGAATTTTAATGGGTGTTTTAGTTTTTTAAAATAAGGGCCAAATTATTTAATATATTTTTATATTTTTATATTTTATAGATATATGTTGTTTTATAGTGGCTGTGCACCGCCCTGAGTCCCTCAGGGGAAGGACGGTATAAAAATTTAAATAAAAAATAAAAAATAAAATAACTAAATGCCTATGGAGATTATCAATCATCCATGTCATGGCTGTCCCAGAGGTGCTTTTTCAAGAGGCAACTGGACTTTTGGGGGGGTTTTTGAAGACGCTTCGCTTCTCATCCAAGAAGTTGCTTCAATGTTGACTGGATGGCACCACTCAGGTGACTCTGACAACACAGATAAACCTCCAGGTGACCTTAATGACTTACTAAAAGAATGCAAATATCTGCAAAGAGTATAAATCTTTCCATTCCCCACCATCCAGTCAGAGCTGAAGAAGTTTCTTGGATGAGAAGCGAAACATCTTCAAAGAAAAACCAGAAAGTCCAGTTGCCTCTTGAAAAAGTACCTTTGAGCTAGAAATTGCAGTTCAGCTATAACTAGGTGTTACATTCCGCCAGTCTCTGGAATGCATCCTTAGTGCCACTTGGCATCATAAAGAAGCATGCCAAATCGACAAGATTCCTTCAGGAGGTTGACCAACTCAAATTCACTGCCAGGTTGTTCAGATTATTCAGATTCTAGAATAGAATTACAAGTTACAGATGTTTCTGAATTTGACAACAGTACTAACCTTTGTCAAACTTTAATTTCTATGAGTTCAATGCTTATAGAATAATTTTGCAGTTAGGCACAAGTAGGCTCTTTTTACTCTATTTCAATTCCAGGTGTAAATCTGGATTTTCTTTTTTCTTTTCTTTTTTTTTAATAATTTGTTCCAAATGTTCTTTACAAACATTTTAAATGGAGCCTTTTCCAGCCTGATTCCCTCTGGCATGCGTAACAAAAGATTCTGGCAAATTGACATGAACAAATGTGCTATTATCACCTAGGAGAAAAAGTTTAAAACAATTGGCATTTTATTTTTATTTTTTATATTAGAAATATTTTAGAAAATCAGTTCTTGAAACAAGTACCAAATGCTAATATTGACACATGTTATTTTTAACTTACTTTACAGAACAGAGTGTTTGGTTTTTTTGTTTTTTTAGATATGTTTTATGTTGTAAGCATATTTAAATAGTATATTTATCAAATCTTCTAACTTTGGGCCAGATTGGTGTTGCCATAATATAATACAACTGTTTTATCATTGGTGAATCATACACCATTAACGAGTACAAAGGGTAATAACTTATAGTATTTATTTTGCACATACTAATACAACAATACTCTTTGCACAGCACAGGAAAGGAGTAATATTAAGTTCAGTTTTCAGAAAGGGTAGTGAGAGTCATTCAGGAGAATGAATTTATTTGTTCCATAATGAATAAAAAATTGCACTTTCTTACCTGCTGTTACAAATGGTAAGGGAAATATCTTTTTAAAAAATGCTGTGCATAGCTAGAGTGATTAAGAATTCTAACGTTTTGCTTTTGACTTAATTTTATTTGGATTTGTGTAGATTTTACTTCTGGCAATTTGTTTTACTTTTACATGCACATCACCCTCTGCTTTGTAGTGCTGTAATGACCAAATATAAAATGCATCTGTAATCTGAGGTATTGTCTTAATTCATGATTAGATTAAAGAGAAGCTTCTGGGAATGGGAACATTGGAAGCCTTTTAAAAAGTTCAAGACCCGACTGTATTATTTTTTTGTTCATTATGCAAAACTCTGATTGCAACGTGAGAATATGTTTAGACTCCGATGCCTCAACAAATTTATCAAACTGCCCACTAATAGCGGCTTTGGAACAATTTGAAAATCGCTTTCCTCCAGCCCCACAAACGTTAAGATACATTTGGTATCTTAAAAGCCCATAGAAAACTTTCAAACTCTGAACTCTCGGTATAGACTCTTGCAGCTCCCATTTTGCAAAATCTCTGCTTCTACAATGGTCTGTAAGAGAGTTTACATAATATATGAATACAGTGATGAGACTGATACCTCAAGGTATGGCATTATTATGGGAAATTCCACCAGGCAAGAACGAGACCTGAGATTTCTATGCTTTGTGTTCATTTTTCATTGTTTTAGAGGCTGCACTGTTTATTTATGACAGTTCATCAGGAACAAGCTAATCAAACTGATCTCCTCTTTTGGTAGAGTTAGCAGGTCAGCTGACCACAGAAATGCAATGGACCTTGACTTCAGTAAAACATTAGTCAAAGTCTTATTCAGAGGTAGCTGATTACAGGTAGTCCTCAACTTACGACCATAATTGAGCCCAAAATGTATGTTGCTAAGTGAGAAATTTGTTGAGTGCTGCCCTATTTTATGACTTTTCTTGCCACAAGTGTTAAGTGACTCACTGCAGTTGTTAAATTGGTAACATGGTTAAGTGAATCTGACTTCCCCATTGACTTTGCTTGTCAGAAGGTTGCAAAATGAGATCACATGACCCCGGGAGACTGCAACCATCATAAATAGGAATCAGTTGTCAAGCACCCAAATATAAATCATGTGACCATGGGGATGCTGCAAAAATCCTAAGTATGAAAAATGGTCATAAGTCATTTTTTCAATGCTGTTGTAATTTCAAATGGTCGCTAAGTGAACTGTTGTAAATCAAGAACCACCTGTATACCAAAGGTACGTCAATAGTTCTGCCTGTGTCTGGATTGAAATGATAAGCAATATGCTTCAGGGCTCTGATCTAAGTCTTGTGCTGTTCAATATACTTACATTGTATGAGAAATGCTATCCTAAGTCTAGGTCTTAGAAGCTGAAAAATGTGACTAGATGGGAGTTCAGCCTACATCCCAGGATTACCTGAAGAGAGCATACCTAAGGAATCACAAGTGCAAACTGAGTCTGCTGATCCAGAGTTGAGCTAGCAAGGACCCAAGCCCAGTAACGCATCACAAATTTAAAAAAGGAAGTAACGCTGTTTTCTTGAAAGAAACAAACATTTCTCAAGCTACCAATAAGAGGTATATAGAGATAGCCTTCAATTTATGGCCATTCGTTTAATGACTATTCAAAGTTACAGCAGTACTGAAAAAACAGCAGTACTGACTTGCAATTGGTTCTCACATTTATGACCATTGTATCATCCATGCAGTTACATGATCAAAATTTTGACTCTTGGCAGCTGGCATGTATTTACGATGGTTGCAGTATTCTGGACTCATGGAATCACCATATGCTACCTTCCCAGGCAGCTTCTGACAAGCAAAATCAATAGAAGCCAGGCTCACTTAACAACCATGAGTCACTTAACAACCATTGTCCAAAAAAAGGTTGTAAAATTGGGCACAACTGTATTGCTTAGTGATGGAAGCTCCAGTCTCAATTATGGTGGTAAGTTGAGTATCTGTAAGGAAATTGTGACTTTGCTGGCTTTTTTCTGGAAATCAACAAAGTAGGTTCATCTTGTGCATCGCTTTCATCCTTTCATTAAACATCTGGATGTGCTGTATATGCTTTTGTCAGCCTTACCAGATAGATCAGATAGGAAACTCAAACAGATAAACTAATTCAATATTTTTATAAAGCTACATTAACAGAATCTTGCAAATCTGAAAATACAATTCTCCCACTGTCATCTTTATAAACCAATGTGCTGCCCCCATACACACACTCACATATGGCAAGAGTTCTATAGGTGTTTATTCAAACCATCCAAACAGGTCCTTAGAAAGCACCCCCGTTGCACAGGTCCAGATTCCAAGTTCAGTACAGCAAGAGTCACCAAGGGTAACCAAGTCCAATGGGCACACACAAAGTCCGGAAAGCAGTCCAAGAGTCAAAGGATGCACAGCACAAGCACACAAGGCACAGAACTGGGCACATTGCTCCAACAACACTCAAGTCCTCAGGGTGGAGTTAAGTAGGCAATGCCGGTGCAGCCATTCATAAGAGGCAAGGTTGCATCCTCATTAGTAGTCTAACTGACCAATATTGTGCCTGTCTCCTCTCTGCTCTGTGTCCTTGGATCAGGAGGAGGTGTGGACTCCACCTCCTCCTCATTGCTAATGGGTGGCAGCTGTGCCCTGTCCTAGCCAGAGCCTCCTGACCAACTTGCTGCAGCTGTGGCTCACCTCCCTCTCCCTCAGCCTCAGCCTGTGGCTGGTCTGATGGACCCAGCTGAGACTGCTCCATCAGGCTAGTATTCTCTGAGCCCCAATCCTGACCAATACTCAGTTCCACACTTTCCTCTGTAGACTCAAACTTATCCTCCTCTAAACTTGCATCTGGATAGGGGTTCTGGGATGGATCCATCACACCCAAGAACTTAGGGAGGGTCCCTTTTGAGCCTCTTGCTTGGCCCACAATGTATCTGTGAGCTATGTGAGCTCCCTTATCTGACTGTTCCTAAGGCAGCATCTCTTCACCTTGTCTCCCAAGTCTTTCCCACATATAGTTTTGAATGGAGAAGGACAAAAAAAAACAGAATAACATTATGGCTGTCTTCAAGTATCTGAAGGTGTCTCATGTAAAAAAAATAGATCACGTTTTTCAGGGTTATTTCAGAAGGCTCTAAAAAAAGTGGGAGAGGTAAGCTACAAGGATAAACTTCAGTCAAACTTCAGGAAAAATTTCCTAAGAGGAAGAGTTATGTAATGGAAGAGACTACCTTATGAGGTAATGGATTCTCCTTCTCTGGAGGACTTTCAACAGAAGCTGGATGGCCATTTTTGGGGGATACTGAAATAATAGTTTCATCCATTAAGTAATGGGGTGGAGTAGTTGATCTTTAAGATTACTTCCAATTCATTATTCTAAGATAAGACAAATCAAATTTACTGAACACTCAGGTCTACTTTTGCAGTCAGCAACTTTGGATCCCACTTGGAGGTACCGTCAAACTTCTATTTCCACCTCCTTGTTACTGTCATCTGTTCAGCTAAGAAAATGGAGCAGCATCTTTCATTCGCTTTCTGCATTCTTATATTGGTCTGCAATCATCCAATAGTTTCAAGAAAGGAAAAGTGTACAGAAAAAGTTCCTATTAAGGCCCTATCTTGCTCATAGGCATCAGAAAATAGATCAAGATAAACATTATCCAGTGTTTTTGAAATACTTGCTTCAATTAAACACATTCCACTTCTACCATCAATGTTTTTTCTCTGTAATTCTCTGTGGCTGTTGTCAAAGCAGAAAACGCATCTGCTCCTCTAAGGATTTGTTGAGATGGACAGTGAAGAGGGAAAATGGTCCAAACAATGAAACAGCAGCAGCACCAAAATGTCCAGAATGACAGGTCACAGTGGAATGTACCACAAGGGGCCTGCTATTGCAGTATTTGGGGCAGGAGGAAAAGGGGTGGGCAGCAAAAAGTTAGGGAAGGCTCTGAAATAGAGAGCACAACAGTAGCAGCAGTAGTATCATTTGTATAAACCCCAATTCATAAGCATTGTAGTGGTCAGGACATGATCACAGCAGGCAGTAGCTTCTAGTCATTACCCCCCTGTGGCAGAAGCTTCATGTCACATGATGGCTACGTGACTTGGAAAGTTTGACACCCGTGCTCTATAGCCACTCACTCTCCCTTTATTTATTTATTTTGAAATTCAGTCCTATTTTTTTCTCTGTATGTATTTGTTTTGTACTAATAATTCTCTTCTGCACTTAATTCACATTCATTCAGTATTCATTCATTATTTACTTTATCTTTTTTGTTTCCTACATATACTTAAGTAATTCCTATTGCATTCACTTCATTTTTTATGTTACCCAATAACAAGCCTATCCATGGATAAGCTGACCCTTTAAATCTTCTTTAGAAAAAGTTGAGATAATTTTCTTTCCTTTCCTTCCCTTCCCTTCCCCTCCCGTCTCCTTCCTTCCTTCCTTCCTTTTTTTCTTTCTTTCTTTCTTCCTTCCTTCCTTCCTTCCTTCCTTCCTTCCTTCCTTCCTTCCTTCCTTCCTTTCTTTCTTTTCCTTGGCATTTCAAACCTCTTGACTTGGAACAATAAAAATGTTAGGAAGACTGTGGTTTGGAATATGCAGACATTTAAACATACACTGATTTATAATAACAGAAAACTGCTGTCTGGTGTTTTCAGGATGCCCAGTCTGTGAACCAGGAAATTCATAGCATAAGGCTAGGATCTAGTTCAGACAGCAATTTTGATTACTTTATGTTCCTCATTGCCTTGTCAACAGATTTCTTAGGACTTAATATTCTTGGACATCTGCTAGAGCTCTGACATTCTGTTAGAACCAAAGCTAGGAAATTATTCCCTATAATACCATAAGACTTTAACAGAGCACTGCATTTCATAAAAAATAAATGGCAGCTGCAACTTTATAATGTATAGTGAGCCCTGCCTTGCTAGGAGTTCCCTAAAACTTAAAGCTATACCGAATAGCAGTATCTGTCTTTTGCACTTCAAGTTCTAATTCCCAGCCTTCTGAAATTATTTTCAGGAATCTTGACCTATATGACATTAGAAAGATGTTGACTTAATAACTAATATCTGCCTTCTTATACTAACATTCTGTCCGCCCTTTGAATCTTTTGGAATGTACAGCTGGGGCAGGGGTGTCAAACTTATGGCCCGTGGGCTGGATATGTCACACGCTGGTCATGCCCATCCCCGATTTAGCGAAAGGGAAAAAAGTCATGATACAGCATGTGATGATGTGACGCCATGAGTTTGACACCACCTAGCTAGGGTATTATAACACAATCTTAAACAGCATCTCAAAGCCTCCCCCCTTTCACTTCAATCTATACCTGAGTTATTTTCTCACTCTTTCTACTCTCCTGGACTTAAATATCTCTTCTGTAATCCTCCTTCCACTTCTCTTGAGTCAAACCCACATTCCATCATACCTTCATAGAAATCAGTCAAGAATGAGAACATTTAATATAGGTTAATAATCCTCCCCAGTAATATTCGAACTAAAGTATATTCTAGATGGCCACGTTATTTGGTACTTCTGTTGCTGGCAGAAAACTGTCCTGGCATACTATCAATTGTGCTTTCCTGTTTGATGGTACCTATTCTGCAATAGTAGTTTGTACAGTATGCCTACTACAAAACAAATTAAGGGAAAGGATTGGCTATTTTCCCTGGTTTTATTTTCTCTTCTATCTCTTGCAGGAAAATAACCACCATTCTTCCTAATATGGATGGTGGGATAGGGTTGGATGAGTGAAAATGGTTAAAACAGTAGCTTTAATCACCTCTCAAGTTGTCTAACAGGTCAAAAACACAGAAAATCATGAAGCCAAAGGAACATGCAGAAAGTTGCCCTTGTGACTTGTCAATCAAGTTATTTCTGAACATAGATCTACCATTTTTCTGAATGAGCACTAAATCCATCTTTAAAAAAATAACCCTGCTGACAAGTAGTATGTATAGAAGAGGAGGAACTGTATGAAGCAGAAGCATAACAATATTCCTTTGTATTGCAAGGAGATAGTAATACTGACAGCTAGTGACCAAGTAGTCCAGTTATAATTTCATGTTCAGTAGCTTCTGGAAGTAGCCAGCCAGCAAGAACATGCCATTATGACTGGCCAATTCATAATAACAACAGATATTACCATGACACCTAGCTGTACAAAAATTAGGACAGAATAGGTAAAATGGTACCTTCTGAGTAATAGCAACGGTAAAAATACAGCTAAGTAAAAAAACGTCAACCAAAGCAGCAAAAAAATTATAAGGAACCCAAAGATGGTAAAACTGGTAATTTGTGGCTCGTAAAACATGGATTAGATTTAAATTAAATTCTGTGCAGCCCAGAACTATTGCACAGTGTCTGAAACATCTCTATACCTACAGTATGTTTGGAAACATAACAAGGTCTACAACTTTAAAAATGGTGCTGAACCAATGTTTATAAAAACCCTACATAAAACCTGTCAAGCATTTTAGAAACACAAAAGGCATTTTGGAAATCCAGTCAAATATTATGCAGGCAGATACCTCTGTACAAGCCAGATGCCTGGCATTGCCTGCAGCTCAAGCCAAAATAGCCATAGTTTCTAGACTCTGGAAGGAGAGTGTGTTCCTGCCAGGAGTTTGTCAGTCCTTCAGAATTGGCAAAGTTAAGGAAGAAGCAGCAGCTCAAGTTGTAGGAATTCTCTTTCTTGTTGTAAGGCAGAATAACAGAATTTTGAAAGCTTATCAGAGGCTCCCTCTATCCCATCTTATAGCAAACCAAATCAAGGCAAATTTTCTGATGAAATGGGTCTTCCCTCTTGTATCTCACATGATACACAATATTCAGAGGACTTACTGAGAACCGAACACCACTAATGTTCTCCTAACTTTCCCAAAACCATCCCATTTCCTCATGCTTCAAATCATATTTAAAATGAAGAGAGAAATATTCTTCCGTTATGAAGAACACATTTCTCTCTCTTCCACTTTAGCTGTTATGTCCTTATTGCATGTGAAGAAATGAGTTATGAGTCACTTGCACTTCCTATCTTGTCATTTCTGACAAATATACCAATCAGGCATTATGCAGGCAGAATTAAGTTTTTGCCTTGCATTTGTTCGGTAAGAGAGATGATATTGCAATTACCTATGACAATTCCACCACTTGCATTGAAATGAAAATATTAGCGTATGTTAAGAGGACAGACAAATAGACAGTGTTGGCTTATGCCTATAGGAGCACATTATTCCTTTATTATAGTAAGAGCAATAAAAAATACTTGAAGGCATTATATTGCATTGCAAAAGCATTGTCTGATATATTATCTGCTGTATGGTTTCCATGTTCAGCACTCCCTTTTTAACTTTTCCATAATTAAATGCAATCAGAGAAAGAAAGTTGCATTCCCAAAAAGGAAACTAGTTCTCTGGCAGAAACAGGAATGGAATCAAAGAATCCAGAGGTCCCCCAGTTTAATCATCACAGATATAAAATAGGCTATTTTTATTGAAAGCAGATGGCACACATTTTTTCTGCCTATCACTTTAACTATATTTAAATCACTGCATTAAAATGTGCTTATATCATGCCTAAGTATGCATATATTGCCATATTATATCTGTATATATCCACAAATAGCTGTAATATGAGTACATATTCATTTACATATATCAGATACACATATAATGGATAGATTGACAGATAACTACATTAGAGGTGCAGCTGTGACTGAGTATCTTATATACAAGTATGCTATTCTTAATAGAGATTCAAGTCAGCTTCACTTTCTGGTCTAGAAATCTGGTGGCTCAGCAGACTAAAGCAGTGTCATTAACTGTTATTAAGATCAGCTGCCTGCAATTACTGCAAGTTCAAATCCCACCAGGCTCAAGGTTGACTCAGCCTTCCATCCTTTCTAAGGTAGGTAAAATGAGGACCCAGATTGTGGGGGCAATAAGCTGACTTTGTATAAAATATACAAAAGTATGAAGGCTATTGCTTAACGCATTGTAAGCCGCCCTGAGTCTCCGGAGAAGGGCGGCATATAAATCAAAAAATCAAAATAAAAAAATCTTTATATTATCTATAAATTAAATGATGAATGTGAATACTTCTCAATAAAATATAAGATTTAAAAAACGTAGTATTTTAAAGGGAAATTGTATAAAGCAGTGGTCCTTTGTGGCTTAGTGGCCCACCTGGGGGGAGAGGGGAACTGGGCTGTGTGAACAGTGGGCCTGCATGCACGCATGCACACATGCACATGCAGCCCTTGTGTGTGCACCAAGCCTGTGTGCAAGTGCCCACTGGCCCGCTGCTCAGGCAAGTTGAGTTGTGCATGCGCACGTTCCAGCCAGCCAGTTGCGTGGCCCAATTCTAAATATGCCACAGCTTAGTAGTAGGCCATAACCCAGGGTACTAGATCTGATTTTTCTGAACACCTATTTTATTTTGATTTTCTTTCCTGCCAGCAAGTAGTTTTCTCCAGCACAATTTAATCACAAGAAGAAGAAAAATTCAATATTTGCTCTTTCTTGTCATTTTGTAGTTTTTTTTTATTAATTTATATGGAACATTTTTCAAACTTACTTTTTATGTTTAGTCATTTCTAATTCATAGCAAGATTGTAGCAAATGTTATTAAATTTTTATGGATTAAGGAACTGAGGCTCAGATGTAGTGATTGGGCTTATATGTCACAGCATGCAATGGTTTGTTTAACCATGATTTATCAAATTATCTGTAAATGACTAGGTTCAAACAAGGTCACTGAGTGAATAAAGAGGAAGAGCAAATAGGAATTTGGTGGGAAAGGTTTTTCGTCTTCTTTTGTTCATCGGGGGAACATGAAACAGAGAGAACTACTCTCATGTCTTTCTGGGGATGAGCCATGTTTGTTTTCCTCACTGAAGATAATGACAACTACACATGCTGCATGCTGATTGCCCTCCTGAAAGAGAAGGGAAGGAGCTAGAGGCATTTCTATTAACCTTCCAGCCTATCATCGGGAAGAAAATTTTAGATCTGTCATAGGAAATGCTTGCAGGAGAAGAATATCAAGACGCATCACAGAACTTAAAAGAAAAACAAACAGAGGCAATATAGAGATGAACAAATCAACATAAAGGGCTTGCTTGCAAGAAAGGCTCCTTTTCTCTGGAGCTTCAGCATAGATTCCCAGAGAAAAGGTTTATGGACTCTTGGATGAAGAGCAGCTGCCATAAGTTTTAAGGGACTGAGAAAAGGAAAGATTGCTGCCACACCCATGTGGTAGTGATTGGAGTCTCCCTATTAAGAGGGATCAGAAAACCAACAAGCTGTTGAGATCTGTTGAGATCCCACTGAATATGGATAGATATGAATCCAATAATGCCTGGACCACTACATGTTTTCAGTACACATTTTCTTTCAATACTTCTGGAATTCTTTTTGAAATGGTTGTCTACTAAAACTGCTTTGTTTAAAACCTCTTCAATATATGAGGATTATTTTTATTAGAACTTTGCACTGTTTTCCAACATGCATAGTTTTCCAATATGCATATTTCTCTAATATGCGAATGTATGAAATTATAATTTGTAAATTGATTGAAATACAATTTAATTCTAACAGGTAAATATTTCAAGTGGAATTAGGTAGTAACCCTACTGAGTGGATTATTCTTCTACAAAATATAGAATAGGGCATTTTAAAAAAATTAAATGCCTACACTTCTAAATGGCTACAATTTCTGCTTCAGAACCCCCGAAAAATATTGTTAAAGCCAATTCATCAGTCTTCAAATCTTCCAAAATAAAGGTTCATCTCATAAAGAAAGCAATTCTGTCTGAACTCTGCCTAATTTACTGTTTGTCATGGAAAAACAAAGGGAACAAAAATCCCCTCACTTTTATTCCACCCAAACATGGAAGAAAATAAAATTGCTAGCATGATTCCTTATCTAATGATTTTGATTTACATAGTGTGAATCTATCTGATCGTATATGAAAAAGAACTCTGAGGGATAGCCTCAAAACCAGCAAATCAGTTTTTTACCCTGGAAGACCATTGAACTAATAGATTGTGAATAAATTCAGAAATTGGAAGGCAAGACAAGGCAAGGGTTTCTGTCAGTGTTTACAAACTTCTTTTGCAGCACTACAAAAGAAAAATATTATTCTAGTTTTTGACAAGTCAGAATGGAACCAGAATAATGAAGTTCATTTTATGAAAAGAACTGATGCTTTCATACTGCACTGGTCCAAAGCTACTTCTGGACTACATAACTATGGTTAAGTTTGTCCATATGTCATGCAATTAAAGAACCTTCATCACATCATTTGACTGCTATACAAATAGAATGCAAACCTACTTTCTTGTAGCATTAATGATATTACCTAGCTGGATAATAAAACATTTGCAAGAAAACAACCAAGCTCAAAGAGCACCAAGGACTCCACAATTCAACCCTGAGTTATGAATATTTTCTATTGGTATCATTTTTGTTTCTTGGGAAGAGGCACTTAGATTGTCCTTGCAATTTCTCCATTTAAAATATAGAATTCATCTTTCAAACAATCTTTTCATCGAATCTCCAAATCAGTTCACTTTTCAAGTTGATTGCTTCATCATAATAATATAGGCAGCATTAAAAACAAGGAAATCCAGCTTTAAACTGCAGCTCTAATCTAAAACTAAACTCAATTGGACATAGAATTCAACTTCCATGCCATTCTATTCATATTGGTTAGCTTGTTATTTTCTTAGCATGTTGAAAATGGAACGATATTATGGAATACATATGAATAACCACCATGTAGGGATACATAGCTCCTGATTTTTTTGGATACTTCCCGTTTTCATACCATTTCCATCATACCCAGAAGCAGCAAAAAAAAAAAATTGCTAATGTTTGAGAATGGAGCAGGATCAGTGATCTGCAGTAAGAAGAAAAAGTGGGAGAACAATTCCCAGCTGTAAATGTAATCTCTGGGAAAGATGTCTCCCTTATTCTGCCTCCTGACTGGCTGTTGAAGAAGAGGGGACAGGCCAGTAGCCATATAAAAAAGGATGTTTTTAGCCACAAAGTCCCAGAAGTTATTGTCTGAATAGTTTAGGGCTTTTGGTTACATTGTTATTTTGCTGGAGGAAAAAACTTGTTAAAAGAAAGCGATTAAGAGAAAATTATTGAATACTGATTTAAATGACATAGATCTTTGATTTCACTAACAATGATAGTTGGTTATTTCATACCATAAGCCTTGCTTTCATTCCTAGATACTTTTGATTTTGAAACATTGTTTCAGACTGAGTTAACTGAGTTAACTTTTAACATTGTTTCAGACTGAGTTATGGTGGTAGTAATCATAGGATGGACCTATAACTGATTAAGTAATTTAATGTACAGATTGAGAAGCAAAAGTTACTATGTTTTGAGTACAGAATTCTGCATGACACACCACATAGCCTACATAACACTATATAAAAAAAATCTTTTTTGAAAATTGAAATATTATACACTTTACATATATGGATTTACCAAATCTTTGCATTATGGAACATGTGAATATCTCTCACAAAATTGTAACACAGTTCAGGAACACAAGCTATTGAGAGAAGCCCTCCCCCCCCAAAAAAGGGGGGGAGGTTATTCAGCCAGAATTTGTAGTTATTTGTTAGGTTGATATGGCACCTATATCTGTACGTAAATTATATTGTCTCTGTTTTTGTTGTCACCGCAAACTTGTGTGATGCTGATGGCAATGAGGAAGTAGTGATCCTAAATTTGTAATTGCTGATCCAAAGTTACTCACTGAGTTTCACCACTTGGACCTCTTAATCCTATCCTTCACTCCTATCTAAGCCCAGTGGTTTTTAAAAAGATAACGAGTGGAAAGTGGAAAAATGGAAAATGCTGTAGAGAACATCAGCAAAAGGTTCAATAAGTCTGGGAATGTTAAAACTAGGAGGTAGGGTTAGTCACCAACTGTACCAATCCTACGTTTTCAACAGCCATGCCCTTAAAACGGGATGCAAAGGGTTGATAGCATCAGATGTTCCTTTTCTGTTATTATTACCTATCTAAGTGTCAATCAATCAGTAGGTATCACACAGGCAGCTTTACAGTTTTGGAAGAAAAAAAATGGGCGTTCTTTCCAGTTTTCCCATCGTCAAATACTTTCCCTTTAAAAACGCAGAAAAGACGGGAGAGTGGGTGGGTGGGAAGGGAGGGAACAAACCGCGACTGTTAGAAATTGTGGGAGAAGCGCTTTTAAGCGGTCGGCTGGATCAAATGCAAAGTAGCCAGAGAGTTTTAAAAGTCCCAAGGGCGAGATGGGGTTTCAGAGCACAGGTATGTTTCTTGCGGGTTGGGCGAGAGCCCTTGACGCAGCCAGAAGAGCCCCAAACTTAGCTTAGCAACCTGGTCCTGCAGTAGCCCGCAGGGCGTTTCCGTGCGGCTGCTGTTCCCTCCCCTCAGGTCCGCCTGTATCCCTGCATTCCGTGCTGCCGTATAAGCATCTCTCCAGCGCTCTCCGCTCCCTCCCTTCCCTCCCTCTCATTCCCGACAGCTTGCAGCCTCGTTTGCCTCTCTGCAGCTTCGCTCGCTCCAGAGCTTTAGGAGGGAGGAGGGTGAAGAGGCCGCCATGTTGGATCCGGTGACTTCAGTGGTAGCAGCCGGAGCTTATGCATGAGGCTGTGTGGAGTCAAGGAGGGCGGACGGTGAAAGAAGAGGAGGAAAACAACCGCGACGAGGAAGAGGAAACGGAGGAAGGAGTCGGGGGAAGTGCAGGCTATCACTGTTCGCCACTCGAAGAAGATGCCCTAAGCATGGTGGACCGAAAGGCGGGCAGCATCTTTTCATCTCTTGCACTAGAAAACAGCAGCAGCAGCAGAGCATCTTTTGGAGGAAGCGCACAAGCGGAGTGGGAGATGTGTGTGGATTGAAAAAGGCAATATCCTGTCGCCCTGTCAAGAGAAACAAGGAGCTAGAGGACGTGCAGCGATATGGAGAGGATTTGCTAGGATTATTACCAGCCCAGCCTACCCTTCTTCCCTTGACTGGATGTGCTGATACCCTAATTAAGAGAGGACAATTATTACTTTCCCCGATATTTAAAGAGGGGTGTGACTTTCCCCCTCCACATGCTCCCCCTCCCCAGTATATTGGGGAGGGAGGTTAAGGAAATTCGGACTATACATTGTTTTTTGGCAAGGTGAAGAGCCTTAATGGAAGAGTGGCACCGATTGCCCTAAGGAAGGATTCTGTTTCTGAGGACTTTTCTGCCTCTTCCTCTCTTCTTCCCACTCCCCACTTTCTGAAGAGTTGCCACTAATGCATTTTCTAAGAGGTGGTGGAGGTGGAGGTGGAGGTGGTGGAGAAGGTGGAGAAGAAGGTGGTGGAGGTGGTGGATATTCTCCAGCACTAGATCTTCAGAATCCTGTGCTTTTTATTTTGTGCCCTCCCACCTTCAAATAGCTTTCTTCCTGCTGCTCTTTCCTTGAAAGTGAATTGTTGATGCAAATGGAAGGGGGACTTTACACTTTAATGATGCAGAAGGATTCATTTCGGGATTGGGTTTCATGATCTGAATTTCGAATGAAGGAAAAGATCCTTTAAAAATCTATATGGATGACAGAAGAGTAGATTCAGTCTTGGGATTAAATTTTAATTATTATTATTTAAATGTATAAAGTATATATTTTCTCTTTTAAATGTTATTAAAAGAGATTTTAGGGTAATTATTTTTCTGTAATACTCTGTATATATTGTAGATGTATGTGTGCCTGACCAAGTTACAGTTCTCAGAATGGCAGTTCTGAGATGGATTATACCTTCAGCACCATCTTTAAAGCACTGACTTTTCAAAATTCTTTTTATAAACTGTAATATATTCTAATGTGCTAGATTTGTCAAAGATAGCACAGGAAAATAAAGAAGGAAAGTCTGTTAAAAACTGAAGCAGCCATGTCTGGAGAGGTGCGCTTGAGACAGTTGGAACAGTTTATTTTGGATGGGCCAACTCAGACCAATGGGCAATGCTTTAGTGTGGAAACCTTGTTGGATATACTCATCTGCCTTTATGATGAATGTAATAATTCACCCTTGAGAAGAGAGAAGAATATTCTGGAGTTTCTAGAATGGGGTAAGTTTGACCATATACTCTTAACAATTGCATATTTCTCCACAATTTGTTCATGTTTTTGTGTGACTTATATTTATGCTAATGATTTATATTAAATGGTATTGCTGTTGATAAATACATTAGGTATGCCTCTATTTTGTAGTTTTTAATTCATCAGTAACCATAATTTTATATTGGGAATATCTGATTTCAAGAACTAAGGAGTTTTAGCTGGTCTTGGTCCTGTCAACCTATGTAAATATGACTTTTTAAGGCCTAATATAGAAAGATGATGGAAAATACTGTTTGAGTTGAGATGTGTGTATGTTGGGGGAAAATAATGAAATCACTATTTTATGTATATTATGTAAAAATAATGAAGGTGGAAGTATTATATATATTCTGAATTACTGTTGATTTGGCTGTGGTAGAAAACAAAGGACCTAAGTTTGTTTTTGCTCACAATCCATACAGTAATAAAACAGGCTTTTAGAAAACTGAAATGTCAAACAATTGGTAGCTAGATAATATTGGCATGATGACAAGGGTGGTTATTTATTTCCTTCTTAGTGCATAATAGTTAAGAGTACAGGAGTTGAAGTCACATGAAAATAGTTATTGTGTGACCTCTAAGCATTAAAAACATAGTGTATATATTTGAAATGATTCAAAAAAGGTCTGTATGATGATCTAGGATTTTTACAACAAGCTATTTGAAGTTAAAGAACATACAGTGGTTTTCTAAGATCTGAAAGAAAACTATTGTGTTTATACTTTACAATCAAAAGAAGTAAAGCAGACTGCATTTTCATGCATATTTCATTTAAAAATACTCAGAGCAGCTATAGAATTATCCGTGCACTTTTAAACAGGTTTATTCAATATCACGAAGTTATCTAGATCTAGTATGTAATATAGTGTAACGTGGTGTAATGTAGTGTGTTTTAGGATGACAAACCTAACAGTTGCTTAGACATTATCCCTGAACTTTTTTGCAATCTTTGATAACATTTCTTGCTTGATAAAATTGCAGCATAGTAGTTATTAGAACTTATATGTATGTCTTTTCATTTATATTTTTAATTTACCGCCCACTCCATACATGCCCATACATAAGCATACATATAATAGACACTGTACAGGATATAATTATATTGTAAACATTGAATTTGATACCAGTTATATCAATATTAATGTAATAACCACATATGTTGACTGTAATTACTATTATACTTTGGGAAGTAAATGTGTTGTTCCAGCATAGTGAAATAACTTATTTTATTTAATATGTTTGTATATACTTTTCCAAATGCCAAAGCATATGGAAAACACAAAACTTTTTTTTTTCAGAATTATTACACTAACCAGGCACTAAGGGTGGATACTGCTGAAAAATAAAATATTAACATATGTTGTTATTAACATAGTAATTCACGTTTTTCTGCAGTTTCTAAATTATTTTCTTTACCCATGTTTTTTGGTGCCAGACATGCATTGTAGATCCATACACACAGGTTGGAAAAAAAAAACAGTAAGATAATAACATAGGCTTGGCATAATTTTTGTTCACTCTTACAACATTTCTGCCACAAAACCTCCAAGGTAGTTTGCCTATAAGCAAGAACAAACAATGAAAAGAAAAAGAAGGAAACTTAGGTACTTATTTGGGCATTACAACATTTTCATGACAGGCTTGAACAGAAACATTTCGGGGACAGGTGGTGTCTGATAAGATGGTCTCAGTAGAGCAGATGGAAGTAGCTCTGCTTTCCATCTTTCCCTCTGAGGTAGCCTAATAAAATAACTGTTGCTGATTGTCAGTTGAAAGACAGTACCAAACACAACTAGACTTCCCACAAAACCTATGAAATGGCCCTTTCTCACTGTCTGCAGCAGCCCCTTCATTTATAGAATAGAATAGAATTCTTTATTGGCCAAGTGTGATTTGGACACAAGGAATTTGTCTCCGGTGCCTAAGCTCAGTGTACATATAAGCAACAAGTGATAAATCATGATCATAATCAAAATACAATCATCATACATCATAAGACACATGTTATCCTCAGTAGTAAGCATATAAAACTTTTGTAAAGACTGTAATATATCTGCAAAGTGCATTGAGATGTTCATATAAAACAGTATTTTGGACAACATATTTAGGTAACAATATGTTTATATTAATTTAGAATTAACTTTGTGATATGATCCCTTTCAGTTTAGGATTCATAATACATACTAAATCAATTCAGTATGTGGAGAGATCTTCAAACATATTTTTATCAATTGATGTATTAAAGGAGTTCTGGTGGCGCAGTGGACTAATTCACTGTTATTAAGATCAGCTGCTTGCAATTACTGCAAGTTCAAATCCCACCAGGCTCAAGGTTGACTCAGCCTTCCATCCTTTCTAAGGTAGGTGAAATGAGGACCCAGATTGTGGGGGCAATAAGCTGACTTTGTATAAATATACAAAAGTATGAAGGCTATTGCTTAACGCACTGTAAGCCACCCTTGAGTCTCCAGAGAAGGGTGGCATATAAATCAAATTTTTTTTAAAAAAGTAAATGTTAGAATTAATGCAAATGTTAGAATTTACTTTTGAAATGTTAAGTATAGCCATATAAATTTCCTATGCAGTTTTGAATTCTTTCAGGAGTTGCATTCAGCATAGCTTGGTCATTGAAAATTATACAGTTTAACAGATATAATTCTCCATTACTTCAGATTTGCAAGTATTTATTATGGCAAAGTTGGAGTGAAAACTGAACTGATAATTTATTTTTTAACCAATGTAATTATTTTTATAATCTGCTTTTGATTATACATGTACTTTATAGGTAGATATTTTTATGGAAAACAACACATTCAAAAATGCTTACTGTTTTTGATGTGGAACTATAAGTCACAAAAGTTCAATTTTTGTAATTTGCCTTATCTTCTGAGGAACAATCTTGAAAATATATAACAATTTTGGTGTTAAGCTACTAGTTACTTAATATATTCCATTTATGTAAGATTAATTTGTGTTTCACTATTATTTAGATTAAAAAAGTGGAAAAAATAAGTGCTTTCTTGTAATAAATGGAGCCTGGAAAAATTTGAAAGGACTAAATATGTTGTCCTTTATTTCTACCTTATCACTGGTGACTCTGGATAACGAAATATAGGACAGGATATAAAAGATAAAATGAAAAACTACAGCAGAGAAGAGATGTTAAAAGTATGTTAATACTTAAGAATACTTAATACTTTTTAAAATGGAAGATAAGGTATCAGCAGGATATCTTGATTTTGATTGAAAACTATAGTTAGAAAACTTTAAAGGCTGCAGCCCTAATCTTATTGCATTTATTAGTCACATTCACATCAAAAGGAGTTGTTACAAATGTATTAAATAATCCTACTACTTAGCATTTATATATTGTAATATATTTAGAGCACTTCAGTCAAAGTTTAAATTTTATGAAGTATGTATAATACAATAACCAAGATTATTAATAACTATGTTGAATTTTATAAACTAGAATGTAAGAAAATGATACTGTATCTTCATTATTATGCCATTGTTATTTTACTGGCAATTCAGTAACTCAATTATTCATCCAATTCTGAACATTTTTCATCTCAGTCTTTTATAGAGATTTGGTAGCTTTTGAATAATATCTGGAAATTATATTTTGTGTCTATTTCTTAAATGTAATAAAATTATGGATTTAATTGGAATTAAACTGGTAATATATGACTTTATCAAAGTACACAAAAATTAAATTTAAATATAGTATATAAAGAGATGGTTTTCAGCATGTATTTCATATGATTGCACACATAGTTTCGTCAGGATTGGAGGATGATACATAATTTTTATATGGTTGGTTATACATATTTACCACATAACTAATTTGAGATTCTATCCATTTACATTAGTACATTTAATGCACATATTAATTACATTTTTGCTCATTCATAAATATGATTTAATAAAGATCTGGTTTACCTTGTACTGTAAATATTTAACATTAAATTGTAATTGATGGAAAGCATGGGAGTATCCCATATGTGAACTTTAGATTGTCAGTTTAAAGTTACAATTTTAAGTAAGAATAACAACTAGCAGAGCAAACATGCAATTAGGAATATTACTGTACTAGCTTCAGCATATTATTTTCCAGTGTATTTTGGCCTAGTCTGCAACACACCTACAGATTTATTTTGGATTTGTCTTCATAGGGTTTGCTAAATTCTATTTAGTGTTGGAAGGTCTTCCAGAATCCTGGGTGTCTGACTTGGCTGTCTCTGTGACTGCGTGCACACATGCATTCAGAGACAGCTGGGAGCAGCTTCTGAAAAAGCCAGCAATCTGTGAAAAGATATGGCAACTTTAAAAATTTGAAAAGTAGTGTTTTGTACCTACTTCTGTATATTCTGACTCGCCTCTATGGTACTACTTTCTAGTTTCATAATTGAGTTTTGATTTCAAGAAAAGTCATGCTATTCCATGATGAACCTTTTTCAGATCCTCAGGCTGTAATCCTTTGCATATTTCTCCGGATTTATTTCAAAAAGAATACCTAGGATTGCACTGGAGGTAGCAATTTCTATCAGCTACGCAACTATGATTAATTTTATCAAGAGTTAGTTATATTACAAAATGCCTCAAAAATATCTATGTGCCTACCATTACGAATGTCCTAATCCATACATATACAAAGTTATCCATTCTGAAAATTACTTTCACTGCAAGGTGACCAGTATTGAAAGACTTTATAGCAATGTATAGCCCTGGATCTATGTATAGCTCATCTAGATTTTAAATTTTAAATTTGCATATATCTTCTAGGAATCAGTGGGAATCTGGGAATCATTTTATCTTTTTATGGCATAGTTTAATTTCAAATGGAAGAGAGTTTAGAGATCAAGAATATGGGCTTTGAAATCTCATCAGTGTAGTGAAAAGTAATTTAAAGCTTATGAACTGTTTCAATAATAAGAAGGAATTAAAAGGAAGGGATAAGAAGGAGAAAGAAGCAATATAGTTTGTTAAAGCAGAATAAATGAAAAAGGTATGAAAACCCTTTGAAAGCTTTAGCTAAGGGTTTACTTCATGGTCCTTGGAAGAGATACAAGGGATGCGAACATTGTAACCAAACATTATCAGAAGTTCTATTTTTTTAAGCTCTTAGGGCTTCTCCCTCCTTATTGGTATCAGTTATAAGATGTTTATGCTTTTAATGTATTAAAATGACTAGAACATTTCCTTATTTTGAATTTACATGTGGAACCTGAAGTTTAAAATACTTGATGCTGAATTGTATGAATTATACCATTGCTGAATGATATATTATCCACATAATGTCACAAAACTGACGGGGTACAGTGAATCCTGGTCTTTTGCTCAATATGAAATCCAAATTAAAGTAAACCTGATAGATATTTTTACAGCTTTTGCTTATCTGTAATGTTACAAAAGATACAAAATGTTTTATTTGGGCTTGCCCTGTATAGAGTTCTTCACATTTATCTTAACACAGAAAATAGATAACTGAAACAACTTAATTTATAACTCTATAATAGCAATAGCACTTAGACTTATATATTGCTTTATAGTGTTTTACAGCCCTCTCTAAGTGGTTTACAGAGAGTCAGCGTATTGTTCCCAACAATCTGGGTCCTCATTTTACCAACCTCAGAAGGATGGAAGGCTGAGTCAACCTTGAGCCAGTCAGGATCCTGGCTGTGGGCAGAGTTAGTTTGCAGTACTGCATTCTAGCCACTGTGCCATCACAGCTCTATACTACATTATAGTATAGGTCAGTGATGGCTAACCTTTTTGCCATCGCGTGCCAGGAGAGGGGGGGGCGGGGGGGGGTCGTGCGTGCACGTGCCCACACGCATGTGCGCGCAACCCCCTCCCCCCCCTCCTGGCACATGATGGCCTGGTAGGCCCATTTTTCTTTCTTACCTGGCTCCAGATCCTGTCTATTTATCTGGGAAGGGTGAAAACAGCCTTTCCCACTCCCTTGGAGGCCCTACGGAGGCTGAAAGTGGGACAGGAAGTGACATTTTTTGCTGTCCCCAGCCTCCAGAACCTCTCTAGGAATCTCTAGGAGCCTCTCTAGGAATCTCTAGGAGCCTCTCTAGGAGTCTTTGGAGGCCGGGGACAGCAAAAAACGTCACTTCCTGTCCCACCGGAAGTCAGGAAATGGGCCCTTTCAGCCTCCGTAGGGCCTCCAAGGGAGTGTGAAAGGCTGTTTTTGCTTTTCCCAGATAAATAGACAAGATCTGGAGCCAGGTATGAAAGAAAAACGGGCCTTCCCCACCCACCCCAGTCCCTCCAGAGGCAGGAAACAGCCTGTTTCTCTACTTCTGGTGGGCCCAGAAGGCCCGAAAATCAGCTGGCAGGCGGGCGCATGCGCCCCAGAGCTGAGCTGGCGTGCCCACTAATATGGCTCTGCGTGCCACCTGTGGCACGCGTGCCATAGGTTCGCCATCACGGGTATAGGTATTCCTTGATTTAGGGCCCCAATTTGGAACAAAAAATTGTTAAACAGCAGTAGTTAAATGAGATCTCTTGAATCACTCAGTGAGTGAGATATTGTGTGATTGTGATTTGCAGCTCCTCCTGCCAGCTTCCCCATTGACTTTGCTTGTCAGAAGTTGTCTTGGGAAGTTGTGACCACAGGGTGCTGCCACCATTGTAAATGCGAGGGCCTGAATCGCAATCATGTGGCCACAGGGGTAGTATGAAGGTAATAACTTCAAAGATGGGCCTTAAGTCACTTTTTTAATGCTGCCTAACTTTGTGGTTAAATGAATGGTTGTAAATCGAGGGTTACTTGTAAGGATGGTGTTCTTTGTACAATAGTGTCAATAACTTTTTTTCATTAATTTAATTTGTTTTAACTGTATTCTGTCACATTGTAAATACGAACTGCAAAATGTTTATTTGTTATTTTTTATAACAAATCTATTACAGCTCAGTCAGTGTTGTGTATATGTATGCATGTATACATACACAAACATGCACTCATACAAGCATATACACACATATCTATGATGTTTGGTGGACATCAATATGCTCATAGGTTTTTTCATTGGGATTTGCCTTCAGCAGCATCTTTATTTACAAGAATGGATGGCTACAGCTCAAAGAATTGTAAGCCACACAGAATCACCTGATTGAGATGGGCAGCCATAGAAATTAAATAAATAAACTCAGTGATTTGTTTCTCTGCTGTCTTCTACTCAAAAAAAAATTAATACAGCATCTAGGAGAAGAAGAGGCTTTCTGTTGAAATGCATGTCTTACATCTGGCCATGCCCATGACTGCCATTTTGTGTGTCAATGTTTTTATTAACTTCATCTACTGCTATTTGCTAATAGACCTATTTTTCAACTGGTTATGTCATTGTATTACATTACATTGTTGCAATACCTTTTGTTTTTATCACCTAGCCTGCAGAAAGAATAGTTTACTATATTCAGTTCTATGTTTTACTCATAGGAAGAATACGAAAGAGTTCACAAGTGACTTTTAGAAATACTGTTAAAATTATATTAAAAGTGTAGGGTTTTTTTAATGTCTATATAATTGTCTCACTATTTAAAGCAGCAGTCCCTAATGTTTCCGGCTTTGTGGGGCGGGAATGTTTCCACACAAGCAGCGGGAGAGTGGGCTCGTGTTTCATGTGCTTGTGTACGTGCTCACCACTCGCTCAATTGCAGCTGCGTGCACTTACCCACCACTTGTACAACCCAGTTCCAAACGAACAGCAGCCCAGGGGTTGGGGACTCCCTGTTTTAAAATATCCGATTGGAGGAAATACTTCTAATATAGCACTTCCTAATTATGATTCAATAAAGTCAGCCATATGCAATCTCTTGATAATTTCAAGGTTTTGTTTCTTGTTGTTTTATGCCGTGTTAAGAAAGGAGAAAAATATTTCTGTTCTGTCAGAGCAGTTTTGTTCCTTGTTTGTACTGCCACCTAACAAACCTTTATAACTAAAAGTTACTGTGGATAAATTTTTCATGGAGTGAAACTTAATACGTATCTTAAAACTGCCTTTTTATACCCATGCTATTTGAATCAAATAGCTATATTTAGATCTGAATAGGAACAGCATTAAATTCTAGGAATTAAAACAGCCCTGAGTGGGAAATACATTTTCCAAAAGTTTATATCCCACTATAAACATCAGAGAAATCTAGCAGATAACTTGAATTAAAATATATCTCAAATACCATAATGCTGATAATCCCTAATGGTACCAGCCTTACACTTAAAACATTCTCTGAAAACCTGTTTTTACCAGCTTTTGGAAGATTACCAGAATGGATACTAATCTAGCTTTGAGAGGCAGGCTATTTCATGAAACATGGGACCGCCAGTGAAAACCTGCTCATGATTCTCTTAAACTCCTAACAGGAGTAATGGACTTTTAGTAAATTTGATCAAAAAGAATATATTGGACATATCATTTGGAGAAGGCAGTCAAGCAAACAAATGCCTGAGAACCAAATGATGCAGATATTATATCTTAAAGTCAGCCTTTTGAATTGCAGAACCCATTGGCAAGAGCTTTTCTGTCACGACACCTACACTTTGGAATATCGTTGCCCCTGATTAGGTGGGCATTTCATTAGGCCTTAAAGACCTGGTTCTGTCATCAGGTCTGGGGATTAGGCTCATGTGGCAGAGCCCGTACAATGATTGCTTTGATATGTTATTGATTAATTTGCTTTTACCTTCACTGCAATTCTAGCTTACCCATCATTTGTTCAGCAACTGTTCAAAGTTATGACAGTGCTGAAAAAATAGCTTTACTACCTTCACAGCATCCCTCAATTATGTGATCGCTATCACAGTCAGTATTCATTGTCCTATGCCTGACATATAGGGTGTTTTTTTTCCTTTCCCCCTCCCCATTGCAGAGCAGATTGATTGGAGGGAAAGAAACTGCAAAAAAGTAAGCGGATTGCTTTTCTACACATAAAAAGCAATATGATCCTGTTGGCAACTCATTCTCTGCTATGCTTAGGGGCTGGGGGTTGTTGAAAAAAATAAGCAATTTCCATGGACATCACTTCTTTGCCTGACCCTTTCCCATATGCCGGTGCAGTCTCATCGCTCTCATTGTATTCAAGAGCAAACAGCTAACAGTTCTTCACTTACAACTATTTATTCAGTGACATCGTTCAAAGATGCGGCGGTGCTGAATGAAGGAACTTAGGATCTATGTCCAAAGTTACCATCGGAGTGCCCCTGCAGTCATGATCAGAATTTAGGTGCTTGGCAGCCCACCTGCATTTATAACCATTAGTAGTTTCAAATCCTCCCTCCTGCCTATCTTCCCCCATCCACACCCCTTTGGCTGCCTAACACCCACTGACTCTGCTACCCTTCCGAGCTTCTCTACTCTCCTCTCTTTTTGTAGCAATCCCTCTTTTCCTTGACCCTCCCACTCCCAGAGCAGAGAGAATGGAGGGGGAAAGATTTCTGGAGAGTACTATAAACTGCTTGCATAGCTTTCCTATGACTCCCACCCTTGAATTGCAGTTTGATTGCAGTGTTTTTGAGATATACAAGACAGGAGCATCCTAAGAGGACAAGGGGCTGGTTAGGAGGCAAAGCATAGCCAAAGGTGTGAAACTGATTAGTCTTATCTCTTTCCAGCAGGAAAGAACAATTGTCCTTATGCGACTTCCCATTTAGCAATCTCTTCACTTAGTGGCAGAGTTGGTCATTAAGCAAGGACTATCTGTATTGTTAAAGTCATGAATTTGAGGTGGATGAACATATCAATTTAATTAATGAACTACCTCAGGTTCAGCTGCTATGTGGTGTTAGATAATTAGAGCAAATCTCATTCAGCAATAACACTTTATACAAAATATAGAATATTCTTATAGAGAAATATTCTTTCTGTTCTAGTTCTGGTTTCCAAATTATCTTCAGAGATAGTCTCATCAAAAGCACATTGCAGTTCAATGCTTATGGTGATTTAGGCCTGAGAAAATAAAGAAAATTAACTTGATAGAAATGTAAAATTGTAACCTAGGTAAAAGAGGATGAAACATTTTTAAAGTTCAGAACAATGAGGTAACATTTAGGAGTAGTTCAGGCAGATGACTCCCTGATTCATTGAAAGAGGAAGAGATCCTATAATATAATATCCTTAATGACTAAAGACTGACTTACCACAGTGGACAAAGGACCGAGGAACAAATTAACAAGGGGAAAAGTGGGTAGCTCTGAAAAATGTTACATTGTTACCTAAGAGAGTCTGAAATAATTTGATTTGTGATAATTTTGGGGATGTGTTGCAAGTAATAAATCTCAATCCACTGAACAAAACCCTGTGGAAACCCATATCTAATTATCAATTTCTTTAATAATTTAATCTGAACCAAATCAAAATCTTTTTCTGTCCTTAACTATATCTAGTGAATCAATTAATAACTGCAAATTGACTGGTGCCTAATAATTTTGATAAACTTTAGTGGGAAAGATAATGTATATTTGGTAAGACTTTCTGCAAATAGCAGATTTTTTTCATTCTTTGCCATCATTAAAATATAGTACAATTTTGATATCCAGTGCTTTGTTTCTACTGATGATCTACCTCAGCAGCAGCAGTTAGATGAGGCAAGCTTTCCTGCTGCTCCTTGTGAACTGACAAAATCATCTCATTAAATGGTTTGGGAGATTTTTCACAGTAGGTTTGGTGAGTAGCAAAGTAGTGTAAATTGAGACAGAAGAGGAAAATGCGTTCTAATTTGCAGTTGCATTTGTCCTTATTAAATCCTACCCCCCAATTTTTGATTATTATTTTTTAAATCTAAATTATTTTTATAACTTATGAATTTTTTAAGAAGTCAATTCAAACTGTGGTATTACTAATATAAGAATGTGGGAGTATCCCAATATAAACCAAAACCAATTTCCAAATGTATAAGAGGTGTGGTGGCACTGCGACTTAAAGATGGTAGTCTTTGCTCTGGTGGCTCAAGTCCTAGCACTGCATGGCAGAGTGAACTCCCATCACTTCTGCCCACCTAGCAGTTCGAATCATGCTACATGTGAGTAGATAAATAGGTATCACTTTGGAAACTTGGTGGCATTTTGTGCAGACAGTGGGATCCCTGCTGGTGCTGGACATGTCCAAATGCCAGCACCCAATTATGAGGGACATCGGTGGTGAGAGAAGGCCCCAAATGACACTGCAGGATGCCACACGTCTTTCAGATGTGGAGCTAGTTCACCCCTGTGGTGTACCTTGGATAGTGTGTGAATGCAAACTAAACAGACTGGTGCTCTTCAGTAGCCAAATAACTACTTTGTACTAACTATGTAGTCTCCTGGCTAATTGTACCACTGCCATAGGCTAAATAAAAAAACAGATAAATCCAATTATGTGACCTCAAGAGTATTTTCTGAATTATCTTCTAAAATACTGTCTTATATAGTCAAATTTGATCTTTTTGCTAAAATGCTTTTTTGTGTTTTTATAGAGGAACATAGGACACAGGTAGAAACGCTTCTAGCTCACAGATGTTATACATGCTTAGTCATAATTTTAACTATAGTAGGCAGTATGCATACCTGCTTCATACTCTTGACTAGTTCTAACACTGATGATATTTTGTTTTTTACATCAGTCAAATTGTTACTTCATGGTAGATTACAAGAATGATACATAGTACTCTTAGATTCTTATATAATAAGTCTGTATTCATGAATGGGTTGTATAGCTGCTGGGCAATTCCTTTTAATAGTTTCAACACACCCAAATTGGGGCTTGCATTTCAGACAGAAAATGCCACAGGGCAATTCAGAGATTAGAGCATTTTTACCCTGTTTGCTTTGTATTTATTTGTATTGAGAGACAAGGATTCTTAATATACATAGAAATGCTGTGCCATTTCATCCATCCCTTGCAAAGTTCTGCATTAAATATCCTTTTTGGGTCTAATTTAAAAAAGAATTTCTTGAGATTCTCACATTGACTAACATAAAGTAAACATTTGTTTTTTTTTTTCATTACTTGGTTTTAGGAAGGTTTTTTTTTTCAAGACAAGCTTTTGGAGAAATTTATGATCTTTTTGAATTCTGTTATCTTATATTTTTCCCCTGCAGTCATTTATAAAACTTATTTGGTTAGTGAAATATTATGAAATTTCAAATCTAATATTCTATTTCTACTTCCAGTTATTTAGAGTAAGTCCCATGCTGGTTGGTGAAAATATCTAAGATTCCATTGCAATATTGTTCAGCTGAAGAAGAAAAATATCATTTTAACTTTTCAAGAAAGTTGAATGTCAGTTTTACAGTATACAATACAATACAATACAATTAATATACAGTACAATTAATATACAATACAATTAATATACAATAGGATTGAGGCAAATTCAATTCAGCAGAACTTATTTGTTGGTACATTTGAAATTTTTCCTGAAAGGCTACTGTATGAACATATGATTATCCACTGATTACTGATAGTTCTTGAGTAATGACTGTAATGTAATCGGCTCATTCCAGTTGTACCTTGTGACAGTTGCAAATTGGATCACTTGTGTGACTGACCCAATTTTATTATCTTTTTTGTGGTTGTCATTCAGTGATTCGTTGTGGTTGTTAATCAGATCTGTGGTCATTAAATAAATGCTGTGGTCATTAAGTAAACTAGTGGTTCACTATGGACACAGTTTTTCAAAATCTGAAAGTAAATGCCAGTTTTCAGCAAAAACGTTGTAAAATGTATTCATATGACCACAGGATACTTCAGATGGCCGTTAATGCAGCTCTGTTGTTGAGCACATGAAGTGAAGTCATGTGTCCATTGGGGGGGGGGGCAACTGTCAGAACTTTGAATTTGGGTCATAAGTACCACCAGAGAGGTCCATTACTTCATATAGTTCATATCATATGAAGTTCATAACTTCATATGGTAGCTAGGCAAACAGTCATAAGTCATTTACAGGACTAGCTGTAATTGATTTTTATGTTTTAGTGGTTCTGGCTCTAAGTGAAGCAACTGATCTCATTGATAGCCAAGCCCCTCAAGGACTTTAAAAAGAATAGATAATAACCACATTTTTAAAGATAAAGATAATAGTCAACTTTTAATTGCACCTAGAAACAGCACCCAGAGCAGCTCTTGCAGTATTGATGTTATATTGAATACTATGTTGTCGCTTTTCATTTGTGGTCTACCACATTTTGTATCAGTTGCAGTTTCCAAATGGTCTTCAAGTGTATTTTTATATAGATTGCAGTAATCAGTATATGAGCTGACAAAGGCATGGGCAGCCATTGCTAGCATCTCCTGTTTTAGAAAAAGGGTTTCACTCTAAAGTTTAGAAGCTCCTGGCCACAGCTTCTGTCTGCTACTACTTAGGAGCCTTAAGAATCCAGGAGGACCCTCAGATTGCACACCATCTTATTGAAGAGAAACTTTTCTTTCTTTAATAGATATTTGAGTTAAAATAAGCCGGGAGAGAAAATTCAAAGGAAAAAGTGAAAAAAAGAAAGAAAAAAGGGATGTGAATTTCACTGAATTTAAATTTATTAAATGGAAAAGGGGTCATATGAGGTCTAGGGATGTGAGCTTCAACAATATTTTAATTACTTCTTTTGTTCTTACCGGTAGTTGTTATTAAATGAAGAGGAAACAGAAATAACCACCCAGTTGCTTTATTCTTGTTGGTAAAATTGATATTCAAGTGTTGACAATTGATGTAATTTTTACCAAAATATGTACCATTGTCTTCAAGCAATAACAAGGCAAAAATTATCAGTGTTAGCCTCCGGTACCATTATAAGATTATATATGTCTATGATATTATTGCATTGTTCAGATTTAGACTACTTTAAGTAATTAAATACACAGAAATGTTTTTCTTCTTCTAAATTTTTATGGTTAAAAAAAATTTAACCTGGTTAAATTTTCTGCTAGTTATTCCTTTGGAACAAGATTCTTCTGAGTGGCTGCTGAAAATTTACATTGCCATCAACATTTGACTAACTTTTCCTCATCAGTCCTTGTGCAATTAGTCAGTTTCTGTTGCTTTGTATTAGGCAGCGGAATATAGTCTATTATGTGACTGTATAGTAAAGAACCAAACCTCAGGAAATCCTGTAGCTAAGAAACTGTAATGACATTTGGGAATGATCTTTTGGGGGGGGGGGGGAGGAAAGAGATGCTGCCTAGGGAACAATCAGATAAGAGAGGGCATGGCCCACAGCTGCTTAACAGGCAGAGAGAGAAAGGAACCTCCTTAACCTCTCAAGCTGTAAAAAGATGGAGATTTGCACTGTGAGGCTTGCAAGGTTAATGTCAGCCTTCCCAGGTAGAGTAGACAAGAAACACAACTAGATGAGCTACTTCTACTTTATTGTAAGGGTACATTAACAAGAATCTCACAAAGCTTCTCTACACATACCATTCCATCTCTTTCACAGCCCGGGAAATTATGAAGATTCTTTTCTGAGTTTCTTTCCCTACCCGTTAGCAGTTACTAGCTATGCCCACTCTTATCTGATAGTTCTAGGCATCATTTCACTCTCTCTCTCTTCCCCCACGTTTTCCAAGGTCATTCCAACATATCATTACAGAGACTGCTTGGGCCATATTTTTTTAGTGTTTTTAATCATTTCCTGTTTAAAATGCCATCTGTTACATGTCACAATTTATCTTTGTGATGGGACTCTGTGCATGTATATAGATGGAATGTGGTGGCTTACAGAAACCCTCTGATTTCCACAAGAAGTCTCCAAACTCCTCCCCAAGTATTTACACTTTTCTCTCCACTTTCCTCCCCCTTCTCATTTTCCTCTTTGTTTTAATTTGTATTTTATATTATAATTTTAATAACATTCTTAATAAAAGAAAAATAAAATAATGAAAATTCAGCAGCCATTTTACTCCAGAAAACTGGAATACTCTCTGCCCCTGAACCTCCCTCCCTCCTTCCTTTTGTAGCCTATCCAGATGGGGAAAGCATATGTTAAAGGACAGATTCGCTTCTCAGAATAAGTTCCATTGTATCACTAAGAATGTTAAATCTGTATTATATATATAGCAATATCAGAGACCTATCAGAAAGTTGAGAAGGAAATGAACTATTGCTTTCTGAAAAGATTGATCTCAATCAGTTGCTCAGCATCACCATGTTACATGTGTACACATACCAAACACAGACCAGGTCTAATGCATCCAGAAAATAAAATCTGCAAAAGTTATATTCACTGATCCTAGATTCCAAAGCAGTTCAAGCTTTGTTTTTGCCTGCTGAAGCTTTCTCTCTTATCTCGCTTTCAGTCATCTTCTGAGACAATTCATTCAGGCACTTAGAAAACAAAGCAAAATTGAGAATATTCTTCACTTGAGTAAAAACCTGACTACTTAGCTCCTCAGTGTTTGATTTTCTTGGGATTTGATTTTCATGTTTGAATCTCTTAAAATGGATTTTCTCCACAATTACTGAAGTCCTCTAAATCAGGGTGCCCCAAATTTTTAGGACAGATTATAATTTTTAAAATAATTTCACAAGGACTCTCATAAGCCTCAAAATAAGTAATATTTAGTTGGTCTTGGATATTACGTTTATTACTTTCTTGGCTAATTATTGTCCTGTAGGAAATGCATCACTGCCTTCCTGCAGAATTAATTAGACAGAATTCTCAGTTTGAAAGCCCTGGGTATTCATGGTGGTTTCCTGTCCAAATATTAGCTAATTCCAGCATAGCACTTTTGAGATCAGTTATAGTTGGATAAATCTGCCACACACGCCCTGTTTTCGGGCCCTTTTTTGGCCCATTTTCGAGGCTTGTTTGGCCTATTTGGGGGCTTTTTCTGCCCATTTCAGGGCTTTTTTTGGCCTGTTTTTTGGCCTTTTTTTGGCCCGTTTTGGGGGCTTTTTTGGCCCATTTTCAGGGCTTTTTTCAGCCCATTTTTGAGGCTTCTTTCGGCCTATTTTTTCCCCCCAAACCCAAAAAAACCAAGGCTGTTTTTGGCCTGAAAACAGGCCAAAAAAGCCTAGAAAATGCCCCCCCAAAAGCCTAGAAAACGGGCCGAAAAAGTCCAAAAATGGGCCAAAAAAAGCCTCAAAAATGGGCCACCCCCCCCCAATGGGCCACAAAAAGCCTTGAAAATGAGACAAAAAAAAGCCTTGAAAATGGGCCAAAAAAAGGCCCAAAATAAGGTAGGCCAAAAACTTTCTTTTGTTGTTTTCCTCCAATTTAGGTTAGTCAGGTGCATCTTATAGTTCGAAAAATATAGTAATTTTATTTTTGTAAAAAACCCTAGAAACTCTTTATGCAATTGGTAAAAATGGAAAAAAAGAAAAATGATTATTTCTGGAATTTATTATTGAAAAAGGATTGAATAAGAAGTTGAATATTTAAATATTCAGTATTAAATTACTTTTAAAAATAAATTCATATTAAATATGTTTATATTGTTGAAATGAATGTCAGAAATTGCTCATTTTTCCTGATTTTTTTCTTTGATTATCTTTTACTATTATTTCTTTTACTGTCTTTTTGCACCCTCCCTCCATCTTTTTATATTTTACAGTATCTATGTAATACAGTCTATATGTATGTAGATGCAAAACATGCAAAAAGAGGGTTAAATTACTACTACTGTAAAGTCAATTTGTTGGCAACCTCTGAATATTCTGGGGTAAATAGATTCTCTAGTGTTTATGCTCTTAGAATATAATTTATATAGTTTTCCCATAAGTTTAGATCGTCATTCATGACTCTTTTTATTTAATTTCAGAGCAACCATGTGAGATAGGAAAGTCTAAGAAGTAATGATGGGTCCATGGCTATATTTATATATAGTTTTATTGGTTTCGTCATTCTGCAATCAATAATACTTAGGAGAGCAAATAATAAAACAAGTATATCAATTACAGTTTGCCTACAAATTGATTAATATACTGTAAATCGGTGGTTACAAGAGCTGTGATGGTGCAGTGGTTAGAATGCAGTATTGCAGGCTGACTCTGCTTACTGCCAGCAGTTCAATCCTGACCAGCTCAAAGTTGACACAGCCTTCTATCCTTAAGAGGTTGGTAAAATGAGGACCCAGATTGTTAAGGGAGTGCTGTAAGGCACTATTTAGTGGTATATAAGACTAAGTGTTATTGCTACTGCTGTTACATATCAGAAAATGATTTCTATAATAAAAAATTATTAAAACAATGTATAAGGCCAAATTAAAATGATGTGCAGAAAGGGTTGGAGCCAATTATAGCTCTAAAACCAACATACTTACAGCTGGGGAATACAAAACATCCTATTCACATACTAAGTGAATAAAGAGCAAGACGAGTAATGGCTAGCACCCAACCCCAACTAAACTTTGCTGGGGAATCTTTTGCACTCTTAATAATTCAGTTACATTGAAAAAACTGTTAAGAAGCCTGTAACACATAGAAGGAGATCACAAATAATGTTTGACTATTTCCTGTCATTACGACATTATTATTATACATTTGCCTTTTCCAAAGCTAGCAAGGTTTATTAGAGAGCACGTCATTATTTATTTATCTTTTTTAGCAAGATTTCTAAGTACAAGAGGTTAAAACGTCAAGAAAATATGTACTTGGAGTTTTTAATTACATATACTTGTGTTACATATTTGAAAAATAATAGTCTTTACAATACTTCAATCAGTGTAGAAAGCTATGTAAGCCACTTAATATCCTTATTACTATACTATCTTTCCATTGTTAATTTTCAAAATGTTTATAAGGAGAACAATAAAATGATAATGCATGTGAAACACTAACCAAACTCTGCAAAGAGGGAAATTTTCTGATCTATAGCATTTTCTATATCTTATTACGCAAAGAATTTGAAAGGGGAAATGATTCAAAGACACAGCAGTGGAAGCATAAGAAAAAGTACCTGGACCAGAGTCCAATTCTGAATTTATAAATGTGAACTACCTATGTTGCTATAAAATCACTATGGTTTTCAGTCAAGACAGACAGCATGTTTAATAGTTTTTGACCTAGAAATCAATTATTGCCTGAATGTACACCAATAATAAAAAATAATATAAAAAACAGCTGAATTAAGAATATATTCCAGCATTTATAGATAGGTAGTTTATTGATTGATTAGTCTTACAAGCATATCAAAGAAAATAAAAGTAAAAATCAGGGTCTGTTTCCAAGATAAAATAGGTAAAAGAACATCCAACAGCATCTAGTTCAGTGTCAAACTCACGGCCTGCGGGCCAGATGCATCATGCATTGGCCACGCCTACCCCCAGTTTAGCAAAGGGGGGGAAAAGTTGCAATACGTCACGTGACGACAACGTGACAACACAAATTTGACACCCCTGATCTGGTTGAAAACAAGCTCCTCCTGAGTAGAAAGGGAATTGCCCAAATTGAAAGGAACAATAAATTAGTTCCTAATTGACAAGATGATTTTGGAAAGCTGCAAGACAAGGAAGACCAACTTGAATATAGGTTGGATTGATTACCAAAAGGCATTCAACTCCCTGCCACATGACTGAATAATCAAGTCCTTGGAAATAACAGGAGTCAGTAGAAACATCAGAAGCTTTGTGCAAAGATTGATAGCACAATGGAAGCCACAGTTGCTGGTCAATGGTGATAGACTTTATCACCATTAATATCAAGAGACGAATCATTCAATCTAAACTCAGTGGAGAAAATACCATCAAGGTAATTAACACCTGGGCAATTCCGGTCATTAGATACATAGCTGGCATAGTGGACTGGAAGAAAGTGGAACAAAAACCCTGGATAGAAAGCCCAGAAAAATAATGACAATCATGCCCTTCATCCATGCAGCAATAATGACAGACTCTGTTTACCAAGGAACATAGGTGACTGTGGAATGTTGCAAGTGCATCATAGAGTTGAAAAGGGGGGGGGGCATTGAAAGAGTATCTGAAGGACAGTGAAGAAGATGCACTGGAATTAGTAGCCCATGAAAGCTTACTGAATACTAGAGAGACCAAACTGGCCTTCAAGAAAGACCAAATGAAGAATAGAAAAGAAACATGGCAAAGCAAAGTATTACATGACCAGTATGTTAAAAACTAGCAGGCAAATAACAAAAAATCTGGCAATGGCTAAGAGCAGGAAAGTTGAAAAAAGAAACAGAAAAGCTAATTTTGATTCCACAAGCCCAAGTCTAAAGAACAAATTATATAAAGTTAAGAAGTTAAGAAGACAGCAATAGACAGCAAATGCCAACTCTGCAAAGAAGCTGAAGAAATAGTGGACCACTTAGTTAGCTGCTGCAAGAAGATAGCAATAGCACTTGGACTTATATACCGCTTCACAGTGCTTTACAGCCCTCTTTAAACGGTTTACAGAGTCTGCTTATTGCCCCCAACAATCTGGGTCCTCATTTTACCAACCTCAGAAGGATGGAAGGCTGAGTCAACCTTGAGCTGGTAGGGATCAAACGTCTGGCAGTCAGCAGAATTAGCCTGCAAGAGTGCATTCTAACTACTGCGTCACCATGGCAAGATCACACAAACTGAGTTCAAACAACCCATGACAAAATAGCAACAATGGTGCATTAGAATTGCATTTCTTGCACTGCAAGAAATACCATACTCCGCAAGCAAGAACTGGGACCACATTTTGTGGGACCACAAAATAGATAAACTAATAGACAACGAAGAAGCTAGGCAAGCTGTTAAATATATCCAGAGTTATTAGGAACTGAATCAGTTATGGATACGTTAATTGTTATGTGTCTTCAAAGATACTTTGTCCTAAAGTACTTCTGGATCACTTCCCATAAACTTTAAAACTTTACTAGTAGTATTTGATGAAATAAAAAAGAATATTATTTTAAGAAAAATCAAGTAATCAAGCCAGTACAAGGAACGTAAACACAATTAGGTTGTGAATTCATTTGTGTCTTTTCTTTTTATGCAGACTTTGGGAAAAGATGACATGCTTTTTTGCTTTTCAAATTCTCATGCTGTTTCTCAATTTTGAATAAGCTAGTTCAAAGAAAGAAAAATCCTTTCTGTACTAGAAGTGAAACTGCTACTTCTAAAAAGGCAGTAGTCTTTGAACTGAAATGTTCAGTAATCTCTGATTTAGTCTTTGAATCCAAATATTTAAGAGATTTCCAGCAAGTAACTTTTCTTTAAAGCATTATCAGAACAATGATTGTGCGAAGTTCATGTTACATAACAGCCAACTTTTCTTTAGCAATGAAGGATTGATCTTGTTACTGAATATGTTATTTAGAAAATGAGTGAGGGATCATTGGCTTGTTTAACTCTTGTCATCGCCCATTTTTATTTTCAAGGCTTTCGGTTTGCTGTTCCTTCCAAATTTCAACAGCATCAGTAATAAAAGGGCTTAGAAAAAATAGTTGTCAACCTTTTTTAACCCATATTTAGAATGTAGGCCTTGACAAATCCGTTAATTTCTTCACAGTTTTTTCCCCAGAGAAATTGCCATCAAAGTAGGACAATTCTTAATACGGCACTCCAAACAGTCCATTAATTTGTGCCATTAAACATTAATAGTAAAGTTAATTTTGTCCCTCTGTTTTCTTCAGAGCATTTTTTGCATATGCTTATTTGCTTATTGCCTCTTTTGCAGTGTTACTGCATTAGCTATTGTTTCTGGTGCACCAAAGTTTTGCTGAATTCCCTTAAATAAATACTATAGGGCAGTGATGGCTAACCTTTTTGCCATCATGTGCCAAAAGTAGGGGGGAGAGCAGGGGGTTTGTGCCCACACCCATAATTCAATGCGCCCTGTCCCCCCACACATGTGACCCCCGTGCTCCCCCCGCTTTTGGCCCAGTAGGCCCGTTTTTCACCCTCCCCAGGCTCCAGAGGCTTTCTAGGAGCCTGGGCAGGGTGAAAACTGCCTTCCCCATCCCCCGAAGGCCCTCTGGAGGCTGGAAACAGCCTGTTTCCTGATTTCCGGTGGGCCCGGAAGGGCCGAAAATCAGGTGGCCGGCGCACGGATGCGAGCTGGAGCTGAGCTAGGGCAACACTTGCATGCCCACAGATACGGCTCTGCGTGCCACCTGTGGCCCCCGTGCCATAGGTTCGCCATCATGGCTATAGGGTCTATTGCTAGTTTGAAGTCTTCCTTTTTTAAAAAACATCTTCTCAATTTGAATATACTTGCAGCATTATCCATGGAAAAGCTTATATGCTATGCATGTGAAAATCTTTTGCACAGTTTTTAAAATAATATTTGCTATTATTTGTAAACACTTAGCAATGTCTATATTTCCTAAAGAATCACTTATTTCAGTGAATAAGGAGTCATCTTGTTGGTACATTAGTATATATGATAGAAAGATTGATCTGCTTTTCAAAATAAAGAGCAACAATTTAGTCGTCTAGGTTTTTCAACACTTCTTAATTTCTTCACACATTATCCTCACAGTATCTCTTGTGTTGGGTAAACTATATACTGCTTGAAGTGACAACAGTGTGTACTCAGATACATGGAAAGGAAAAATTGTTCTATGTACAATCTGAGGAATTTGTTTTCATCAATTGCATCTTGCTTTAATGTGCTGTAATGCTCTGATTTTCTGTACAATCATATATATAGCATTTTGTATAATGTAAGGTTTGATATTTTTGTAATGGTCGTGGTATTCTATGTTTTTCTGATATATATATAATACAGCTGGAATACTGCTATCGGATTACTCTGAATGCTAGGCACAAATAATGACATGGAATATGGTATAGTTGGACTGCTAACAACTTTTTATGCTGGGGATGGATCCACCTAAATGAAAAACAAATATACAGTAGAAAAATAAAATATCTTTTGTTCAATTTCATTAAAGAATCATAGTGTAATAAAAATTTTGGTTTTTTTTAGGGTTAGGTTTTTTTTTTAATTCAGACATGAGAATTCCAGTATTATAGTAAGAAGGGTATACAAAAGCTTTCACCATATAAGATGGTTAGTACTTGAGGAAAATAAACCCAATATGATCTTATCTTATGAAGGCATAAGATTATTTCAGGCTTCCTCTTGTACTGTTTATTATGATATACTGTAGATGCACTGATAGAAATTTCCAGATTATTTTAAAACCTGGTGCAAATTCAGTTATCTAAATATAATGAAACCTCACAATGGATATTGTGATTTTTGAGTGCATATAACTGTGCCACCTGTACCAAGTTTTCTGCCTGCAAATCCAGAGGTAGCAGTGAATCAAAAGAGAATTCTAAATTGTGAACCTGATAGTAGTAATACAGTCCCTTCCAGAGCAAGTTTAATTCCAAATTGTTTTTTTTAATTGAGCAGTAACATTTGTTGCTTTTATTGAATTTCTAAATGATTATTTTCATCTGTTGTTATTTCCCTGAAAATGAAAATCGGGTTGATTGTTTTTTTTGGGTTTTTTTTCCCAACTGGCTCCTGCTTTAGGCAAGCAATGTTTTGCAAAATCTGACAACACTATTTTGCATGATTCTAGACATAATGAAATATATCATCGGATAAAATGATGAAACATTGCAACTTTATAAAATAACGTTGTTTAATTGTAAATAAGGCAACTTCCCAAATTGTACTTTTGATGGAAAACATGAATTGGCTTGCTTTTACATAATTCCTGACATCTAGATGTCATTTTGAAACCAGCCACTATCATTCAGCAAGGCCAAGGAAGAATGAAAAATAAAGGTTATTTCTTTGCCTTAAAATCAATTCTTAAACTGAAAATGCCAAAGCTCAGCAACAAGTCAAGTTGTAAAATTGTTTTTGACACTTTATCTCTCTCGGGTTTACTACACTGAGATAACAATCACATCCCTCATCTGAGACCATTCCCTTTGTGTTAATGCCTTCTGCAGAGTTTTTCCCAAGGATGATTACTCCATCTTCCAAAGGCAAACACAAAGTGTTAAAAGCAAACCAATAAAAGAGCACTTGCACATCATACAGAGCTCTGAAACTGTTACATTGTTTTACATTCTGCATACTTTTGCATCATATTGATTATATGGCAAATTGATTGTACTATATTTTTTTAACCTCTTGTAAACAGTTTGGAATTATGTGCAAATGGATGGGTGTAGAAATTAAAATGACAAAGACATAACTAAAAAGTTGGTAACCCTGCTTAGAAGTTTGAGGAAGGTACTTTCTGGCAATTGTTCATTCATTGTCTCATGTTGCCTCATGGGTGATAATCCACACTTGGAAAAAGATTGCTATAAACAAACACTTATTTTTATTTATTTGTTGAACTTGTATGCCGCCCCTCTTGCCAGAGATAACTCTATCCACTCCTGCCACCACAAGATAGACATTAATAAGACTCCAAATTGTGTTTGATCAGATTTATCCCTCATTTTCCTCAGGCAGTGCTCTAAGTGTTCCTTTTCAGAACCTGCAGCACCTCTGTGAACCATGAACCTCCTTGGGAGCAATCGGTAAAAAGAGGCTGCCCAGGCACGATTCTATCCAAAGCCATGGCTGCCCTTTGGTTCCAGATCATAACTAGAGCTTTGGGAGAACCATGCAGCAAAGCCCATGGGATATCCCTCATTTCCCTCTGGAACTCATTCAGGTCCATCAGTCACTTGGGGGTGGACTACTCAAATGGGTCTGGGGGTTGCATAATAGAATCTCAAGGACATCAGGGCACAATCTGGCCATGATGAGGGTAGATACCCCACCAGACCACATTGTCATTGCTCCAACAAGAATATCATATTTGATATGTGACTACTGTCCCTGGTTGGACCTGAGATGATCTGGGGCAGGCTATGGCCACCATAGTGATCATGTCAGTCATGTCTGACTCTAGGGCACGGTGCTCATCTCTGTTTCTTAGCTAAGGGAGCCAGTGTTGTCCAAAGACAATTTCCATGGTCATGTGCCTGCAACGCTATATGCCAAAGGCACATGGAACACTATTACCTTCCCATCATAGTGGTACCTATTAATCTACTTGCATTTGCATGCTTTGAAACTGCTAGGTGAGCAGGAGGAAGGGCAAGTAATCGAAGCTCATCCCATTGTGTGGAACTTGAGTCTCAAACGTGGGCTGTCATCTCTCTAGCTGACAAGCTCAGCATTTTTAACCACTGAGCCATCGCGCCCCTATAGTGACCATGAATTCCTGGTCAATTCCGAGGCCAACAGTGGCAATTTCAAGTCACACAAGACCATAAATTTGGGGGATTCTAGTGCCAACCCTGAGATCTTCAGAAGCTCAGGCAGGAAGGTTGCCACATAGAAGGGAGGCTGGTACAGTAGCAACAATCCAAACTCATACAGTGAATCCAGCTTCAGAAATAGACTTTCACAATCAGAAACCTGTTCTCAGACGACCACTGCTGCTCCACTTCCCCTGCCTTTGGGTCTCAACTAGTACCAAATCCTAAACCTAGCTGGGCACATCTCAGAGGGGAATCCTTCTTTCAGAATCAGCCAGATCTCAGTGAAGCATGCCAGGATAGCTTACTTCTCAATGAAGTCTTGGATAAGGCAGGGCCTTATTATTGACTGACCTGGCATTAACCTGCAGCAGCCAAATCCCTGGACCTCCGGGTATATGCCGACCAATGGCTGGGAGTGAGTTCAGGGGGCCGATATTAAACATTGTAACAGCCTGCCCACTGGCTCCCATAGCACCTTATGCCTGTCATCTCTTTAATGTATTGTCCCACTGTAGATCCCCTAAGGCCATGATGGCGAACCTATGGCACGCGTGCTGGAAGTGGCATGCAGAGCCATTTCTCCGGGCACGCAGAGCCGTCACCTGTTGCTCTTCTGGATTCCGGTGCACTGGCCAGCTGGGTTTCATGCATACCGGCAGGCTGGAAATTGGAAGAGCAGCTGCCCATTGCACATGCGCACTCCAGGAAGATGATTTTCCTGTTTCCAGCCATCTGGTCTGGTTTCTGGTGCGCATGTGCACGCTAAGACCAGCAACAGACGTGCGTGCCAAAAGATGCAGAGAGGGGATCCTGGCAGTCACTACTAAGGGAGCAGAGCAAGGTAAGCCGGGGCATCCCTCCCTCCCTGCCCACGTGGGCTTCTTGCACAGCCCCAGGCAGTTTCGACCAGCAGCTGGTGAGGGCGGGGTGGTGGTGGTGGTCTGCCTGCACAGATGACCCTGTGGCTTGGTCTCCTCCCCGCTGTGAGCTACCATTCCCCGGTTGGCAATAGTGCTCTCGGCCCTGCCATGCACCCGCCGGAGAAGCTCCAAATGCACGACTTGCCTGGGCTCCTTCCCGCTGTAAGCCACCATTCCCTGGCTGATAGCCACGCTCTTGGCTCTGCCGGGGAAGCTCTGAATGCGTGGCATGCCTGGGCTCCTTACCACTGGGAGCTACGGGGACGGGGCCTGGCTGCGCCTGCTGCCACCTAAGTGAAAAGCCCAAAGAGGAGCATCCTGGACACGTGTACTGCCTCGGTGCTTCCCTGACACTTGTCTGCCACCACCGCCGCCTTGCCTAGTCTGCTTCCCCAGCTGCTCTTCTCTAAGTGAGCGCTCGGCAGCCAGGAAAACCAGGAGTCACTGCCGTTTTTGCCCTGCCTGGTGCCGCAGATCTGCTCAGCTCAAGTTCATGGAAATCATGTGGTGGCCCTTGAAACTTCAGGAGGGAACTGGCTGCGAGACAAGGAGATGGCCTTTGGCGGAGCCAGCCCGATGGGGAACTGAAAAGAGAGAGCCTTTTCCTTTCTTCCGCCCCGTTTGCGGGCTGTGGGGTTTGGGATGGCTTTAGAGCCAGAATTCACTCAGCTGATGATCAGGCAACTAGAAAACTTCCTGCTAAATGTGTTCATTCTCTCACCCGTCTTCTTTCTATGTTTAAAAGGGCCGCACTTGTATGGGGGAAGAGATCTGAAAGGCCATCTCCTGGTCTCACAGCCAGTTCCCTCCTGAAGTTTCAAGGGCCGTCACATGATTTCCATGAATTTATGCTGAGCACAAATTTGTGCTGAGCACACTAAGCATGAGGGCAGCACGCGCGTCTGGGATGTCCCTCTTTGGGCTTTCCACTTAGGCGGCAGCGGGGGCAGGCAGTCCCCATCCCCACCTGCTCAGCCTGCCGCTCCCAGCAAGAAGGAGCCCAGACAAGCAGTGCGTTTGGAGCTTCCCCGGTGGCGCTCTCGGCCCTGCCATCTCAGTTGGGAAACGGCTGTCTCGCCAGGGAACGGGCTGGTACCTTGTTGTCTTCCGGTAAGAGGCATGCCAGCCCTCTTGGAAAAAGTGGGGGATGCATGCTGGGGGGGGCATGCGCATGCGCAGTGCAGGACGCATACATAGGGAGAGCGTAGGGGTGTCATGCGTGCATGAGCAAATGGGGAAGTGCATTGCATTATGGGTGCTGGCACGCGGGAGCACGACCACGCTCGTGCACTGAGACTTTTGGCATACAATGCCAAAAAGGTTCGCCATCACTGCCTTAAGGTGATTTTCTCCTTCCCACCCTGATCTCCTTCCTTTTGGGATACATGACTCTAGCATTGCCCTTCAGTCTGTCTCATCATTCCATCTCACATCCTGGGAAGACAGATGAGGGAGGAGACCCCCACACACACACATGCAGATAAACGCATACTTCTAAAAGTGTTAGAAATTAGTAGAGATTTCTCATGTGCACTGAAGAGTGAGTTGGTCTTCTGTATTTAAAAAAAAATTTAGATTTTTTTTCCCGAAATACATATTTCAATTAATACTTTTTATCTCGAACAATGAAATAAAATGAACATTTACTTTTTTATGTACATTTAAAAATTCTGGTAAATACACTTTCCTGAATTGTATAAAATGTCTGTCTAGCACCCTGTCATCTGTGAATAGAATTTCTTTTCCTTTTTGTTAATAGAAAAGCTTCTGAGGTCATCACATGCCAGTAAATAGCATGGACATTGAAGTCTCCATCTAGAAGGCCAAAAGTTGATGGGAATCCAGTTGTTACTAGAAACATGTAGGGATTCTGTCATCTTAATCTGGATAATTCTCAAGATTCCTTAGAGTCCTTGTCATGGAAATATTGTAATTCTATTACCATAAATAATGGCAGATCGATTCATTTCATGAGTGTTTAATATTGTTAATATATTTAATATAACAATATATTTGTTGGTTTTTTTGCTTTTATTATTGAATTACATTTTTAAACATTATTTTAAAATTAAACCGTAACTTTGGTTTACGAAATAATAATTAAGTGCTGTTAGCAAAAATTGATTAAATAGAAAAGCTTTAAAGCCTCTTATTTCAGTGGGAAAGTTCTAGATATCTCATGACAGTTTTATGCTGGTACTGCCTGTTAGCAAATATAATCAAATTCAGTGGGGCTTTCCTCAGTGTAGTTTTGACTCGATTTTATACTTAATAGTTCGTGAATAATGAAAATGTTATTAATATTAATTCTTTTCCTTTAAGTAAAAATAGTAAATCATTGTAAGTTATACTAATATGATTCTTTTACTCTGTAGTAAAAGAGCCAACTATCCTGTCTTCAAAGCATTCTTAAGCCATCCTAATTGTACAGTGCCTTTCTGCTGTTTGTTCTCACTGACAGCTGTTCCTACATGCTGTAGCAGTTCAGCTCATGTGTTCCTCCAACCAAAAATGAAGGTCAGAAGCAGTGCTTAAGTAGGGGTGTTGAATCAGCTGTAAACTTAAAGGACATTTTTTAAAAAAATCAGTTTTTCTACCTGGGGATGGAACCTGGAGGGCTTTTTTTGATGTATGGTCAGCCAGCCTTATTACACAGCCAGAATTTTCAAGTACTGAAAGTTCACCAGCAATAGGCACATTGTTTTCCTTGTGGATTTGGAGCTGTGAAAGAAGATTATAGCTCAGGATTCTTCTTAGAAGAATAAGTATTTCCTTCAGATTATCGTCAGAATTCCTGAGTAACATTTAATAAGATAAGAAGAAATATACCTGTTTATTTTTACTTTATGCAGTTACTATCATCACTGTTGGAGAGCCACTTTAGCATTGTGGGCCTTGCCCTAGTTGGCAATATTAAAATAGTTGAATGTCTTAAGCCAATGTTACCTAGTGGACCATCTTCTTCCAGTAGAATCTGCTTGTCCTGCAATCTGGAAGGAAATCTATGTCTGTCTGTCCGTCCAACCATTTATCTATCATCATATTTAGGAATCACCATGTCCCTCACCGAGAATAGAAGTAGCATAAAAGTAAAATGTTAAAAACTTTTTTTAAAAACTGACTATAAATTTTAAAATAGAGACAAGAATAATTAAAATTTTTACATTAAAAGTTAATTTTAAATAAGTTAATGAACTGCCCTCTGGAATATTCTCACACTCCTGGCCTTTTGGAAGAGCCTAAAAACTTGGCTCTGCTGCTTAGCCTGAGACCCCGACAGAGACCTGCTATATTGGGGGTGGGGGGGGGACGACTGACGGGGTAGAGAAGATTCTCATCCCTAGGCCACACATCATCTTGGTTTTTAACTTCTCTATTCAATTTTTTTTAATTTTAATTGTTTTTTTAGGACTTTTTAACTTGACCCCAAAACCGCATACTTGTCTGTGAGCCCAAGTGAGATGGCAGAGCCAGATCTTAATATTTTCAAAGGGCTAGGAGAATGAAGACCTGCCTTATCATTGGGTGTGTGTGTGGGGGGGGGGGAATGTTTCAAAGGTAGGGGCAGTGGCAGAGAAGGATCTCATATATGATTGGATGGGATGGGCTGATATGATGGGATGAAGATGGTAAACTAGCCCCATGCCATGTTTCTCTTACAAAAGTTGAGGGGAGGGACAGGAGCCTGGAGATATATGTTCACAGTACAACTCTATCCTTTTGGTTTGTGTGTCCCTAATCTTGTTAATATTTAGGCAAGCCACAATACCCTGGCTGTTTCAATGAGCGTGGAATTCTTGGTGCTCTCTGAGCTTGATTGTTTTCTTACAGACATTTCATTACCCAACTAGGTAACATCTTAGGTGTTAGAAAGGAATGATGTTTGCTGTCTGTGTATATACATACAGCGGTTTACCCTGTCTTAATTTTTAAATGTATTTTTGTGAAATGTAAATCAGCTACAGTTGTTTTAAAGTGGGCCAAATATAAACTTAAATAAATACATTTTTATTTATCTATGCACATAGAAAGGGAGCTGGTTACAAAATGACTAGTTTTGTCCTTGCCTTATCATGAGACTGAAAACAAATGTCCAAGTTACCCTGTAGATTTTCACAAATTTGATCTCATTGTCTTGGGTCTCACCAGTTCACCAATTAGGGTTAAGGTAACATAAATTAATATCTCATAATACACAGTTTTGAGGCAATGACTGTATCTTTTGTATCTCTGAAAAGATAAAAAAACTAATTAAAGTAAGGATAATATAAAATAATATAAAAAGTAAAAAAAGAAAAGGTGCAAAGGAAAAAAAAAGAAAAAAGGATTTATAAAGAAATTATTCCCCTCTCCTTTATATAGACTTCATAGAACACAATCTTCATTGTATGCAAAACTGCTTCTGGCAAATTGATCATGATTTATAATGCCATGAGGCATTTTTATTAATTTACATATAAAATTGAATATGTACAATATTGCAATCTCAGTGTAGACTATGAATCACTGTGCTTCAGCATAGAAAAATCACTATTATCTATAACTACAAACTGGTGGGGACTCTCCACTTTCTCCTACAGTTGTTTTTTCCAACTGTTGGGCAGGTTATGTCACTCATTCACATACCCTTCTCATCTTTGGCTGAAAACGAAGCACAATGCATAATTTACCAAGTTTTTTTCCAGCTTTTTCTAAGGAAATGTCAAAATGGTATGCTTATTTCAAGTAAATGTTTTGTTAGTTCCCTGTATTATACAGCTTACACAGTTTTCACTTCATAAGCATTCTGCCAATGTTTTTCTTCACAGATTTTTTAAAAAATTGTTACTTCCTGGTTTCTGAAAATATTTACAGGAACATAGGAATTTGAAATGTGTTTCCTGCTCTGTTCATCATACATTTCATCAATATTGTTCAAACTGAGCATGTCAGTCAAAATTTTAATGGTAAGAATTTAAATAAGGATTCTGATTATCATGTGTATTATATTTATAAAGCAAGACTACAGATAGATTTCTTAAATATTAAGGCTTGGCTCATTTGTTAAGTAATCCCAAGTGTACATTTTTGCTTATGAATGTAAGTGCCTTGTTGGATCTAGCCCAATATGGCTAATCTAGACTAGCAATTAATCAGTTTAATATTCTTTGCAAAAATTTCATCAAGTAGTAGACTTTGGAAGTATGCCAATTCACTGTTTTCTATCTCACCAAGTATATTGGATTTTTTTTCTTAATTGAATCTTATAAGTTAATTTAGTTTATGATCAGTTTTCTCTTATAGAACTTTATATTGGCTTCCTTCAAACTGAGCATGATTTTTAAAGATCTGGTTTTGTAATATAATATCCTTAAAATTGCTGTATTTTGGAGCATTCAATTTGCCTAGCCAGTTGAAGTTATAAAGAACAATGTGTGACCCCATAGTTACACCTCACGAAGGTGTAAGAACTTGCAAAACCGGAAACGGTAACTTGAACTGGAACAAACAAACAACAAGTCAGGGACAGGAAGCTAAAAACGGGCGGGTATGGATTGGAGTCGCAGCGTGTCGAAAAGGGACGTTCAGGTAAGCCAACGTCCGTTTTCCAACACGCTGCTCCTCCAATCCATCTGCTGGGATCTACCCAAGCTCAACCTATGGGCCGGGAAGCTGACTGTTCCCTGGCCAACAATCACTTGTTCAAGCACCCGGCGACCAAAAGATGCCTCTGCCGATGCCACAGAGTCTATTTTATAATGACGTATGAACGACGAGGCAGATGCCCAAGATGCTGCATGACAGATGTCCAGGACGGTAGTGTGTGTCGCCCAGGCTGCTGTAGCTGCCGCACTACGAGTTGAATGGGCATAAATCTTGCCAGGAATAGGTCTGCCCTTGCTGGTATAAGCGGTTGAGATGCAGGCCTTAATCCATCGAGCGACGGTGGCAGATGGCACCCTCCGCCCCATAGTGGACGGGTGGAACGAAACCAGTAGGGCCTCCGAGAGTCGAAATGATGCCGTTCATTTGACGTAGCGGCATAACGCCCTCCGGACATCTAGAGAGTGCCAATTTTTCTCCCGAGGGTCTCGTGGGTCAGGACAAAAGTTCGGAAGTATGATCTCCTGGGCCCTGTGGAACCAGGAGTTTACTTTCGGTGTGAAAGATGGGTCCAACCGCATGACTACCTGGTCAGAGAAGAACGTGCAAAGGTCTTTCCGCACTGACAGCGCGGTCAGCTCGGAAACCCGCCGAGCAGATGTGATGGCCAATAAAAAGGTAAGTTTGAATGTCAAAAACTTCAATGGAATCGAAGCAAGTGGCTCGAACGGTGGACCAGTCAGCGCTTGGAGAACAAGAGGTAAATCCCAAGTCGAAAACCTGTGAACCACAGGTGGAGCCATATTAGAAGCACCGTGCAAGAAACTGCGGATACGAGGATTCTGTGGTAGCGGGCGGTGCGGTTCGCAGGTGAGGACAGTGGCAAGAGCTGCAACCTGACGTCTCAAGGTGGCAGGGGCGAGTCCCCTAGACAAGCCATCCACGAGGAAGTCCAACACATCCGGGATGTCAGCCAACGTTGGATCCACACATTGGGGTTAAACATTGTTTAATAACAAGTTAAAGTTTGAAAAAAAATGAGGACAAAACGTCTTTTATAAGTAAACATTTTGTAAGTTAAACCTGGTTTATAAAACTTGGTTTAACTTCATATAAAGTAGATTATATTTAGCATTTTAAATTGCATTTCTTTATTTTCCTATTTGATGACAAGGTTTACATATGTGCATATGTGTGTGAAGATAGCAAGAAAAAGAGGGTGCTTTATTCTGAAAATGTGACGTCACTTTTTAAGAGTTATGGCACAAGTATATAAGAGAGTGTGTTGTCCTGTTGCTTTAATGCCATCTTGGATTTTGGGGAAATATTTAGCTTTATCTAGTTTTTAAATATCATTTTATGGGGTAAGTTTTTATTCAGACCTCCTTGTTAGTGCTATATAAGCTTGGAGTATAGCCAGTGGTGGGCTGCAACCGGTTTAACAACCGGTTCTGTGAGTGTGCGCTTGCCCGCAGCGTTCAAAATACAGCAATTTGAAGCTCACTGCTTAACTTCTAAGGCAGCCCGGTAAAGTAGAACAGTGGAGGTGCGGAAATCAGTCGTGTGAATCAGCGGAGTCCTGCGAATTGCCGTGCGAATCAGCTGAGCCAGAAAAAAGGAATTATAGGACAGGATAGGGTGGGGGCATGTGGGTGGGGCCAGCTGATCATTGGAACTACCAGCTCGCCTAAACCGATCCGAAATGGCAGCAGCCTACCACCGAGTATAGCCCTGGGGCTTTTGTGATGCTAAATACAAATCTTGAATTTCTTTTTAAAATTTAGAAATAAGTGATTTTCAAATTTCTCCTAGCTAGAATCATACTATTTTGTATATAATTAGGAATATAGTTTTTGTCTCTATACCATTGTAAAATAGGAATCTGCGATTACTCTTCGTATTTTCAGGAAATACCGGATCTTTTTGAGACTCAGATACAGATGCTGACACTTTCTCCTTTGACTGAAAAATATGTGAAGAATGTATCTAAGGAGTAAGAACAGAATAGTAGCTATAAAATTGAGAAGGACATTGTGGCTTTATTTATTTATTTAGTGTTGGTTTAAATAACATTCTGTTATCCATCTTCCATTGCTTGCAAACCATTTTTTCCCCCTCATTTGCTGGATAGAACTTTGGCAGCCAATTTTAAAGTGCCTTTGAAATATGTGAAATCTTGCTTCCCTCTTCTTCCTCATTGTATGCTTTGTTTTTCTCTACTGACAGCTTTCTGAACAAATTAAATTACCTTTACACATTCATACTTTCGCTCTCTTGTTTAAAATAATGAATAATAGAGAATGTATTGTTTTATATTTTTATTTCCCCTTCCATTTTTTATGCATAGAAGCTTTAGAAAGAAAAGTTTTGCAGAAAAGTAATTATTTTGTACTATCATTTTTCTGCAGCAGTATTTTACTGGTTTCCTGCGCGATGGAATTTCTATAGATCTCATTGTGTATCATTGTTCCAAATATTCCACAAGTGCTTACGACCACTTTTATTTGGCTACTTTTATTATAAATAGACTGTTGCATGTCCTTTGTTCATTGAAGATCTTCATCTCTGTTATTTATGGAACTCATGATTAATTCAGCTGTATAACAGAAATCATTCTCCATGCCATTCTTCTCACTAACAGATAAACTTTTTGACTGGCAATAAGGACATTTGGGGATAATTTGCAAAAAAATCTAATAAAATACACTATTCTGTTTTGGAAAATCAACAACTTTTGTTAGGGCACATAAAAATGTACAAATATGCTTTTAAAGATTCCAGTCCATTTTTTCAGATTCAGGAAGTATTCACAGCTTCACTGTATATTTATATATTTAACTTCAGGTATATTTTTATGTATTTATACTAACAAATGGAATAAAAGAAAGTGTAATGTAAAAGTGAAGAGTATAATGTAAGAATAGTATCAGAAAACATACATAAATAGAAGTCACTTGTAAAGCAGTTAAGTCATGCTACAGACAGCTTGACACTAGAACATAACGAACCATTATCAACATAGTGTATTATTTCTTTTAGTGTTGACCACTATGATTATTAACTGCAGCTTTCTTAGCATTGTCCAAGAACCTGTTAACAGATCATAACTTCAGGTGCCAGAGATTGATCCTGAGATTTTCTGCAAGAGAAGCCTATCTTCATGAACTCTATGTTGCTTAGTTACTGTAGGAAATTGATTATTATATTAAATATATCATTTGAAATTGATTATTGTATTAAATATATCATTGATGTGATTCTGCAGAATTCCTTGTGTAGACTTATGATCAGTAAACAATAACTACTCTGCTACTAATGAAATTTGCTGGCCCACTACTTCTGAGAAGGCTGCAGGAGTGGCTAAACTAAACAAGCTGAGAAGACGCAAACAATGTCATTACATCTAAACAGGCTCTTGTTTTATCATCATTGCTAATAAACCAGAATCTAAAGCTGTGTGAGGATTGTTAGGGAGTCATTGTTGTTTTGTACATAACATGCTTTCTTGTGAACTTAGCGGGTTTACCTTTGCATGAGAAGTCAAATAGAGATGATTTAACAGCTTGCTAATAAACAATGAGATGTAATAAATGGCAGGAAGTTCATAGATTATATATGATCAATGCGTTCAGTGTTTTGTTTCTTTTCAATGATTTTTCAGAAAAAATATAAATTTTTACTGTAGCTCTGACTAAGAAATTATTATTTTATTGATATAGCAAACTGACTCGGTTCAAAAATAAATTATGTGGATAAATTGGTACTCTTGTATTGTTTTTATCTTTATAAGACCTTTGTGTATCATGATGTCATGAACTTTTTTGATTTATGGAAAATAATCCAAATAAGATTGAAAACTCTTTTCAGGTCTTTGACCATATACTATAATAAAATAAATATTAAGGACTTAGAGTTAGTATACAAATGTTTTAGATATATAAATAATGCTATTGTTTTTAGTATTCTGTGGAAATTCTGGTATATACAAATTTTCAAAAAGCTGTTGGTTTACTTTTAGTTTGAATTGACCCTACAAAGAATATACTTTAATTTTTTTCTAGGTCATATTTTTAGATGTGACACTGCTTTGGGGAAGTATTTCTATATTCTAAAAATTCTCTGCCCAGCATTCTCTGGATAGCACAGTAAAATATAGGCCTTTATTCAGTAGGTCTTTATTCAGTAGGACCTTTATATTTGGAGGGAAAAATGCTTAGAAGTATGAGAGGGGCATGAATACTGTCCGCAACTCTGCGCAACTCCTTAAACTCCTTTCCTGGTAGGGCATGACTGCCCTTCCTAATTTCTGTATGCTCTAAGGGAATTATGACTCTGCTTAAGGATTTGCCAATAAGAATTATATTCATGCTCCCTTATTCAAAATATAAAAACAGACATACAATCTATTTTCCTACATTTATTTATTCTACTTGTTTATTGCCAAATCAATATAGACTCATGCCAATTTACAGGACAATCAACAAAAATATTCATAACAGTTAAAAATGTGTACAGTAAACCTAAATAAATTAAAGCAACTGAATGAAAATTACAACACATGCATAAATTATAATAATGATAATAAGGAATAGTTAAATCATAAAAAAAATCAAAACAATTTCCATAAATCAGTTAATTCAAAGTCAACTAAATTCAAAGTAGTAAGAAAATTCATTCTTTGGAAAGTTCTGTCTTCAATAGCTTCTGCAATGTTAGAAGGAATGGAGCATATTATAAAAGAGGGTATTCCAAAAAGTCAGAGCAGCAATTGAGAACCACCTCTCAATGATTCTTGACAGCACACAATGATGAAACAAAGAAATTGCAATAAAATCAGTAAAAGATAGATAAAACATCTTTATTTATTTATTTATTTTATTAAATTTATTTATTTTATTAAATTTATATACCGCCCTTCTCCCCGGGGGGACTCAGGGCGGTGAACAGCCATAAATAAAAAACATATGTACAAAATTTAAAAACCAAATAAAACCGAATTAAACATTGGCCCCAATACTTTAAAATCCCAATTTGCAATATTAAAATATTAAAATATTAAAATCCCCAAATTAAAATTTTACAATTCAGAATTTCTAAAATTCTTTTACGACAGAAGGGGAAAAGGGAAGAATTAGGCCAGGCCCGCCTGGTGGAACAGGAAAGTTTTTAACTCACGGCGGAAGGCACGAAGATCCGGGATCCTCCGTAACTCTGGGGGGAGCTCGTTCCAGATAGTGGGTGCCCCCACAGAGAAGGCTCTCCCCCTGGGGGCCGCCAGCCGACATTGTTTGGCCGACGGCACCCGGAGGAGCCCCTCTCTATGGGAACGTACCGGTCGGTGGGAGGCTATTGGTGGTAGTAGGCGGTCCCGTAAGTACCCGGGTCCTAAGCCATGGAGCGCTTTAAAGGTGGTAACCAACACCTTGAAGCGCACCCGGAAGACCACCGGGAGCCAGTGCAGCTCGCGCAGGAGGGGAGTAACATGGGAGCGCCATGTCGCTCCCATCACCACCCGCGCGGCCGCACTCTGCGCCAGTTGGAGCCTCCGGGTGCTCCTCAAGGGGAGCCCCATGTAGAGAGCATTACAATAGTCCAGGCGAGAGGTGACGAGGGCGTGAGTGACCGTGTGTAACGAGTCCCGATCCAGAAAGGGACGCAACTGGCGGATCAGGCGAACCTGATGAAAAATCCTCCCGGTCACGGCCGTCAAATGCTCCTCAAAAGACAGCCGCGAATCCAGGAGGACGCCCAAGTTGCGCACCCTCTCTGCCGGGGCCAATGATTCACCCCCGATAGTCAGCGATGGTACCAGCTGGCTATATCGGGACGTCGGAAACCACAGCCACTCGGTCTTGGATGGGTTGAGTCTGAGCCTGTTCCTCCCCATCCAGATCCGCACGGCCTCCAGACACCGGGACATCACTTCAAGGGCATCGTTGGGGTGGTCTGGGGTGGAGATGTACAGCTGGGTGTCATCAGCGTACTGGTGATATCTCACCCCAAAACCACGGATGATCTCGCCCAGCGGCTTCACATAAATGTTGAACAGGAGGGGCGAGAGGACCGACCCCTGAGGCACCCCACATATAAGGGGTCTCGGAGTCGACCTCTGTCCCCCTGTCAACACCGACTGCGACCGGTCAGAGAGAAAGGAGGAGAACCACCGTAGCACAGTGCCTCCCACCCCTAACTCTTCCAACCGGTGCAGCATGATACCATGGTCGATGGTATCAAAAGCCGCTGAGAGATCTAACAGGACCAGGACAGAGGAACAACCCCTGTCCCGGGCCCTCCAGAGATCATCAACCAACGCGACCAATGCCGTTTCCGTGCTGTACCCGGGTCTGAAACCCGACTGGAACGGATCCAGATACGTCGTTTCATCCAGGTACCGGGGAAGCTGTTGCGCAACCACACTCTCAACAACCTTCGCCAAAAAGCGAAGGTTGGAGACCGGACGATAATTTACCAACATTGCTGGGTCCAGGGAAGGCTTCTTGAGGAGAGGCCTCACCACCGCCTCTTTCAAGGCGGCGGGAAAGTCACCCTCACCCAGCGAAGCATTTATAATCCCCTGGAGCCAGCCTCGTGTCACCTCCCGGGAAGCCAGTACTAACCAGGAGGGGCACGGGTCCAATAAACAAGTGGTCGCGTTCAGCCTGCCCAGAATCCTGTCCACGTCCTCAGGGGTCACAGGATCAAACTCAGTCCAGATAACACTCACAAGACCTGCCCCTGTCTCTCTCCCCGGGACTACCCAGTCGGAGTCCAAGTCTTCCCGAATCTGAGTGATTTTGTCATACAGATACTGAACAAAATCCTCAGCTCTACCCTCCAAGGGGTCCTCCCGCGCTTCCTGATGAAGTAGGGAGCGGGTCACCCTGAAGAGGGCGGCTGGGCGATTATCTGATGACGCAATAAGAGCAGCAAAATAGTTACATTTAGCTGCTTTTATCGCCACTAAGTAATTCCTGATATGGGATCTCACTAGTGTCCGGTCAGATTCAGAACGACTGGTTCTCCAACTACTCTCTAGGCGTCGTTTCCGGCGCTTCAACTCCCTCAGCTCCTCGGAAAACCAAGGAGCCAATTGAGATCGGCGCCGGGTCAGAGGCCGCAAAGGCACAACCCGATCCAGAGCACCCGTAGCCGCCCTATCCCAGGCGGCCACCAGGTCTCCGGTCGAGGCGTGTGCCAGAGCCTCAGGAAATGGCCCAAGCTCCATCTGGAACCTATCAGGTTCCATCAGGCGCCTGGGGCGGAACCAACTAACAGGCTCCGTCTCCCTGCGGCAGGGTGCGGCGGTTTGAAAGTCAAGACGAAGGAGAGAGTGATCTGACCATGACAAGGGCTCGATGACTAAGTCCCCTATCTCAAGGTCACTCAACCACAGTCCAGAGGCAAAAATCAGATCCAGTGTGTTTCCCCCCGTGTGGGTAGGGCCATGAATTAACTGGGTCAGGTCCATAGCTGTCATGGAAGCCATGAACTCCCGAGCCACCTCCGACGTCTCGCCGACAGATGGGAGGTTGAAATCCCCCATGACCATAAGTCTAGGGGTTTCAACTGCCACCGCGGCGATAACGTCAAGGAGCTCGGGCAGGGCTGCTGCCACGTGGCAGGGAGCCAGGTACGTGACCAGCAAACCCATCTGAACCCCATGACCCCACTTCACAAGGAGGGACTCACAACCGGTCGTCTGAGGAACTGTGGCCTCCCTCGGTCTCAGACCTTCTTTAATAACAACCGCTACTCCCCCGCCCCTGCCCTGTGACCTTGGCCGATGGAATGCAAGGAAACCTGGTGGGCACATTTCAACGAGGGGAACCCCCCCCTCCTGGCCCAACCAGGTCTCCGTAATACCTGTCAGGTCCGCTCCCCCCTCACAAATAAGATCACAAATGAGGGGGGCTTTATTTACTACGGACCTGGCATTGCATAACATCAGCCGAAGGATCGGGCCCTGAGGGTCTGTGCAACCTGAGGAACGGGTGGAGTCTTGGGGGCCGGAGCGCGCCACCGCTTGTAAACAGCGGGTGCGCACTCCCCTAACTCGATATGGCCCCCTACTCCCGCCATATCTACCCCTCCCACTCACGGTAGTGATGTTCCAGGCACTATCCAGACAACCTCTAGCTCCCCTCTCAACCCCAGGATCCCCTCCTCCCATGCCATGATTCCTTACCAGGCCTGCCCCTCCCCCTCCCCTCCCCTGCACTCATTGCATCTGAGTGCAATGAAATGAAAGAGAGATCTCTCTCACACTAAAGGCATCTGTAAAGAGCCAGGTCTTTACAGCTCTTCTAAACTTCAGCAGAATGGTGACTATCTGGATCTTGGGGAGAACCTCATTCCAGAATGCAGATGCTGCTACAGTAAAGGTGCACTTCCAGTGTTTCCATAGATTACAGGTAATTCTCAAATTATGACTAGTCATTTAACATCTGTTCATAATGTCTATGGAGATTCTCAGTCATCCAGGTTCAGAAAGTCCAATTGCCTCTTGAAAAAGCACCTTTGGGACAACTGTTCACAATCATGATGGCCTCAGAACAGGTGCTTTATGGACTATAAAGCACTTCCAGCTATCATAAAATATTGCACTGTAGTCCCAGTCACATGACTGCATTTGGGGCACTTGGAAACCTGCTCGCATTTATGATTGATTGCCAAGTGCCTTGCAATCAGGTGATCACCATTTGCAATCTTCTCTGCCAGCTTCTGTGGAAAGTCAATGAGGATGCCGGCAGGGAAGATTGCAAGCCGAGGGAATATTGGATTTGAGGTCCATTTTCCAGCATGCTGAGAGACTTTTCTTCCCCTCTGTTCAGGCAAAGGAAATCCTTCTGTGGACTGAAGAAACAGAGCTCAAATCTGGCAAAAAATGCTAGTGAATGCCATAGTTCTGGGAGGTTTAGAACACTTGGGTTCACTAGTGTTTTCTCCTCTGAGGAGAAAATGCTAACAAACACCATCTTTCTGAAAGACCTAAATCCTCTCCTTAGCACTCCACTTAACAACAAAATCCAGGATTGCTTTTATTGAGTGAAGCAATCACATGGCATCTGCTTAACAACTGCTCTGCTTAACAGCCAAGATTCTGGACCCAACTGTGGTTGTAAATGGAGGACTACCTGTACATTGTTTAATCAAAGGAGACTGGGAGTGTACCAACCCCTCAGAATTGAATTGGCTGAGCAGATGTTATGGATGCTATGTAGAGCTTTATAGGTAACAGCCAGCAGCTTGAATCACACACAGAAGGAACCTGGCAGCTAGTGCAGCTCATGAAATAGAGTGTGTTACATAAGTTTGTGCCACTGCATTCTGAACCACTAAAATCTTCTGGGCAGCCCATGTAGAGTGCATTGCACTTGTGGATATTAGTGACTGCCTAAAGAGTTCCTCAATCTAGAAAAGGGTGGAACTGGTACACCAGATCAAATTATGAAAAGGGCTTCCAGCCACAGTTAACACTTGCTTTTCAAGCAGGAGCTGCAAATTGCATGCCAAACTTGAAGGGGGAAGTGCTACGCAATCCAAGGTCCAAGATGAAATATCCATTCAAAGATTTGGGTGGCTACTCAGTGTTGGTGGGATTGAGTTGTAGACAGTTCCTCCTCATCCAAACCCACAAAGCCTCTAGGCACTAAAACAGAACCTTGGCAGCCTCACTTGGCTGGCTCAGGGTCAAAGAATATAATTGGTAACATCAGCATACTGATGACCAGCAGGTGACTAGTTGGAGGGTGTTGGTTTGGGGGAAAAGAACTTCTTCCCTAGGTCTTTTTTGTGTGGGTGGTCTAAGATTCTACTCTCTCACCCATCCTTTTCAAGTTGTAAGCCCTCTCTAAGTAGTTTACAGGTCAGCATATTGACCCCTACAATCTGAGACTTCATTTTACTGACCTCAGAAGGATGGAAGGCTGAGTCAACCTTGAGCCATTCAGAATCGAACTTCTAGAGTAAGAAGTGAGTTAGCCTGCAGTACTGCATTCTAATCGCTGTGCCACCATGGCATTGACAGAAACTGTCAATGGCAAACCATTTCCATATTCTTGCCAAAATAATTTTTTTTATTTATTTATTATCCCACCCTTATTATTTTATAAATAACTCATGGTGGTGAGCATTACTAATACGCTTTCCTCCTCCTATTTTCCCCACAACAACAACCCTTTGAAGTGAATTTGTCTGAGAGAGAATGACTTGACCCAAAATCACCCAGTTGCCTTTCATGTCTCAGGTGAGACTAGAACTCACAGTCTCCTAGCTTCTAACCTGATGTTTAACTACTAGACCAAACTGGCTCTATGATTGAATGGTAATGTCTGTGTAATCAGCAGAAATCAAGCTTTTTAATATTTTTTATCTCTTGAAAAAAATCTAAAGACAATTTTCAGTAGTATTAATGCTTTACTTTAAGAGGGTGAATTTTTGTATTTTTTAAAATTTTCTAGTTGTATGTTATTTCTAAAATGACAGATGAGATCGACTAGAAAAGAAAATTTGCTGTTGAAGCAATTTGTGTTGCAGTTCCCAACAAGTTGTGTTATGTGATATCTTGCGAATCATTCCCTTGTTTTTGGCATTATATTGCATCCAAATTTTATTTTGTTTTTAACTTTAAAATAGAACTGTGGAAGGTTTTTGTTTTTCAGACTAGCAGTGCTAAAAGGGGAAAATTTAAAACAGTCCCTTTTTGCTATTTATACGTGATACTGGGAAGGAATAAAACTTTTAGCTAAGTGATTATTAGGACTTCTGCTATGTGAAATTGCTGAAGCAAGTCTTCTAGGTCTGTAAAATGTTAATACTTTTCTTGCAAACATTAGTAAAAAACAATGTTACAATTAAAAATATTTTAAGCATGCATTTGGAATGTTCTATCATGGCCATGTCAACAAATCCATTTATGGTCAGCGGATAGTAGATCTTAGTTTGTTATACCAACAATTTCTGAAATTGTATAGATTTTTAATTAGTTATATTATGTAAAGTGATCAATATTTTTCTGTTTTTCAGGGAAGCCTTTCACATCTAAGGTGAAGCAGATGCGATTGCATAAAGATGACTTTGAAATATTGAAAGTGATTGGCCGAGGTGCCTTTGGGGAGGTAAGATTTAGAAACTGTATGTTTTTGCACCATCTGCAATAAAAATTTACTAATACTGTAGAAACATAATACATATAATTAAATTGCAAAAGACATCTTTGAGGTTTCTGAAATACACTATACAGTACATAGTGTCATTAGATTTAATGATACATTTGCCTTTTCATGCTATAGTTTATAAGTCTTTTGCATTATACCAATGCCATTTGGTCTGGTATAATTTGTTAATTTTTAAGGGATTGATAGGTCAAAAATCATATGTGATGGTAACCAACTGTACATTATATGATTGAGAAGATCATATACTATGAGATTGTATTATTCAGAAAGTTCCACCTTACGAGTTTTTCAGTTTGTACCTGTTTAGTAGGTTGTGATTTTATAAACGAAGTAAAAAGGCATTATCATCTCTCAAGTATCTGTCAGAAAAGTTACTGTTAGTGATGAACACAAAGTGTCAATTAATGGATGATGTTTTGGACCGCAAGAATGAGCTGAAAATTACTTCCTTAATATCCAGAGTTCTCACCTGATAGGTGAGTTGCCCATTCACCTTCCTCTTTAACCTTTCCTCTTTTCCCTTAGAGGTCAGAATGGGGAGAATTTCTCCATTCAGTCTGCATCTTCCTTCCAAAGCTAACCATTGTTAATTTTACATCAGTCAGTGAAAGAGCTCCTTGCCTCCTAGCGTGATACCTTCTGGATTCTGATATTAGCACTACTTTGGCTCCTTGATGTCTGTCTGCTGTAGTAATACATTGGCCAGAGTTGTTGTAAATGGCTTCCTTGATGTTACAAGATATCTGTTATTTGAGGTGCAGTCATAGATTGAGTGACATTATGTAGAAAGTAAGGAATATGACCTTGATGGAAATATACAGAAACCAGCCCACTAGGCCAAAGGGGCTGAAGCAAAAAATTTTTAAAGTCCAGAATAATGAGATAACTTTGAGAAGCAGCTGAGGTATATGCATTTCTGAGTCACTGAAGTATAAGAAGAATGAGGAGGTCCAGCACAATCAGGCTTGCAAAATTCTGTTGTTATAGCTAATCTCAATAGAAATAGTTTTAGCCTACCTGTAGAGTTAATTTCCAGGCCTGGTCAGTCTAGATCAGGGCAAGGTTATCACTAATTTCTTACTGTCTGTACAATATCTATATTGTTTAGCATGGTATCCTCAGCTTTTTATGAAATATTAGTAATTTTTACTAGTAAATCATATTAGATGACTGTGTTTTATCCAGGGTGGATTTGATTTAAATCAAGTTAATTTAAATCAAGTTGATTTAAATCACGATTTAAATAATGATTTAAATCACTAATAAAAAAAGGCTTGATTTAAATCAACTCGATTTGATAAAAATAAAAAAAATCCAATTTAAATAAAAAATTCAATTTTAATTTTAAAAATCCAATTTTTTTAAAAAAAACCATCGATTTTTATCCACCCTGATTTTATCTCTACATATATATCAGTAATTATTTAATCAATTTAGATAGCTAATATGCATTAGTTGAATTGCTGGATTGAGATTAGGGAGACCTAGATTTATACCCATCCATTGAAGCTAACTGGATGACATATATTCAGTTATTATTTTTCACCTCAGAGTAACTCATAAATCTATTTTTCTGATTGCCTATTGCTGTGTGGGAAAAGACAGGATATAATCCAACAAAATTTACTTCGATAAAATATGCTGATAGCATCTGTTTAGGCTTAGCTTTCCTTCTGAGAATATGTACTTGAATTCTTAATTACCACATAAAATCTATGTTTTTAAGATCAGCATTCTGTTTATTTTCCTCTTGATACAAACCTTGATTTCTGAAACTACATACTCAGGTTTGGCAAAAATTCAGTTAACAATATAGTTGTCCCTACTATTTTTTAAAAAAATAAAAACATTGATGTTAACTTCTAGATTGTTTCCAAAAAGTCATTTGAAGAATTCTAAGGACCTACGAAAAAAAGTTAGTAAGACTTTGCTACACTCCCTCTATAATTATGTGCCTCCCTAAAATAATCTATAATCTAACAGCAGCACAAACTCCAACTGAAAAACCTTAAGGTATTGCTTTCAAGCTGATTCCAAGATCAAATAAAGTTTGCTCTGGAGATATAGGAAAATGTATAAATGGTTTGTGAAGGAATGAATTCTGATTTTTAAAGATTATTCTTGTAACTTTCATTCTGCATATATGGATATAGTTTACAGGGAAAGTAAGTCTACTGTACAGGAATGGAACCTTTTCTTAATTTAGAATACAGACTGCATGCAGCTGTCCAGTTTTTCATCATTTTAGTTCAAGGCAAGGACAGTTTGTGCTAGTCTGGATAGACAATGCATATCTGCTACTGTTCATGCCAAATGAATGCAAAACAGCTAATACTCTGGTTACTTCCTACATTTTTTTAAAAAAAAATCCTATACAAAAAGCTATAGGGATCTGTTAGATTTCTTTCCCCCTCAGATATCTTCATCCATTAAAATATTTGAAGAAGGAAAGGCAAGTATGTTGATGTATAAATACACAAGAGACCTAACTTAGTAAAGGAGAAATCGTTTGACAGCAAGCCAGATGGCAATAACTATTTGTGGGAAATATGGAAGAAGAATTTTGCCTTTTCCCTTTCTTTCAAACTAAAACCAAAATGTTTATATCAGCACATACCACAGATTTTTAGCAGGCTATTCATGGAGGAAAACACACTTCTAAAAACATTAAATATTCAGTTTTAATAAATCACAGTGGCAGACTTTTTTGAGAGGCCAGGGAAAGTATGTGGTTATCACTTTACATTTCTATTCTATTTGCTGTTTCAGCTATCATATGCATATGTGTGTGTGTTTGTGTGTGTGTTTGTGTGTGTTTAATAGTGATATAGATACAGTTTCCAGTTGAGAGAAAACAGAATTTGAACTAACCCATTTTGAAATACCTTGTATTAATATGCATTATATATTAATTGTTCCAGATATGAGCATTTTATTATTTATTTCTGGGTTTATCCACCATCGTGATCCACTATCACACCTCTCATTCCTCTCCTGTGAACATGGGAGTCATGAGAATTATGTTTCTTTCAGCTTCTTAGAGATGGATGCTATTATTATAGCATTTTATATTCTATAGAAGCCAGTACTACCGTTTGGGTGAAGAAGTCCAAAACCACATGGCTGGGATCTGTTTAATTTGATTATTTAATAATGGAAACTCAAAAATACTTTTTTTCTTGCAGTGTTTAATAGTATATGTTAAAATTGTAGAAAAAGACCCAAAGAAAGGTTAGGATTAATTGATTACTAATTCTAGATCAAAGCTTTAAGCTAATAAGATTAGTAGCTACTAAGAATTACAGTAGGTATTTAAGCTAATAAGAAATCTCACAAGACATAAGGTTTCTGTACATTTGGGGGGAGGGGAAAATTGCAAGCATGATAGTTAGCTTTGTTCTATGGGCGTGATATATATTGATTGGAGCACGCACAATTATGGATGAAATTTCTTGAACAATACAGTTGAAAAAAGTGATTCATACGTCTTAATTATAGTTTCAAAGTTGTGTTTATATCAGTAGTATGACCATTAGTTTCTAATGATGTATAGGAACAAATATCAGTGTAGGGCAGGGGTGAAATGCTATCGGATCGGACCGGATCAGCCGATCCGGTAGCGATGATGGCCGGTAGTTCGGAGAACCGGTAGTAATGGCAGCTCGAGGCTCCACCCACCCACGCACCTGCTCCATTCCGCGGAGTGGTGTATTCCCCGACTCCAGCCTTGCCGCGGAGCCGCTGCATGCTTGCTCTTCGCCACGCGGTGTATCCTACTACTCACCTTTCTCCCGCGGCTGGCTGTCAGGGAAGGCAAGTGCCCGAAAGTTACCAGAGTCGCTCACTCTCCTTCTTGAATGAGCCACCACCATCGCCGCTCTTGTCCATGCGCTGGCTGCACAAGCACACACTGTTTATTTAATTCACTCATCAGTGACAGGTTGTGTGTGCACTTGCACAGCTGGCGTGTGGACCAGGGTGGCAATGGTGGTGGCTCATTCAAGAAGGAGAGTGAGCAACTCCGGTAACTTTTGAGTGCTTGCCTTCCCTGACAGCCAGCCACGGGAGAAAGGTAAGGACACGCCACATGGCGATGAGAGAGTGGGCAGCGGCTCCGGGGCAAGGTTGGTATCGGGGAATGGTGCATTCCTCGACCTGGTTGAGGCAGGTGACGAGCAGGCGGTGGCTCCAGGGCCCTAGGGAATGGCGCATCCCTGGGCCCTGGGCCCTGGACCCCGACCCAAAGCGAATAGAGAGTGGGTGCCGAGTGGGTGGCAGAATAGAAACTTTAAAAGTTTTCATACCAGGTTCTGTGGGCGTGGCTTGGTGGGAGGGGTCTTGTGACTGACTAGGCATGGCTGTGAGTGACATCGAGTTGGCCATGCCCACTTAGTCATAGGACACCCCCCCCCCCCACCAAGCCATGCCCACAGAACAGGTAGGGAAAAATTTTAGATTTCACCCCTGGTGTAGGGGCTACTAAATTAAATTATTATAATTCTAAATTAATAATCTCTATATAAATTAAAATTTCTTGTTCTCCAGTTATAATGGTTACTGTTAAGAGGCATTCCTACCTTCTAGTTTTGGATTTGGTCATATAAGCTATGATTTCACGAGTTTGAGGTGTAGAAATCATTTCTATTTTTTACAGTTTATTGCATCTCTGTAATTGAGTATTTGTCATGCTCAGTGTGAAAGTGCTCATCATGCCAAGACTGATTTATGTTGATTCACAATGCTGTTTTGCTTTATGCCAGTAGTCTTAAGCAACAAAAGCATGGATAGTACCAATGGGGAGAAGAAAGGGAATTTCAAAAGGCAATTTTAGATGCCTTTTTAGTCATTTTAACCATCTTGGTTATTTGATTACCTTAGTTATTTTACAATATTGTTGAGAGGTTCTACTTTTTATGTTGATTAAATATTTTTCTATGTTGTCTACCACCTACTATCTTCAAGATTTTAATAATTTATAAATGCCACTTATGTGCTTCCCATTCAAAAATACAAGGATGCTATGAGCCATCATTCATACGCTGCTGCTGTGACAACCAAAAACAGTTGGTCCTGGAATTAACAACAAAGCAAAGCCATGAGCAAGTGACAGGCTCCGGTTTCCTTTTGAAGTCCTGATGACCTGAATACAGAACTGCCCAGTTCAGCCATGCATGACTGAGGAAACTTCTGTTGTTTTATCAATTATTTTTATTTTTATTATCATTTCACACAAATTCATTATTTAAGGGAAATCACAGTACCATAAAGTTTTAGACCCTTGTGAAAATGAAACATCTTTCCCCCCCATTTTATTCATGAGTTGCAGGTTTTGCTTACTGAAACCACTTATAGATTGAAGATAGGCTCCAAATACTTTGTCCACATACCTTTTGCAGTATGGAATTCTACCATCAGCTGTATTAGCTCTTAGGGTAGTATTTGATGCAATGACGTTTCAACTCTTGTTTGATTTTTATCTTATTCTTAATTAACATGGAGTAATGAAAATTTGAAAATAGCAAAATAATTCATTTGTTTGAGATGATACCAATATATATAGAGAGAGGGGGGGAGAGATGATAGAATTTTATCAGTCTGTCTAATGTATATAGTTGTTGTCTCATTGGGTGGGAGGAGTACAGTTAAAAGCAAAAGCAACAATTCTGTAATTAAAAACATGGATCAGTACTATTAATGACAGAGTAGTAACAGAATTATCGTTGTGGGCAATGCAGCCATTATAGTTCCTCACACAGTCAGCCAGATATTCAGACTGGATTTGGCATTTTTTTCCACCTATCTAGTCTTTCCCAAGGACTGGGGTAGGCAGATGTTGATGTTTATGGTTTTTCAAAGTATTGTTGCAGGATATAATTATTGTTAAATTTATTTGCCGCCTATCTCGCCATAGGGTTACACCAGGCAGCTTACAACAATAAAAAATGAAGAAAAAAAAGAAATAGAACAATAAAATAAATAATAGAACAATAAAATGAAGAAAAAGAAAACAAGGAAGATATATCAGTATGATCATCTCACTAACTCACCATTTCCCTGAGATTCCCAAATCTGTTGACACAACTATATTTTGGGGAATTCTGGAAGGATGTCAAGGATGGAGCCTTAGGGCAAATGCCATGTCAGAAAAGTGTTCTTCCAAATATTCTTCAAGGGCTGCCCCATGTAGAGCACATTGCAGTCATCCATTCAAGAGGTGACAGTAGAACAATTGAGGTGACTAGGGGATGATTGATGGTAAGCAGACCTTCCTGATCCAGGAATGGGCACAACTGACTTACAGTATGAAACTGTGGGAAGGACACCTAGTCACGATTGCCATCTGCTCTTTGAGCAGGAGTCACAAGTCCAGGAGGATCCCCAGTTTGTGCAACAGTTCAAGGAGAAAATAGCAGACAAGGAATGCAAACCAAACAGAGTCTCTGAAAGACGTTTTTCCTAATTAGTTTTGCTTTTAACATGAGCACACAGAAGGGTAGTAAAAGTTCAGTCCAAGGTTCCAGGAGCCAGGTCAAGTCAATCCAGATGTCAGAATTCCATAAGCAGTATCCACATAATCATAACACAAGAGCCAGAGATCAGGCAGGAACAAAGGATCATGGATCAGTGCTGTTTCTTACATCAGAATTGTGTTTACTTTTTTGGCAGCTGCATCACTGATCATGCTGACCAGCCTCTGGTGATTCTTATTGATCAAATAATAGCATTAAATGATACTTATTTTTTATTGTTTGTTGAGCAATATTAAGAATGCCACTTGTCCTGAAATGCAGAAATAGTGTATAGATATGAGTTGGCAGCTCAAAGTGTTTAAAACTTCCTGAAATATTAGAATATTAGATGTGCATTTTATAAAATCATAAGACTATAGTAACTGTTTATAAACTGTTTATTAGAATGCACTAAATTAGATGTACAAGAAAATAAGACATCAATGTCAATCATTTTGGAATCTACTATATTGTTTTTAGACATATCTTTTTAGGAGGAAACAGAAGGGGCGGAAAATTCTTACATCAGATAATATTGGCCCTTCTTGGATAAAGACAAAGAAGAAATATCCCAGTTGTACTTATATAAGTTATATTACTGGAGCTGCATTAGTTAAGGCAAGAAAGCCTGAAAAAAAATAACAGTTTATTTGGTAGGATTGAATCAAGGTAAAATTGCTGTTCAATCAAACTTTATCAAACAATGTATATTGTGAGCAACTGATTTATATTAGCCATAATTATTTTGGCAGCTGAAGGCTTTGATGGTTTTTTCTCTATTTATTGTAAAGTAGAAGCAATATATTTTCAGCTTTATTTTTCTAATCCTGATTATAATTACTTGTCTCCCATTGATTTTTGCATGTATTTGTTTTCAAATAATTGTACCATGTTGATTTAGAGATTGAAGTTTAGTAAATAAGAAAAAGGAAATGGCTAAAAAATGATATTGTTATTCTTGTGTTTGGGCATCTTATCAGAAAGTTGAGTAAAGTGTAACAAAACGGTCAGACACAAAATTCCTAGGACATAAAGACCCTCTCTGTATAGCTCTGCATAACTAGACTCTATTCCCCCCTCCTTTTTTAAAAAAAGCTTGTTCGAGATTGTCTTTTCTAATTTTTTAAACAGTTTCTTTTAAGCAGTTTCTTTAAACATTATTTTGTTTTGTGTATGCACATTTCTAGAAAAATAAATAAAATGACTGCTTTCATAGAACAAAATGTAAATCTTTTAAATAACTAAATATATTAGTTATAAATATACTTTAATATCCCAGTTAAGAAACTTTAGTTAAATTTGAATTAATTACATGAATACATAAAATGTATTGTAACATAATCTGTTTTGTTTATGAAAAATGTGTACTTTTGAAGCTTCCCACCATTTTTCCTTTTTCTCTTTTTTATATTGAATAAAAATAAAATAAGTTCACTTTCACAGTTACATCTCTCTGTGTGGGTACTGTGTTCTGTTTTGTATGTGTCTTTGACATGTCAGAGTATCATAAAACATTAAAAGACAATTTATGATCAAAGTATGAACTTGTTATTTGAGCTCAAGCTTGGACTAGAAGATAATATATTAAATACTTTGGAATGACCAGGTTTGTTATCCTCAGAATTGAGTTTTAGTAAAACAAGAAAAATTATCAATGTTGTATTTAGAATAAAAGTTCCCCATGTCTTCCCCGCCCAGTCACTTATTTTAAGACTTTATATTATATTTATTGAAAGGCAATTATTGAAAGGACAGCTATGCCTATGGCAATGCTTTCACTAAAAATCTCCTTACGTACCAGTGTCACCATGTGTCTTTTGCTTCCACACATATAATTTTGTGTACAGAAATCCAGATGGGCAAAGGAATTAAGAGCCTTTTCAAAAGGTTTATGTATAATGGAGACAGCAGGAGCCACAGACGGATTGTCCTCTTAAATTGTATAGCTGTACAACAAGTTTCAATTGGCAGTTACCTGGATTAAGGTCGGATTTGGTTTGGTTTGGGCCTAGATTTGAACCTGCTCGGGCTGTCTTGGAGGCTGAAGTAATGGGCCAGATGATGGGCCATGCTTGTTACCCTGCCTGTGCTAACCATGTTTGCCATGCCTTTAGGCCTGGTGCCGACTGCGCTTACTGTTTCTGTGGCCACTCTGTGTAGTGTATTCTCTCTGCTGTTGGCATTTCTCCTCCAATGGATTTTTTTCCTTTGTAGAGTTTGCTGGCAGCTGTATTAGAAGGCTGGTTGGAGGGCCTTGGCATGGAGGACTGGGCATTTGCGGCTGGTTAACATTGCTGAAGGACACTTATAGCATGCCAATAATAGAGGCATTGGCTTAATTGGGTTCTTTTTATCTAATTTTAGGATTTTTGTGGGGAACAAATGAATTTTTCAGTCATATTTGTGCAGAAAGGTCAAGAGGGTTCATAAATGTTTAAGCTCCACTATATAGGAAAAATGTTAAAAATTGTAATATATTCTGTCTGTTTTGGTGAAACACAAGTATTGCACCATGTTGATATACAGGTAGTCCTTAATGTATGAGTGTAATTGAGTTGGAATTGTACTTGTAAGTCATGGCGGACATTAAATAGGTCATCACGTGATTGCACACAATGTTATGACCTTTTTTGTAGTGGTCATTAAGTGAAGATTGTGGTTAAGTTAGCACAAAGGTTGTTAAACTGGTCCATTTTTCCCAGTGGGCTTTTTTGCCAGAAATCAGAAGTAAATACTGGAAACTGGCAAAAGCACCAAAAATCATGGTCATTTGATTGCGGGATGCTGCACGCAGCCGTAAATGCAAAATGGTTATCAAATACCCAAAATGTGATCATCTGATTGAAGTGAGGATGTGTGGCCATCAGAACTTCAAAAATGGGTTGTAAGTAGCTCTGGCTAGATCCATCATAGCTTCAAATGGTTGCTAAACAACTAGTCATTAAGTGAGGACTACCTGTATTTCTTTATAACTAAAATAAATTGTGGGATTATAAATGCATTGGCAGTGGCATTCTGAGACATTAATATTTTATGCCCACTTTTTTAAAAACAAAATTTAATTTTTGCAGGTTGCTGTTGTGAAATTAAGAAATGCAGATAAAGTATTTGCCATGAAAATATTAAATAAATGGGAAATGCTGAAAAGAGCGGAGGTAAGACTCAAGGAATGGTCAAGTGGCTATTACGTTTGTGATTTTTTTCTCTTTTAATTAGAATCTGACAAGCTTGAAAGAAAAAGCCAGATTATTTCTAAATGCAATATATCTTAAAAGAGTATGAAATATTACAATATGTTGCTGTCATAGTTTTCATTTTCATAATTTATTTCTGTTGAATGGTCTATATCAGTGATGGTTAACCTTTTTGGTGCTGAGTGCCTAAAGCGTGCATGCCCGAACCCCCAAAATGCAATGTGAGCCCCCCCGCACATGTACCCCAGCCCCCCCCATGTCCCGTTTTGACTTCCAGGTTGGTGCAGGAAATTTTCCAGGCCCAAAATGGGGCGTGGGGGGTCTTGTGTGGCACTCCTGCACCCGATTTTGGTTTCCAGGTTGGTACAGGAGGCTTTCCAGGCCCAAAATGGGGCACGGGGGTGCCTCGCACATCGCCCCCTTGCCCTGTTTTGGCTTCCAGATTGGTGCAGGGGGCTTTCCAGGCCCAAAACGGGATACAGGGAGGTTGTAGCATCTGTTTGGTTCATGCTGTTGGATTAGAATCATCTGCACAGTGTCCAATAGATGATAGATAAAGTCAGCTTTTTGACAAGAAATTAAATGCTTACTGTATTCCTACGTACTTTTTTGATGCTGCCAAATCTGTTTGGGAAGACAGCCATCACATATTTACTGACCTTTGCCCCTTGTAGTGGTTTAAATCAAGATCAAGAAAATCATATTAAAAAATTAAAGATGTTTGATACACCAAAAAAGTACTTCTGCCTAAATTGATTTAATTTTAATTAGGAAAAAAATCTGTTACATTTCTTCTTCGAGTTTTTTTACATTTTTTTTCTTATTTCTTTTTAGTTCTGGTGGGATTCTTAATTGTGGGTTCTGATTGTCACAAATATTAATTCCATTATAACAGTACAATACAGATGCTTCAATGAATCCAACTGTTGGTAAATTCAGAATATGTAGTTTCCTACCATAATAATTGTCTTTTCTCTTACATCAAATTAATTAAGAGAGAGGAAAAATACCGTTCTGATGGTGTTTTTACTATGAATTTACTATGTGGCAACCCAGGATAGGGTATTTTTGATATTAGTACCCCGACTTGAGACATTAGTAAATAATTATTTACTTAGACTTTTAACTGAAACTGTGTATAGTAGCTTTGTTTCATGGTTCTTCCCATTCTGGTTTTTAATATGCAGCTGTAGCTTTCCAAGAACTAATGATACACTTTTATGACTTTAAAAGTAATTTTATTATTTTAGCCACATTTTATCCTTGCTTTGGATTATCATAGTTGCAATGAAAAATTAATTTTTATATGGCAATCCTTTTTCCTATATCTTCAGTATTATTGTTTAAATAAAAATAACTCTAATGACTCTATATTTTGCTTATAATAATTATGTTTATCCTTTAGACAGCTTGTTTTCGAGAAGAGAGGGATGTTTTGGTGAATGGGGATAATCAGTGGATTACAACATTGCACTACGCCTTCCAGGATGAAAATTATTTAGTGAGTATTACTTAAAAGTAATCTTAGAACATAATATCTAATTTTAATTTACCTGTTTACTGATAACTAAAATAGTTAAGTGGCAAATGCCGTGCCACCTATAAGCAGTTGTTAATTGTTCCTATGAATAGGCAGAGGTGTATCTTCTGTATTATGTGCACACAATTTCACGATGGAGAAAGCACATCAAAGAGCATGACATTACTTCTAGCAGGATTTAAAAGCCACAAAGAGGCCAACTTCTCATGGCCCAAGAAGTTAGTCACTTGTGAAGTGCTAGAGTAGTGTGACCCAATTATTTTTTAAAAGGTTATTTTTGAATATTATGTATGAATGTAATGACAGTTTCAAACATCTGCCCATCTTATTCCTTTTTTTAAAAAAATGCTGCAGTCAAAATATATCAAACCTTAATAATATATGATCACAAGAACTGATGGGAGTGGATTTTTTTATAAATCAACTATACGTAAATTAACTATACTTTTAAAGTTGCCTTTTTGTATTTTTTTGAATAGAAGCATGACATTTATGTCTCACTCCAGTCTCTCAAGTGATTAGATATTGCTATGCTTTATTTATTTATTTTTATTTTGTGGCAGGTGACAGATAGATATAGGAAAAGAATAAGCCATAGAATATTTTTTGTTAATAGCAAAGCACTTTTATATTGGTTTGCTCCAGCATTATTGCACTTCTAATACAGCCTTTCTCTAGAAAAGAAAAATATTGGGGCTGAGCAAAGATTTTGAAAGAGGTGTTAGATAATGGAGGATATACAAAGAAATTATTTCCAGAAGATTTACCTGCCCTAATCATACTGAGAAAGCAGCTCTTAATCTTATCCTGTTTGTTATATTTAGTGCATATTTGTTTTTCTTTCAAAATTGTTTTCTATATTCCTAGTACCTCGTTATGGATTATTATGTTGGTGGAGATCTGCTTACCTTGCTCAGTAAGTTTGAGGATCGGTTACCTGAAGAAATGGCTCGCTTTTATTTAGCTGAAATGGTGGTAGCAATTGATTCTGTACATCAGCTACATTATGTCCACAGGTAATTATCAATAGATCATACTCCCCATTGTGAATTAGTCTCTGCGGTTTTAATTAAAGTGGTGTTTATAAAGAATTAAATCTTTAAACATTAGCTTAATGAGGATAGTATTATCTATTAATATATAGTGTTTTTGACAGAAATTGATGAACAATTTTGCTGAAGATTTTTAACAGTATGAGCCTTTGTCAAGTCAGATTGCAAGTCATTTATAGCTACAGCCATATATATAAGATTTTCATTCATATTTCATTAGCTTCATTACTCTAGAATGATTACATTAGTTTGCATATATGTTTCAAACAAGTGGATTGGTAGTTTTGTGAGATAAATATGCAATTATAAATAGTCTTAAACATTCTAACAATATTCTAGTGTATTTGTATTGCTCAGCACAATATATACAATATAATTTTTAAATATTTTCTTGGATTCCTTATATAATAATTAATTTGCATATGTACAATAAACAGCCAAAAAAGGAAGCTCTGATATGATTTTCTGCAACTAAATTTAGGAGAATTTTTTTTTCTTATTTTCAAGAGAGTGGATTATGGTAATCTAATTTAACATGCTGATTATAGACCAGAAGGAATTGATAACCTGAAAGATTCAAGATATATTAGAAGTCTAGTTATGTACAAAATGCACAACTCTGAATATCTCTTGCCCTACTTTTTATACTGAATTTTAGGATTTTTAATTAATTGTTTTGGAAACATTTGCTGAATGAGTTTGGATAAAACAGTAAGTTTGTTTGCTTACTCTACCAAGTGTTGGTCTGTGCATATTCCTTGACTGTCTGTTCCTTTATTGATAGATATTGGGAGATATTGGCCTTTTTCTTTGTCTGGAGATATTTAAATGCACCCAGGCTGCTATTTGCATCCAATATTGTAATTTCCGCATTGAGTAGAGAATTGAAAGAGAGTAACTCCACAATGCCTTTTAATTGAGAGAAAGAAAAAAAATATTATAACTGAATGACAGATATTTTTAGTCATTTCTTCAGCAGAATGATGTGAAGATTGTGACTTTTTAGAGCCAGGGTTTTAAAAATCTGGCAAGAAACTATTGTAAAAACAATATAAACAAGGGAATCCATAAATATTAAGAACTAATTATTATTTTGTATGGAAGAGAATGAAACTGAAAAGAGAGTTAATGCAAGGGGGGGAAACTGCCTTCCAATTTGTCTGTATATTGAGGTTACCACAGGAGTTTTCCTTTTTAAACAGTCATTTCGCTGCTACAAGTACATGGCAGTGTAATATTTTCCATATTCAGATAGTTAAGTATTCCACAATTAGAATAGCAACTAGTTAGATTAGGTATTTGCAGGCATGCTTCTTATTTTGCTTATATTCTTTTCATAAGACTTCCTGTGCTTTTCTAATTTTTTTTTGCAACTTTGCCAATACACTGTATTTTCCTGTTTCACAAATGTCTTTATATCCCAAATGACAGTTTTTATCACTTGGATTTCAGTTAACAAAAATTATGTCAATAAAGCAAGGTTTTCCCCCTCAAAGATTTAAATCTGCATCCCCCACTTTTCCGAGATGCATGACTTATTTCCAGTTTATTTTATTTAATAAAGCTGTGCTAATAGAAAGAGATGAAAAAACATATTGCCAGCTGTGCTGTTTTCTAGAGTAACAAACTGGCAGCTGCCCACTTACCAAAAAGGAAACATTTGCAGAATTATTAACTAAACTGCAGCTATAGTGTTCTGCCAGCTTCCAGGGTGGTTTCTGTTGACCTTTAATATAAATCAAGTTCATGTTGGACATAATATAAAAGGAATTGCTAGATAGTTAGCTTTCTAATTTTCAGCCTCTGTTTTGTGACCACACATTTTAAGCCACATATTAAGGTTTAAGCCACATATTAAGGTTTAAGCCACATTCAAGATAACAATGAAAATAATACTAAATTAAAGGTAGTAAAATGCAGCAAAACTAAAAAACACCACCATCTAGTTTTAAAATAATGATCAATAAAACTCCAAATCATAATAAAGCAACTAATCAAATTGGCTTTTAAGACATTTCTAAAGTCCTGCAATAATGGGTTTAAGACTTGTCATTAGAAAATCATCAATTTAACAAAGGGAACTGTGTATTCACTTTTAAACAGAGCACTGAGATTTTTTTTCTTAAAGTAGGCTTAGCTTATCATTATCATTCTACTCCAAGTAAGTAGAATAATGTTATCATCATTGGAGTAGAATGAGGTTATCATTCTACTCCAGGTAAATCTGAGTAACTTTATTTGCTAGATAGCTAGAATATTTTTCAGAGATTCGTTAGATGCTCCTAATGCTCATCCCTGCCCTTCAAGAAGTGGATTACTAGATAAAGGATTGCTGGTTGATTATTAGTGGATGGATAAGGGTGAAAATAACTGTGTTTCACCAATATTATCAGCATGACATAATCTCTAACATGAACTCTTAACACAAACTCAGTCGGATTTACTCTTCCTCCAGTGGCATTCTAGTCATCTCTACAGATGTTTCAACTCTCAAAGAAGGGTACATAGATAGAGGCCATATAACAGTAATCCAATCCAAGACCCTTGTCACTGCCAATTCTGGTCAGAAAACCATACCTCAGGTGAAGAGCCCATCAGATCCTCAGAAAAAAACCCCAAGAGTTCTCTTCAAGTCTTCCTGGGTCAGAGTCATCTAATAGGTTTTACTTTCCTGCAAGGAGTACTGTATATTCATGAGAAGCAGAAAAGTGAACAGAATGCAGTGATGCAATGTATAAGGAAGAATAAGGTTATTGTTTAAAAATTAGTCAAATTATAATTACTTTTTGTGTATGTTGTTAATCTGGCAATTATTAATGAAAGTAAGACAAAGTAAGAATCAATTGACAGAAAAGGTACAGTAAATTATTATAAGTAATGACTAAATGGACAGCTACATCTGAAATATTTCCAAACAGAGAATATCTAAGAAGTGGAGAAAATAAAATATAAATTCTTACAGTAACCGTTATCCACTCCACAGCCACATATCTCTTTCAAAGGGACTGATGTACGTAAGCTAAACTTTCCCTTTGCTGGGATATTGGGAGGATGAATTAAAAGGAAAAACAAGTCAACTCCTTAAAGAACTTTCTTGTTCACTTGATTGTTGTCCTTTTTATGTTATTGTAAAAAGCAGAAATAGGCTAACTGTCTGGGCTCCAACGATAATATTTCTTTGTGAGTTTGATAGATCTGGTTTCTTTAAAGAAAATCATGATCACATTATTATGAAGAAATTATTTTGATTTCATTTGGGGTTGGGGAGAATTTTCCATAATATGTGTCACTGCGTTTTTTTAAATTTGCCAGCTGTGCTTGAACTCTGCCATTTACCGTAGATGCTCAGAACTCTTATCAGTATTAACTGCGCATGTCAGCATTCCTTTCTACCTTCCACCATTCTTTCTTTGTTCTACTAAGAGGTCCGGCAGGAACACTGCCAAAATGTAACTAATTAGCCAGTAAGAGTTTTTTAATTTTCTTTACAATAAAATGAGTTTCTTAGAATATATCTCGGTTTATTTTGCTTATCGAGTATGCTTCAAGGAAGGCCACGATCCGCCTCTAATTAAGAGCAATTACCCCAGGAGGGGAACAGGGTTTGAATGCCACCCTGACAATATGGACATCACAGCACAGAAGGCCCAGAATAGTAGAATCTTTAGTTGAAAGGGAATATGCAAATAAAAGAATATAGATATAATAATTGTGTGAATAACTTTTGATATAATACTGATAGAGGAAAACATTCGTAACTCAGGTTGAAATGAGAGTTCCTTGGTACTCTCTAAGGTTGGTTGTTTTATTGCAGACATTTCATTACCCAAACTAGGTAGCATCATCAGTACTGTTAGGGAATGGGGTTTGCTCTCAATTTATATTCTAGTGGCTTGCCCTATGAGTGTTGGTGGGAGTGGTCTTAGTGATTTTTTGGTTGGATTGTTTATTGTTAGCTTGTTTAACATTTCCTTCATTGGGGTATTGTTTACTTCTTGATTGGTAGTCTGATGTTAATCTTGGTGTTAATCTCTGCTCATCTAAGTGTTGATTGCTGGTGGGGAGGTTTTTTTTGGCTTTTGCAGTGCTTACACTGTATTTTATAGATGACTCCTGTTTTTTGTCCAGGTCTGCTGGGTCTTTTAGTTTATGTAAAATGTTTTGGAGGGCTTTAATTGGTTTTTGTACTATACTGATGCCATGTGATTGTAATAATCTGTTGGTAGTTTCTGAAATGTTTTTATATATTTGTACCCTTATCTTTTTTACAGCCTGGTTGTGCTGTTTGAGTGGTAGGGCACTTTTTGATGAAGTTGCATTTTTTTTTGGAAAATGTAGTATAGATTATCAGTTTTCTTTTTCTGATGTTCAGGGTTGCTCTGGTATGTTTTTGCTTGTCTAAATAGTGCTATTACACAGCTTCTCTTGTAGGAGGTTGAGTTATTCCTTTGGTATATTTTGTAGTTTACAGCATTTATTAGGCCCCAAAACTAATTCCTGTAGAGAAATTATAGCATACTATGTGGACATCTATTTTAGCCATTTAGCAGAATTACTATGGTGCACAATCAAAACAGAAGAAATGCATATTAACATTTTATATCTACTTTGCTCATAGTTTTCATTTCACTTCCCTATTTAAACATATCTAATCCAGGCTGTTTTTTATTCTGCAGAATGCTTCATTAATCATCCAGCTGCAACAACCAGTATTATTTAGTTGGAGTTTAGAAGTAATCTTTGAGTTATTACCATAATTGGGACCAAGGCAGTTGTTGTTTTTCCAAAAGGTCCAGAAGACATGATTTTGTTAGTGAGTTTAGGGACCCCGGATGAGCTGGAGCTGATCAAGTGGTTGATCTGACAGAGTTATTTCTGCCATGGGGGCAGAGGGAAGACTTTGGTTTTATGTTGTGTTTTTTTAATGTTGTAAGACATCCAGAGTCACCTATGTATGAGTGAGTAGCCATATAACTTTGTTTAATAAAAAAAGCACTTAAACTTATATACCACTTCATAGCATTCTCCAAGCAGTTTACAGAGTCAGCATATTTCCCCCCAACAATCTGGGTCCTCATAATAATAAATAACTCCCACCATCACCCATTCTTCCCACTACTCTGTCCTATGGTCACATGTGGCCCCAGTAGACTGGTGTTGTTTACTTCTTCAATTAAAAAAAAAATGCTGTAACCACTGCTGAATATTTAGTTTTCTTGACTGTTTATGACTGTGATGTCCTCAAGACATCTTTTGTCCAATTCTTTACCTTGACAACTTGTAGTCTTAGAAATTTGGGGTTTCCTGCACTTTCTGCCTGCACTTTTGTACGATTCATGTCTGTGCTGCCAATTTATTCATGTCCTTCAAATTCATATTGTACATGTATTCTTCATTCCTCATCCAATCCATGTATAAATGGTTGACCACCATCATAAAAACAAATAATAATGACTAACAGAAATTTATTCTGGTATGATTTGTAAAGTTCTTCACCTCTACAGATGGCAACAATCAGTTAATCTGTCATCCCAGTGTTCTTCTATTTATAATTCAGAAAAGATTTACCAGTTGTGCCAAAATAGAATAGTGGCAGAGGTATTACAGTATCAGTAATGGGGTGAAATCTACTTACTTTCCCTACCGGTTCGGAAGTGCACGTGCCGCGCATCACATGTGTCCTTGGACCCTCTGCACATGCGCAAACCCTTCTGCACATACACAAAGAGTAAAAAACTGGTTATGTCCTGGTTAAAACCAGGAAGTAACGATGGGTGGGCGGAGCCTCGTGCCACCATCGCTACTGGTTCTCCGAACCACCCGCCACCATCGTACCAGTTCGACTGAACCAGTCTGAACCAGTAGCATTTCACCCCTGATCAGTATCATATCAACAATTTATATCAATCATTAGTATCAACAATTTGTACCATAGCAGCTAAACATATTTTGTATTCCTCTATAGTTTCTCCTTTCAGGATTCATTTGACAGATGGAATTCCCAGATTTTTAACAAGATTACTTTTTTTTCTACTTATTTATTGACCAACAACTTCTTGTACAACACAAGTTCAGAAGCTCCTGCATGCCTTAATTAATAGATTGTACTTAATCTTTAGACCATGGTGAAGACTTACGGTATTGATATTAGCAAAAATGTCACTTATATTTTTGGTAGCTAAATATTCATTCAAGCTATGACTATGTAATCAACTAAACTTCATAAAATATGGTTATCTCTGTTCTTTTCTTCTCTGTCTTTCTTGCTCTATTTTTACTTTTGAGGCTATAGCCTGACCAAGAATAAATGCTTATATTGTTAATGTGATGTAATTTCTGTAAAAATTATAAAGTAGATTTTATTTTTCAGCTTTCTAGATACAAAGTAGCTAGTTTAGAATCCTTGGTTTATGTTATAAAAAGCCTTCCTTCCTGGCCCATAAATAAGGCTTACCTAATTTTTACACTAAGGAGATACAGATAGTTCTCATTAGCAGCTGCCTGGTTTAGTGACTTTTCAGAATTACAATGCTGATGAAAAAGTAATGTTTATGATCATTCCTTGCATTTATGACCTTTGCAGGTCTGTAAAGCAAAGGAAAGCTGAAGTAAGATCATAAGCATGGTAGCAATTTCATTTAGTGACCGCTTCCACTTAATGACCAAGTTGCTGGTCCCAATTGTGGTCCCCCAAAAAAGAGCTTCCTGTACAGGTAGTCATCGACTTACAAAAGTTCATTTAGTGACCATTCAAAGTTACAATAGCACTGAAAAAAGTGACTTATGACCATTTTTCACACTTACGACCATTGCAGCATCCCCATTGTTAGGTGATTTACATTCGGATACTTCATAACTGACTCACATTTATGACTTTGCAGAGTCCCTGAGTCATGAGATCCCCTTTTGCGACCTTCTGACTTGCAAAGTCAATGGGGAAACTACATTCACTTAACAACCACATTACTAACCTAACAACTGCAATGATTCACTTAATAAATAAAGGAGCCTGAGTGGCGTAGCAGGCTAATGCCTCCTATTAAGGCAGCATTTAACATCCAGCTGCCTGCAATTACTGCAAGTTCTAATCTCACTAGGCTCAAGGTTGACTCAGCCTTCCATCCTTTCTAAGGTGGGTAAAATGAGGACCCGGTTTGTGGGGGTAATAAGCTGACTGTATAAATATACAAAAGTATGAAGGCTATTGCTTAACGCATTGTAAGCCGCCCTGAGTCTCCAGAGAAGGGCGGCATATAAATATAAATAAATAATAAATAAAATAAAAAATAATAAAAAGATAAATGTGGTGGGAAAAGTCATAAAATGGGGCAAAATTCCCCATTTCTCACTTAACAACATAAATTGTGATCGTAAATTGAGGACTAGTTGTACTTTGCAAAACTCAGTCTTGTTTAGCAACAATAATAAATCGCCTTCAATATATATCATCAGTCACAGACGAACTATACTTCACACTATTAACATGGCCTAAATTAAGCTTGGAAGCAGCAGGATAAAAATCAGCAACAGGGAAGAATGCCCAGAGTACTCGTTTCTGAGGTAGAAAAAGATTCAAGAGGAATATGTTGTGCTCATGGAAAATGGAGGGTATTCTAGCAGCCCAGAGCATAGGTTTGGCTAATGGCTAATAGGTGGGGTGGGGATGTTCTTTTTTGAGGTTGAGGTTGGATGTGATCGTTCTGTACATAGGTCTTTTCACTTGGTTATTGCATTTGTTTTCAAAGTAAAAGATGTGTCATTACCCAGATATGATAGGCTATAGTTCTCTTTACCTGCGCTCAGGTCAATGGAAAATTAAACAATAACTGAAGGATTGCATGCTGCTTCCTCTCCTGTACTCTATGTTATTGATACGGAATCAAAGTGAACAAATTAATGTAGAATATGACTCATAATGCGTAGTGCCACATTAGTACTTATTTTATAACTCTTACCCCTAGATTTGGATTTCTAGTTTGCTGTTGCTTCCTCTGCTAATAAAGATATCCAGGAAAGGTACTGTGAAGCAGCATTTAGAAGCTATGACACCTCTATATTTACAACCAAAATTATGAATCCAGTATGTAGGCAACACTTTATCATCATCATCAATAATAATAATAATAAAAAGGAACTATAGAAGACACATTAAATAATCAACAACTTCATTGAAGGAATAAAATTTACAAGGAAAGAAGAAAACAATGTACAGCAATTATACTTGAACGCACTTACACTTATCTATCATACTCAGTGTATCTTATTTTGAAGCATTATATTTATGTTTATTATATTTTTGTGCCATACTTCAATAAATATTTTTTAAAATTTACAATGGAATATAAAGTTATTTTTAGAAAGTACTTTATGAAATTGCATGTCAATCTTAGACGACATTTATGAAGTTCTTACCGACATAGGGTGTATTAATTGTAATATTATTTTTGATGGAGCACTTACATGCCTTACCTAAAAGTACAATTATTGCAGTTCTCTATTATTATATCAGTAATATGTAAATGTATACAGATTTTAATTGATGCACATTAATTGATAGAAATACATGTGATTCAGATTTCATCAAATCATGATTACTTTGCACTATGCATTTTAATTTCACTTGTCCCCAAAATGTTTGAAATGCAAAATATTTTATTAGACTTAAACTGATAAAATGACACTTAACATGGAATGACCCAAATGAATTTTGTTCACAGGGATATCAAACCTGACAATATCCTGATGGATGTGAATGGACATATTCGGTTAGCGGATTTTGGTTCTTGTCTAAAGCTGATGGAAGATGGAACGGTAAATTAGGGTTTTTTCTAATAAACTCAGTTAAAATTAACTTCAAACATCTTTAATATTTGATCCTTGTGTTCTGACCTAGGCTCCCTTAACAAGCAGGAGGCAGGAATTACTGGCAAAACCTCTTTTATTTACACGACTGTGAATTACGTTCATTCACAGTCAGCAAGGTTTGTCCAAACAGTTTTTCAAAGGAATATTTCTCAACACATCTTATCTTGTTTGGCAAGCTGCCACGTAAATTGTCTCCAACTGCAGTACAAGACAAAACTTGGAACAGAGTCCCTCAGAGTCACGGAATGAACAAATTGTTTCCTGCGAAAGCCCACTCCGTTTGCTCCTCTTTTATTTCCTATGGGAGGGGCCAATTATCTCCAAGGTGTGGCCTTACTCCCGAGTCGATCCTGCTTTCTTAATTGTTTTTGTCTTCTGGCAGCCCTGCACATGCACACACTGGGAACGGGCTCCAGCTGTTCCTCTGCCTCGCTGCTGTCTATCTCACTCTCTGCCTCTGACACAGAGCTCTTGTCTGAGCTTTCCCCAGCCCCCAGGACTGGCCCAAATTCCTCCCAACCTCCTCACTGTCCAACTCTGCTGCCAGCTCTGCTGGCTGCCGGTGGGCCACAACACCTTGTTAACCAATTCAGTTTTGGGATTGAACAATTGAACAATTGAACAATTGTGTTGGAGCTATAACAGACATCCATTTTAATTCTTCTGGCTAGATATATTATAAGATTCATTCACTTTGGACTCCTTTTATGTTCCTTCACCAAATATCTTATTTTACCATCATTGTCCATAAATATTTAGTAATTATCCTGTGACTCTTCCATTTTTTATAGTATTTATATAGTTCTATATCGTTATACCTACCAAAGGTTTTGAGTGATATCTTTATTGTTCTGTCAATGATCTATTTCACCATAGAATTTGGGTTCTGAGTGCATAATTTAGATGCTTTTATTGTAGAACTAACAAAACAGATATAATAATTGGTAATGAAGGAGGATACAGTATGTGGATTATAACAGTTAAATGTCTGGGAATGAGGAATTGAGATTCACAGAAGGGAAGACAAAGTATCCTTTTTGGTGTCAATTGCCTGACATATTATTCAAGCTGTTAAGGGTCTGTTACAGCTGGAAATTAATCACATGAGAATTGGTGTATCAGGTACAACATTAATGTCAATAGGCCAAGTATAACAGAATGATTTAATTTGTATTCTCCTGTTCTATAGCCACTATTATAACCATAATATTTTGACTGCATTGCTCTCGCTGAAATAAATGTGGAGATGAGTATGTAGACATTTCCTTTCTTCATTTGTGTAGTGATTTTTTTTGAAGTACTTTATAATGTAGCACTATGACTGGACAGTTTTACAAAAATGTGTACTTTAAAGCTCTGTTGTTTTGATTACAGCCATTTAGAATTATATCACAGTATACAAATATACCATACCATCTTGGAGAACTTTCCTTCAGTTTCTTATGTACCTTTCCAATATTTTAGTGTAGCATGGGTTGCAGAGTAACATGAAGTTCTGTACTCCTTTCTATAGATTTTGTGTCCTTAAACAACAGTTAGATATTGAAAAATACCTGCAGCCAGTTTTACTTTTTTTTTTGCTGTTAATTAATAGAACTTGATTTTATTATTAAAGAATTTTATTCAGTAATAATGACCAGATATATCTATTAAGATACTTCCAAGCATGTCTTTTGAATATTTTAGCATTTTAAAATATAAAAACTTTCTAGTCCTACTTACTCCTTCTTACTAACTCAAACCTGTAATTTTTCTTGCAGTCTATCTCATGTAATGGTCTTCTCTATGATTTGTGTTGTCTCACTATGTTTGAATGTTATTTGTATATTCTCTCCTGGTCCCTAACGTTGAATATTGAATCTAGATCTTCTTCTTCTTTTTTTTTAAAGTGTCAAAACATGTGAAAAAATATCACAAATCCTGTTTGCATTCTAAAAATACAGCTACTTGATTTCTGTCAAATCTGTGATAAAATCCAGAGCCCACTACTGCCTATTTGCAGCTATTTTGTGTGTGCCATAACTCATAATTAAGTTAAATATCTAGCTCTATATCATTTGCTATTATTATTACTTTGTGTTTACATCACTCCCAAGTCCTGGCAAAATATTATAGATTTTTGAAAAAATTGAAAATGTGCAGTTTGTTAATACACTCTTTCAATATTTGATACAATCTGGAAGAAATACAAGATTGTATATTGATGTGGAATTTTTCTTCACTGCAAGTTCAGGAACAACATAACAGCTATAACTAATAAATGCCAGATTGCTAGTAGGATTTTTAATCTGTCATGGTGGAAAACATTCTTCCTTTAATTCCATCTACTCATACCTATCACTACTTTAAATATAAATGGATCTGTTTCTATACATATAGAAACAGAAGTAGCATTATGGGTAATGTTTCATTGTGAAATAATAATCCCTACAGGTTCAGTCTTCAGTGGCAGTTGGAACACCAGATTATATCTCTCCAGAAATTCTGCAAGCCATGGAAGATGGGAAAGGAAAATATGGTCCTGAATGTGATTGGTGGTCCCTTGGTGTTTGCATGTATGAAATGCTTTATGGAGAAACACCTTTTTATGCTGAATCTCTGGTGGAGACATATGGAAAGATAATGAACCACAAAGTGAGTGAGTTATCCTTGTCTGTAGAAATGAATGACAGCATCCAAGGAATCTAGAATTGTTTTGCTTAGTGATTCATTTATATTTATTTCTGCCTGTCTTTTAATATATTTCCTTTCAAAATGCATTTCTCATGTCAGCTCATGATAGAAAATAGTAAAAGGCACACCAGATTATGAAACTGTTGTAAATTAATTCAGTTAAGATATTTCTTTGAATTAATCAAAGAGCCGTGGTGGTACAGTGGTGAGAATGCAGTACTGCAGGCTACTTCTGTTGATCACTATCTGCCAGCAGTTTGGCAGATCGAACCTCACCAGGCTCAAGGTTGACTCAGCCTTCCATTCTTCCAAGGTCGGTAAAATGAGGACCCAGATTGTTGGGGGCAATATACTGACTCTGTAAACCGCTTAGAGAGGGCTGTAAAGCACTGTGAAGTGCTATATAAGTCTAAGTGCTATTGCTATTGCTAATATATTAATAGTTTTGCATATTTGATTTACTTACTGATTTACTTGACTTTAACTACCCTAACATTTTTATTGATATTCTTGTTGGTTAATGAATGGACTTTGGGTGAAATGTAATAAAACGGATTATCTAGTGAAACTGCTTCTGAAAATGGATCAGATGGAGGGAATAGTGTCTCCTCCTGCCCCATGTGTTTCCATGTATCCAGAAGAGTGACAAAATTAGGAAAAGATCATTAGTGCAAACAAATATTGTTGTGAGGTTGAATTTCACCTTCTGAATTCTGTTTTTGAGTGCAGCCTCCAAAATTGCAATCAGATAGAAATGCTTCATTTCATGTGACAAAAAAATAAATAACGTTCTCAGGCAGTATTCATATTAATTGTACTGAGTTAATTTAATATGCACTATTTTGTCCTTTCTCTGTCAACCAAAAGATAGATATGACCACTGAGCAGAAACAAGGATGTCTTCTTGTTAAAAGAAGTTCAGTCATTGTTGCAACTAGACTGAATCTGTCAATTTTGGTTTTTCTTCGTTTGTTTCCACCTCGTCAATCAGTTTACAAGAATAGTATGAGCTCATATTTTTACACATCTTCCTGCAAATTTCATTTCATTTACTTCTTATTTTTTATGGTGCATTTCCTAGTATGTGTATCTTTTTTCAAGACAGGCACTATATCTCTGATATAAAATATTCTGTGCATACTTCCCCAAAACACATATTTTATGAATTCCTAAGTGCATAACAAAATTCTAAAAACTCTAGATTTCAACATACAAGCGTTGAAAATTTCTTACCAATTTGTGCTTATACTTCTGAATAAATTTATTACTGAAGACGCTTCCTTGGAGATAGTGGTATCTCACATTAGGTGGCAATATATTTGTACTTGATAAATTTCTGATGGAAGATATAAATGTACCCATACAGAACCTATGGGGTTTTGTTTCTTGGGTTGGAGTGGTTAGTTTATGTTTTTTTGTAAAGTAGTTAGCATTAGTTTATTAATTAGCGGTTTTTTTCTTTTAAGGAAAGATTTCAGTTTCCTGCCCAAATGACAGACGTGTCTGAAAATGCCAAGGACCTAATTCGAAGGCTTATCTGCAGCAGAGAACATAGACTTGGGCAGAACGGAATAGAAGACTTTAAAAGCCACCCATTTTTTTCAGGGATTGACTGGGATAACATTCAGAACTGTGAAGCACCTTATATTCCTGAAGTCAGCAGTCCAACAGATACTTCAAATTTTGATGTAGATGATGACTGTTTAAAAAATTCTGTAAGTAATAGAGGAGAGTGTCTTTTAATACGCTACACTGATATTTGTATATTTATGTATAAAATTTATATCTTATTTTTTACTAATACCCCAATCATTATTTAAAATAGGCAGCAAATGAAATACGTAGCAAACAAACAAACAAATAAATAAAAATTACTGATTGACACTACTATCAAAATTTATGTCCATTAGGTCACAAAAAATGGAAAGTAACCAAACAACAAGAAGTTTTCATTAATTTCTAAAATAAGCAAAAATGGCAATCAGACACTTCAAAAAAGACAGATTTTCTTTTTCATAGTTTTTATTGTTTTCTCAGCTTTTTGTTCTGTACTTTTGGTGATGTAAACATTGCTGGAAATAAGAAGCATTGAACCAAAATTACTTTTACACTACCATAAATGACCATGGAAGCCAGCGGTAGTGTTTCTGTGATGGTCTTTTCAAATCTGTTACTTTTTCTGAACCAGAATACCCATTGTGCTAATTTTACCTGAAATTAATACAAATGGATTAATCTTTTCTAAAGAAGAGCACATGACGGCCATGGCCAAGGGGACTTTTTATCAGGTTCGCCTGATACGCCAGTTGCGCCCCTTTCTGGATCAGGACTCCCTACACACGGTCACTCAAGCACTCGTCACTTCCCGCCTGGACTACTGCAACGCTCTCTACATGGGGCTCCCCCTGGGGTGCACCCGGAGGCTGCAGTTAGTCCAGAACGCGGCTGTGCGGGGGATTATGGGAGCGACGGGGTGCTCCCATGTGACACCTCTCCTGCGTGAGCTGCACTGGCTTCCTGTGGTCTTCCGGGTGTGCTTCAAGGTGTTGGTAACCACCTTTAAAGCACTCCATGGCTTAGGACCGGGGTACTCGCGAGACCGCCTTCTGCCGCCAATAGCCTCCCACCGGCCGGTTCACTCGCACAGAGAGGGCCTCCTCGGGGTGCCGTCGGCCAGACAATGTCGGCTGGTGACCCCCAGGGGGAGAGCCTTCTCGGTGGCAGCGCCTGCCCTCTGGAACGACCTACCCCCTGAGATACGCACAATATCAAACCTCTGGACTTTTCTTCGGGCCCTGAAAACGCACCTATTCCATCTAGCAGGGCTGGCTTGATCCCTTCCTCCCAGTTTTTAATTGAATTTGGTTTTAATTGGGTTGTTTTAAATTACTGGGCCAAAATTGTTTAATGTTTCTTAAATTGTTTTTAAATTTTGTATGTTATGTTTTTTATCTCAGCTGTGCACCGCCCTGAGTCCCGCGGGAGAAGGGCGGTATAAAAATTTAATAAATAAATAAAATAAATAAATAAATTAGTAAACTCTTCTTGTTCCTTTAAACTTCAGGAGACAATGCCGCCGCCAACACATACTGCATTCTCTGGCCATCACCTGCCATTTATAGGATTCACATATACAAGTAGCTGGTGAGTGACCAGTTTGTTTATACTAAATCATACTAGAATAGCTCAATTATTTTGTGATTTAAAAATAAAATAGAATTAAGTGCAAATATTTCCTTGCATTATTTGTTAATATTTGTTTCTGTAATGTGTGCATTTTACATGAAAATTTCAAACCAGTTGTAGTACAAAATTCATACATTGAATGGCACATTGTTTCCATCTTCATAGAAAGTACAGATTGTATAATAAAACCGCATACCAGACAAAATCCCTAATATTAGTCCAATATATTGCTTATATCCAGTTATATCCAATATATAGTTCTTGTTGGTTGTTTCCTCCATCTAGAATAATAATAAAAAAGGTAGAGGAGTCCCTGCAGATTTTACTCTAATAGTCATTGCCAACTGAGGGGACAGTGCTCATCTCCGTTTCAAGGCCATTGAGCCAGCACTGTCTGAAAACATTTCCTCAGTCATGTGGCTAGCATGACATCATAGATCGCTGTTACCTTCCTGCCAAAGTAGTACCTATTTATCTACTTGCATTTGTATACTTTCAAACTGCTTAGGTTGGCAGGACCTAGGGCGAGGATGGGAGCTCATCCCATCTTGTGGTGCTCAGGTCTCGAATCTGGGCTGCTGGCTTTCCAGCTGATAAGCCCAGTGTCTTAACCACTGAGCCACCATGCCAACCCACCTAGAATAATAGGTGAATGCAAAATATTAAAAAGCCAAAACTGAAAGGGATTTTTTAATGGATAGAGACAAACATAATAGTTGTTTTGCAGTGGCACTGCAGAATACTTATTCAATATGTAATTGGCTATTAAAAGGGCTTCTGACTGATAGAATACAGGATTTACACAGTTGGGCAAGTTTATATCGTAGATCATTTCTTTACCTGCTTTATCTAAGTGTATACAATGCTGCTTAAAAGTTTGTGAATCTTTTTTTAGTTTTTTTAAATTTCTGCATAAATATCACTTAAAACATGATCTGTTCTCTATACAAGCCCTAAAACTATATAAAGAAAGCCCAATTAACCAAATGAGTCAAAATCTTAATTGATTTATTGAATCTGTAGCAAAATTACGTAAACATCTAAGATTATCAGTTCATTTGAAGGAAAAATTAGAGTCAGGTATTTCAATCAATGGGAATCTAATAATCAGGTGTGAGTGCAGAAGTCCTGCTTTGTTTAAATAATTTAATTCTGAATATTCACTATCAAAGTCTGATCTTCATAATGCAGATATGTGGAAGTGTGTCATGATTTTGAAAAAAAAAGAGATTTCTACAGTTCTCCGAAAAGCAAGTGTTGATACTCATCAGGCTGGAAAATATTATAAAACTATTTCCAAAGAATTTGGACTCCTCCAGTCTACTGTCGGCAGATTTTGTACAACTGAAGGCAGTTCAACACCATTGTTACACTCCATAGGAGTAGTCGACCAACCAAGATGACACTAAGTGCAAGGCATATAATACTTTGGGAAGTCTCAAAGAATTTTAAAAGGAATGATGTCTAAGGAACTAAAGGCCTTAGGAACTAAAGAAATGAAATGGCCAAGTCCAAATTCTGACCTTAATCCTATAGAAATATTGTTGAAGGACCTGAGGTAGGCAGTTCAGGAGAGGAAACATATTAACATTCCTGAGTTGAAGCTTTTCTGCAAGGAAGAATGGGTTAAAATTCCTCCAGGCTGATGTGCAGAATTGATAAACTGAAAGCAAAGATTCACATCATTTCAATCATTTCCCACAATAAAACAATGAACAAGTACAATGTGTTTGAGTTATTTGTTTAATTCGGTTCTGTTTATCTAATTTTAGGACTTGTATGGAGGACTTGTATAGAGAATGTGTTTTAGGTTATATTTTTGCAGAAATATTGCAAATTCAAAAGGCTTCACAAACCTTTTAGCATCACTGCATAATTGGATATATTTTAAGAGTACACCTAAGTATCTGGGTAATTTTTAGTTATTTTTTTCTACTGACAGAGCTATTTCATTGCTGGAATGGGGAGGATGGGAATGGGGAGAGGTGACAAGCTATTCTCTTCCCTCCTTATGACTGTCACCATTTAAAATTGACTCTAGATATTTGGAAGATCAGAAGTCAATTTGGTTAAGAGGGAATAGAGACAATCTTTGTGAGTGGATTTCATTAGAATGTTCAAGTGGATTCCTACTTGAATTATGTTGGATTTCAAGGCATTTATGATGGCTTCATGAATACATTTGCAAAAAACTGTACGATAAAGAGACCTAACTGCCTCGTTTTCTGTTGGAATGTATATATGAACTTTTAATTATCTTAATATGAAAGTCATAAAGATCATAGTAAACTGTTCTAAACCTGATAACTATCTTTTCAGTGTGCTTTCGGATCGTAGTACTCTAAGATTTGCAGCTGGGCAACGTGTAATGGAACTTGATGCCAATGTTCAAAGAACACTAGAAGATACCTTAGCTACAGAAGCATATGAGAGACGAATAAGACGTTTAGAGCAAGAAAAGCTGGAACTTAGTAGAAAACTTCAAGGTATTCCTATATAAAGCATACATGATTATCTATTTAAGTCAATTTTGGATTCCATGACTTTCATGGTAGAAAGTCTTATACTACTACATTTTCAGTAGAAACGGTATTTGAAAACATTCCGCATATAAATAGACATTAATTTACTGTGGTATAGTCAGTGTCACAGCTTAGTAATAATTTGGATGAAAAGAACATATTTTACAAGTAGAAATTATAATAAATTATTAATTTTTGATATTGCAAAGACAGTTGGACATATAGCCAAAGTATTAAGATATTTGCAGAAAGAAAAGAAGTAAAGTAAAAAATGACAATGTATTGAGCAAAATTGAGCAAAATTAAAACCAAGTCAGGCCCAATCCATGGCTTTCAACTTTAGAATATGTGGGAAATTGTTGTTGGAGAACAAGTGACCTCTAGGGCTTTATTAGGGTATTTTTCTGGAGGATCGGAGAATACAGTATGGAAGAGCTTGAAGAAACATACAAATTATAGTATTTTAATGTTGAAATTAAAGATTTAAAAATAATTCAGAAACAAAAACCAAATGAGACAATTAAAAGAGAAAACTGCTGAGTAATGATGGTTAGACTGAATATGAAATCGAGGACATAAAAATAGTTTAAGAACTGAAATTGATAGAGGGTGGAATTTCTATGCAAGGTAAAAAAATGTGCATAAGGAGTTTTACATTATAGGTTACACAAAAAGTTCAAATGCTGGATTGAACAAAAAAACCTGTAGTCTAGATTTCTTTCCCATTATGGAGAAGTTTGTACTGAATACTTGCTTAGCCTGGCTTATGATTTGTAGAAAGAATCTAGCTTACATAACTTCCATGAAGTTCTGTTCATTTATTCCCTTAATGCAATTTGATATTTTTTTAGACGCTTAAGAATGTAACAGCATAATATTTTAGTTTCCATTGCTTCCCAAAGGAATACAGTATAGGAGGCTTCAACTTTTTCAGTTTCCCCTTCTCTTGCCAGCAAATCATCTTTTAAGATTGATTTACAGTATTGGTTTTCTATGTTGAAATAGCAATAGCACTTAGACTTATGTACAGCTTTACAGTGCTTTACAGCCCTCTCTAAGCAGTTTACAGAATCAGCATATTGCCTCCCAAAATTTGGGTTCTCATTTTACCCATCTCAGAAGGATGGAAGGCTGAGTCAACCTTGAGCCTAGTGAGATTTGAACTGCCAAATTGCAGTCAGCCGGCAGTCAGCAGAAGTGGCCTGCACCCTAATCACTGTGCCACCTCAGTACCCAGTACCATGGTGGTAAATGCTGGTAAACAGTGAGTTTTTCCCCTATGATTGGGCAAATGGGGGTATCCATTCAGGAAGATTTGCCACCACCACCTCCACCACCAGTGAGCAGTATGTGGCTGCAGTTAGTTGTTTTTCTACAATTTACCTACCTATTGGATAGTAGTTACAGAAAAGCAACTACACTTAGCACAAATGCCATTACTTGGTAAATTAGTTAACATACTGTTTTTTTAAAAAATAGGATCAATGTAATCGTGTAAGATTCATTTTCGTTCTGTTCTTGATCACTAGAAGAAAGTGAAGGTCAGTTCCTTATAGAAGTTCAAAAAGTTTGGTATGACAGAAAGTTTTACAGAATCTTTAGATTGGGGTCCAAAAATTGTCAGGTCACAGATACCTGTTGGGTACCATATTATGATTTTGAAATGCCAAAACCTATAGATTGAAAATTTTGAATGCAGTCTTACATCTTCCTTGCTTTTTCAAAGAGTCCACACAAACAGTCCAGGCCCTACATTATTCAACTGTAGATGGTCCATTAACAGCAAGCAAAGATTTAGAAATTAAAAGCCTGAAGGATGAAATTGAAACATTGAGAAAACAAGTCACTGGTAAGTACCAATATTTAATATTGAAAACATTACAAATTCTTTTCTAGTTTTTGTGTTCTGCTCAAGCAAACAACAAGTTCCTCCACAAATATTTCAACTGTTATACTTATCATCCAATATAAAATGTCAACAGATAAACCTTACTTATCAACTGCTTCATGCAGCGAGTGTTTGAAGTTAAAATAGTGCTGAAAAAATAATTGCAACCAAGGTGCACACATGACTTTCATAGCAACTCTCTCTCAGTCATGTGTTTGCCATTACAGTCAGTTAGCATGCATTGATCTATGACCCTTTTTTCTTTTTTTCCCCTTCACAGAGCAGAGAGATTACCTAAAAAGGTGACCTCTTTAGGTAATCTTTCCTGTGTCATCTCTTTTTTTCCTCCCTCCCCTCTAAAGAATAAAGAAATTGGAGAGAAAGGGATTACACGAGAGTAAGTAGGCACATAATGGGAAATACACATTAAAAGGCATGCAGTAATGCTGACTATTTACCAACCATATAGCCTAAGGTTAATTAGTTAACTCCCTTTTTGCCAATTATCCTAATACTGGGGTGAGCATTCCATAGGCTGTGGAAACTTTTTCACATTTATTCTTAACAATTTCTTTGCTTTCATTCCTGTTCCTCTGGTTCTCTATCAGTGAAGAAATCATTGAAACTTACTAAAGTGTTTCCTTGCTTCATTTCTGCTTATAAGGTCATACAATCAAACTGCATTTTCCACCTTACTATTTCTAACTTTGGCATTGTATTCTCCAACCACCAAGCAGCATGTCTTACTTGCATGTTCTGTTGATTTTATATTGAATTTGACCATTAAATTAGTCAACTTTATTTTCTTCTACATTAGTAGTTGGAGCAAAAACACTGATAACTGAAGGCTGTCCTGCAATTGATTTGGTCAACTGACTGCATTTACCTAAATATATTGTACCTAAATACTGTCTTTGCTATATAGTCTTCCTGATAATGAAAACAACATTATCCTTTTCGTTTTTTGCGGCCTGAGTAGTAAGCAGTATGATCTTCTGACTGAAAATATCCAGTTTTAGTTCTTTTCAATTCAGTGATATGTAAGATATCAATATGTAGCCAGTTCTGCCTTGATGTTAAGCTTTTCCAGTTCATCTTTCACATTCCATGTTCCCACTGTATTTCAGTTTTGGCAATTCCAGATTTTCTTTCCCTGCATGGCAGTACCTAAAAAGTTTTAACTTAGTTGTATCATAAACCCCATTTTTGCTCCAAAAAAACCCCTTGATTATTCGTCAGTAGCATGTTAAGAGCTTCTCAGCATAAAGGGGCTCATCATCAGCACTATATTGCAAGTCATTTTATCTTGTCTCTCAATGTGATTTGCTTGATAAAATACAGGAGTGATTTACATTACCTTTCTCCCACACAATATGAAATGATGCCTTTGCCATTTTTGCCAGAGTCTTTTGATGGCAAGATGGGTGGCATATAAATATAGTAAATAAATTGACAGTAAAACGATCATGTGTCTCTAGCATCTTTCTATATATGAGCCATGGTGGCACAGTGGTTAGAATGCAGTATTGCAGGCTAATTCTGCCAACTGCCAAGAGTTCGATTCTGACCAGCCCAAGATGGACTCAGCCTTCCATCCTTCCAACGTTGATAAAATGAGGACCCAGATTGTTGGGGACAATATGCAGACTCTGTAAACAGCTTAGAGAGGCTGTAAAGCACTGTGAAGTGGTATATAAGTCTAAGTGCTATTGCTAAATAGCTGCTGTCTGATATAGGTGCTTATGGGTATTTGGGATAATTTTAATGCCCTGGGTTGTTCTGCTTGGATATTTTTGGCATACCCTTCAGCATTCTTTACTGTCCCTACAAGGATAGCCCCTTTATCACAATAATATACCACTGCAGGACTTGTGGGGCTTATTTTTTATATTTGAGCATGGTATTGGTAACTTCTTTGCTGAATTAATATAATACCATTTGCATTTCATTTAGATTCTGTGTTCAGATTAGTACTCCTATCTCAAAAATGGTAGAGAAAGGGATAACCAAAATGAAGAAATGAGAGTCCCACTATTACTAGAATATGTCCAGGTTAGCAAATAAGATGATAACAAGGGGGCATAGTTAATTTGCTGTCCTGAATAAAAGCATGGAGTGTATTGTTTGTTCTTTTATTTTCTGCTATTATAAAAGTAAGGATTCTAGATCACATTGGAATTCACTAATGGCAAAAAGATAGATGAGAAATCTTATTACACAAGTCACTATAATACAGCATGTAATAATTACTAGCTTTAAAGGGAGATTTTATAAATCCATCAATAAATCTTAGTCACAATCAGTGGTGGGATTCAGCCAGTTCTCACCACTTGGGGAGAACCGGTTGTTAACTTTCTGAGCAGTTTGGCAAACTGGTTGTTGGAAGAAATCATTAGGGCAGAGAACCGGTTGTTAAATTACTTGAATCCCACCACTGATCACAATTACAAAGTAGAGTTCCTAATTCTTAATTCTGTTCCCTGTGATTTCCATATATGGAGTTTTGCATTTTCATAATAGCATATCTAGAATGTTTCAAGCCTAACATTTTGGGTGAGAGGCTCACCCAAATCTGTACAGGCAAGAAGTAAAGGAGCTGCCTCTGCACATTCTTCCATTATCTTTTAATCAACATCATCTAAAGTTTAGATTCAAACCTTTAAAGTTTGGATTTCAAAACTCAAAAATAATATTTAAAACAATAAATTAATTTAAAAGACTTGGATGAAAAGAAAGATTAAGACTTCCTTTTTAACACAGAAAAAAATGAAGGTTAAGTATGCCTTTTAAGGGAATGCATTTTATAATTTGGTCATGGTACAAGAAAAAGCCCTCTCTTGACAAGTGAGCTTCTAATATCACAAGCATCTTTGAGATAGTTTCATAGCTGTCACTCAGATATTCAGCCCCTGAACTTTTTAAGGGATTTGAAAATCAAAAACTCTGAAATTGTCCCTATATTAATTTATCAAAATTAACATAGTATGATCTTAGTAGTTTTGTGGAAGATAGTATCAGTACTCAGGAATATGATAGTACCTTTATTGACTAATAGATTTTATTAAAAGGAATAAGAGTGAACCTTTTACTAAGTTGCTAGTTGGAAAAGGTTCTACAGATTTCTGATTACTTAGTATCTGTAGTAATGCCCAGAACTATTTTCATTTTGCAGGTGTTGCTAATGACAGAGCCAGTTTCGTATAGTGATAAAGATACTAGCCTATAAATTGTGAGTTCTTGGCCTGCCATGCCTTAGGCACAAAGCCAGCTAGGTAACTTTGAGTCAATCACTTTCTCTTAGCTCTGTGGAGAAGGCAATGGCAAACCACTTCCAAAAAATGTTGCCAAGAAAAGTGCACTGTCCATGCAGTTGCCAAGAATCCAGTCTGACTGGAAGGCATTAAACCAATCTGTCTTATTGTCATCACCTTAGCTGCTCCATTTTGCATGACAGAGCTTCCAGGCGTTCTTCAAGAGTAGTCTTACATAGAGACTGTATAGTCTAACAGTGATTTAGCCAAGGCTTTGGTATTCATTGCCAGATCCAAATAGCTATAGAAAAATTACAGTTGTTACAGTAGATGCACTGTAGATACACTGTAACAACTGTGGCATCAAGGAGGACTTCCAGACTACAGCTCTATATTTTTAAGGGAAGGGGGAATTCCCTTAAATTTTAAGGAAATATCTGTTGTCATCATTAACTGAGAATTGTGGATTGTTAAACAAGTACTTGTCCCAATTCAAGTCATTCCAGGCTTGATCCCTTTCTGCCCTGAGTAAGGTAAGAGACTCTCCAACTTACCCCACTCGCCTATCTTCTCCCACATTTCTCCCTGCCTTGTGGGACAGCAAGCATCCCTAGAACTACGTGGCTCTAGGGCTGCTTGCCACACTCTGGAAAGCAGCAGTTGCCTGAGTCCAGTCCCAGCCGCAGTCACCCTTGCCTGCCTGCACTCTAAGACCTCTGCTGCTCTGCACTCTGCTGTCTGTAGACTGTGAGACTAAGCATTTTGAAATGCAGTTGAAATATTCCCATATTTTTATGAAAAAGCACAGTTTAAAAAAAAAACTAGATTTTTTCTATTTGAAATTTCAAATAGCTTCTTCTATCTTATTCCTTGTTCCAAAGAAAATGATCTGTCAGCATCTTAGCAATATGTCTGACGCAAAAACAAATGGACACTTTAGGATAAATTAGGCTCAAGATATTATACATAATGAAAATGAATGGTGTAACATTCTGTATGCTTTGTTTATTTCTTTTAAGTAACTACTAATTTGTTTTAAAAATAAAAGCTTGGGGTGTAGATTCCTTTTGCAGTTTCAGAAATAATAAAATAAATGTAATAAATATTACATTGAATTAGAGCTTTAATTATTTAATTTATCTTCCTTTAATTAGGAGTAATTAAAGTCAACTATGTATAATAAGATGTGAACTACAAAATTTTGTCTTGAGTAAGGCAACACTTCTGATTTTAAGAACATGCATAAATACTAAGCACCCTTCAATTTAATTTGCTAAATTATACACCAAAGCTTTTGACTTAGACAGTATCTCACCTAACTGCTATGTGTAAATTGTTATGCAATATGTCTAATTACATTTTTCTTAAGAGAAAATAATAACATAACCTGCATTACAACTTGTGATTCTTAATTTCATGAAGATGAATATAATGAAATTAACAGTTGCATATAAGAATTTCAAGTTTACTTAGTCAGGGGTATTTAAAATCTGAATTCAAAGTTTATTTGTAGAGATTTGAATATTTTTCCTTATTTAGAATTAAGCTTACCAGCATTAAGACTAAATATTGTGGGTTCTATTGTTTCAACATGCAAAGAGCATATTTATTCCTGGTTATGTTATTTTCTATGTTAGGCCCAGTTATTATCTCTGCATATTTAGCATGCTCATATTTTCATATCTCTGTCCTCTGCCCTCTGTTCCTATATTCTGAAGTAACAGAAATAAGTAAGATGGAGGCAAAATTGCGCAACCAACCAAAACATTCAGATATTAACTTGATTTTGTATGGGTTTTTTTTCTAAAAAAAACCTCATGGGTTGATATTGTATCAAAAATAATAAAGAAAATGTTAAGAAAACGTAAGGGCCCCAACATGGTTTCTTCTAGGTAGAAATTCTTTATTTTTTTTCTGTTCAGTTTTATTTCTCATCAGTATAGAATAGATATTTCAGAATGAGAAATGAATTTCTCATTCTGCTGAACATTTGTCACAGTTAATGTCTCATTTTATAACCAAATGGATTCAGGATATAACGATATTGTTTCCTGTTCAGTCTGTGGGCCTTTTGACAACTAATACAGTGCTTTTCTATAAATCCCTTTTGTTTTTTTAATTCAGATTATTCATGTTATTATGCACACAAGATATATCAGAGAAATATGTCTCCCACTAGAATTACCATGGGCTAACTAGGATATGTGTATATTTTATCTTTACAGGCTTTGTACACCTAGGATCTGTAACCCTACCTAGGGAAGGTCATTTCATACCCTGTATTAATGATCTTCCATAAAATTTGGACATTCCCATTTTAAAAGGCCTTTATTGAAATTACTATTTTGTTTTTAATTGATCTATGAAGAAAGAAAATTGTGATCAACCTGGAGTTTTTAAATTAAAACTTTATAATTATTTTTAACAATGCCAAACTCCCTGGGGAACAGTATCCCATTTCTATAAAATGGTGAAATTCCCACCATGACTTTGGAGGGAATTCTCAGATCTAGAAAGAGAAAATCTAAAATTAGCAAGATTGACCACAGAGCCCACACTAATCTCTAGCCTTAGTCTGGAGCTCATTTTACAGAAGACACAATTTGAAGAAGAAATTGAGACAGGATCACTTACCTCTCATTTTAACTGGCAGAAAGTCCTGCTACTATAGTCAGCACTTCACACATACAAAGTGACAAATAGTACCTAAACATTCAACTCTTCTGGGAAGTTGGAATGAATGATGGGTCCTTTTTGTTGCCCAAAGTGAGCAGTAAGGCTTCTATTTTAGTGTTTTATATTTCTCAGTAATTTTCTCTTATAGATTCTGGGCGATTAGAACAGCAACTTGAAGAAGCCAGTTCTGCACAAAGAGATTTAGAAGATGCTACCAGACACATCAAAACTTATGAGAAGCAAATGAAAGCACTAAAGCAAGAGCGGGATGATCTTAATAAGGTATAAACAATCTGATCAACATTTTTATTTCTATTTTAGTTTTAGAATACTTCACTTCTATATTCAATCATCTTAACATAGCCACACAGCAATCACATTTTAAACCACTTTGGGAGCTTACTGCTATATTTATATAGAAAGTTTTCTTAGACTTAAAGTAATTTAAATTAATCTACAATCCATTATGGGTTAGGTAAGTACAATCCCATGGCTTAGGACCTGGGTACTTATGGGACCACCTTCTGCTACCGACAGCCTCCCACCGGCGAGTACACTCCCACAGGGCGGGGCTCCTCGGGGTGCTGTCGGTCAGACAATGTCAACTGGCGACCCCCCAGGGGAGAGCCTTCTCAGTGGGGGATCCTGCCCTCTGGAACGAGCTGCCCCCAGAGGTATGGAGGATCCCAGACTTGCGCACCTTCCACCGTGCCCTGAAGACTTTGTTATTCCAGCAAGCTGGGCTAGCCTAATTTTAACAGTTTTAAATTTTAAATTGGATTTTAATGGGATGTTTTTAATTGTGGGCCAAAGTATTTAATCTGGTTTTAAATTGTTTCTAACTTTTATATTAATGTATTTGATCTTGGCTGTTCACTGCCCTGAGTCCTTCAGGAGAAGGGCGGTATATAAATATAATTAATAAATAAAAATAAAATAAATAAAATTATTGTGTATGATTAATTATAATAAATACTTAAATTGGTTAGGTGTTCTAAGATAATAGAAAGAAGCAGTCACCTACGTTAATGTTCATATTTATATTAATTAAAGATATATTAGATGCTGAATGTTGTTTGGTGATAGGTAAGTTACACAAAAGCTTGCTCACTAACAAGTAGCAACATGTATATGTGACTAACTAAGAAAGCAAAGTTCTTTGATTTGTAGCATCTCACTCCTTATTGCAGAATAAAAATTAGAATTGCTTTCTTTTTTGTATCATTATAATAATAGATAGTAAAAAATAAACCTACATCCTTTGCTGCCTTCTTCTTGGGGAAAAGATAAATCTGAACTTCATATAATATATGGAATGTTAGGGATTAGATAGAGGCATGTTGCTAGTGGAATTTCTTATGACCATACAATATTGATTGTGTTTTCATAGAAATTGCTATGTTAGTTTATTCTTTATTAAAACAGTGATCCAAGCAATGCTGTGGCTGTCCTTTCTCAGTGCCTCGTAACTGTAGGGACCTAGATGAGGGATAACAGGCTTCAACTGAATTCTGGCAAGATGACGTGGATGGGGGTGCTGGGGTCCTCAGGATCTGGTTATTTATCATCTTTAGTTCTGGATGGGGATGCACCAGACATACCCAGTACACAATCTGGGGTACTCCTGGACTCGCGATTCCTGCTCAAAGAGCAAATGGTGGTCATGGCTAGGAGGGCCTTTGCACAGTTTCATGTTATGCCCTTATCTGGATCGTGAGGTCCTGCACATGATCACTCATGCTCTAGTCATCTCTTGGTTGGATTACTGCAATGCACTATTTATGGGCTACCCTTGAAGTGTATCTGGAAGCTACAGGTGATACAGAATGAAGGGCACACACAGTTCTGGTGCCCCTATAGTGGCACATATAACACGACTGTTGCACAAACAGCATTGGATGCCATTTTGCTTCTGGGTCCAGTTCAAGCTGTTGGTTATTACCTTTAAAGCCCTATACGGTATGAATCCAGGGTATCTGAGGAGCCATCTCACCCCAATGGGATTAGTCTGCTCTGCTCGCAGCAGCAGAAGAGGCTTGCTGCAAACCTCATCTGCTAAGGAATTTTGGTGGGTGGGGTCAAGAAAGGCCTATTCCACTATGATCCCAACTCTGTGGAACACTCTATCACCAGATGTGAGAATTGTTCCCATCCTTTTTGGCCTTCTAGAATGGTATAGAAACTTGGTTTTGCCAGGGGAATAGTCAGCACTGGAGGTGGTTTATGAGGTAAAAGTTTTTCGCCATCCATGCCCTTGGTTCTGTTTTTTGCTTAGTTTTAAAGTTTTAATGGACATAGCTTTAGATTTTTAACTTCTTTTATACTTATCTTTTTATGTTCTGCAAACTGTATGTCTTACTTGTTTTAACCCTATTTAGTGATAGAAAGCTAATATTTAAGGATATGTCATATTTTGTTTCTGATTGCAGGAACTGCTTGACTCCAGTGAGAGGTTAAAGGCACAAACCAAAGAACTGAAAGATGCACATAGCCAACGGAAACTGGCCATGCAGGAATTTTCTGAGATGAACGAACGACTTACGGAATTGCATTCACAAAAACAGAAGCTTACCCGCCATGTTAGAGATAAAGAAGAAGAAATGGAAGTGGTAATGCAAAAGGCAGAAAGCTTGAGACAAGAATTACGTAGAACAGACAGAATAAAGAAAGAAGTAAGTTTGATCTGTCCGTCCATCCATCTATCTAATTTTTAAAGCATCAAAAATCACCCCATATTTACCTTAGGGATAGTATTACACAAGAAAGTTCACTTAAATTTAAATTCATGTGTTTGTCTTTTAGTTAATTAAACAATGGTAATTGGTAAATAACAGACTCTGCAATTCATTTTAATCTTCTAAATATACTTATTGATATTATCTTTATGATAGAATTATATATGCAGATGAATCCAGAGGTTTCTGGTGCATTAGTAAGGAAAAGCAATGCTAAAATGAATGTTTATGATTTTAAAATGATATTTGTAGCTGGAAGTTCATGCTGAAGCTGCAGCTGCTGAGGCATCCAAGGACAGGAAGCTGCGTGAGAGAAGTGAGCAATATTCTAAGCAGCTGGAAAATGAATTAGAAGGACTAAAGGTTAGTCTTTATTGATTTCATCATTTTAAAGCATGTGAATCGGGTGAAATGCTCCTAGTTCGGACCGGATCGCCTGATCCGGTAGCGATGGCGGCGGGTGGTTCGGAGAACCAGTAGTAGAAATCCCTGGCCCCACCCCCCCATGCCCAGCTGAGCACGATCATCAGAGGCTTTTTTTTTTGTTACTTTTAAAAGCATTTTTTCTACAACCTCTTCCAATGAAAAAATGCTTTTAAAAGTAAAAGAAAAAAGCCTCTAATGATCGTGCGGCTCAGCTGGGATCATCAGAGGCTTTTCAAAGCATTTTTTTCTGCAACCTCTTGGCTGAAGAGATAAAAAAATGCTTTGAAAAGTCTCTGACGACCCCAGCTGAGTTCCTGATCGGCAGAGAGGCTTTTCAAAGCATTAGAAAAAATGCTTTGAAAAGTTTTGTTTTTTTTTTAAGTTGGCCACGCCCACCCAGTCACATTACACCCCCTCCACCAAGCCACGCCCACAGAACCAGTAGTAACAGATTTTACATTTCACCCCTGGTGTGAATGCCTTTGTCCGATGTAGGGGTAGGAGACTTGCAAGTTATTATCATTTACAAAAGCTTATCGTGAATGACTTTAAATGGAAGGCATACTAAAATGTATAGAAATCAATCATTGGGGAATGAGGACTCTGGTAAGGAAATAACTCTGAAACTCCAAGGAGTCATGAAACCCCCCTCCCAGCAGAATGATAATTACCTGGCTTGTAAAGTATTTCTGTGCATCCATCTACTTTGCAATGGTCTCTTTTCTATTGTTAATGCTGGAAGAATGGATAATTACGGTAAATTCATAATTAGTTAAGCATTTATCAAAGAGGAAGCTCAGTTGAGAAACAAAAGCAATCCAGTGAAATGCAATTTATTAACTTTTATTTTAAAATCAGTGTCAACCAATTTCATTTTCCTTTTTTTCACCTTCTAGGATGAATTATTCCTATTTTATATGTCAGAATTTTCCAGATCATAAAAGCTAATTCTGAAATGTCCCTTTTTTGTAGCAAAAACAAATTGGTTGGTCTCCAGGGGTGAGCAGCACAGAACATCAGCAGGAAATAACAAAATTAAAAGCTGACTTGGAAAAGAAAATGGTTTTTTATGAAGAAGAACTGTCTAAACGAGAAGTAATACATTCTAATGAATTAAAAAATCTGAAGAAGGAATTGCGTGATGCAGAGATCCAACAACTTGCTCTCAAAAAAGAAATTCTGATATTGAAAGACAAATTAGAAAAGACAAGGAGAGAAAGGTATGACCATTCATGTACAATACCTCTGTACTTGGATATTTTTATGATTTTAAAAAAGTTGATACAGCTGCAGATATTGACATTTGGATACCCAAATAATATTCTATCCTAACAAATTAATGTGTTTGAAACAATTTCCTAAAATTATTAGGAAATGAATAAAAAGATTCGTTAGATTCAGTATGCCCTGGCAGGAGATATGTAAAGATTGTATCTTAAATGTGTTGGATCTTTGCAACTATATTTATACAATAAGGAATGTCTTTACATACCGTATTTTTCAGAGTATAAGACGCAGTCTTTTCCCCCCTAAAAGGGGATGAAAATTTAGGTGCGTCTTATACACCGAATGTAGCCCTGCCCACCCACTGGCCCCCACCCTTTGGCCTCTGTCTTGCAGCAAACAGCAAGAAAAAACAGCTCCTTTCAGCTTCAGCACAGCCTAATTAGCACAAATTGATTGGATCGGCCTCCCGACTCTCAGCTGATTTGCTCTCAGCTGTTTTGCTCAGGGCTCTGCTGTTTGCTGCAAAGAGATAAATTGCTGGAGCAGATTTTTTTTCCTTGTGCTAATCAAGCTATGATGAAAATGAAAATGAAAGTAAAGCAGGCTGTTTGCTGCAAGGAGGCAAAATTTCTCAGAGTCAGAGGGAGATTTCTTTTTCTTCTTTTTCTCACCAAAAAAAGTAGGTGCACCTTATATTTTCTCACCAAAAAAGGTAGGTGCACTCTGGTGCATCTTATATTCCGAAAAATATAGTAGCTTTTGCAAACTGTTTTACTTAAAAGATGAAGATGAAGAATAATAATGCATAATGATGGTAAATTACCTTGAAAGAGGGGTTTACATATGTACTTCATTCACTGTCCTATATAGTTTGTATGTATCTACTTCTGATTTCGGTTGAATTCAGAGTGTGTATTTTTTATAAATAAAGGTCTGTCTCTGTCCTTAGTAGGTTATGGTAAAATGGAGAAACTCTGTTGGCTGAATGAAGGAGATAATCCTTTTTTTTTTTTGTTTAAAGATTCTCCTGCACACTTGCATGCTCCAGTCAATAGGGCAACCGTCTGAGTGAAAGTGGTGATGTGAGCAGATGGTATTGGCAGAATAGAGTGGGCAACTATGTTTATTTATTTATCCATATCACTGATAAGTCAACTCTGGGCAGCTAACGAACAGTAGAAAAATAAATATAAAAACAAAATTTTAAAAACCATATAAAAACCTAGAACCGAGGAGATGGATGGCACAGGAATGAGAACTTCCACTTACCACATCAACTACCTCCAGTGGTATGTGCCCCCCTCAGAGTCCCAAGCCAATTGGCAAAAGCAACTGTTTATACACTTCCAGAAGACCAAGAGGGGGGAGCAGTTCTCACCTCTGGTAGTAGAATAATCCATAGGGCCAGGGCCACAGTGGAAAAGGCTCCTCTCTTTGTCCTCCACTGGATTTCCTGAGATAGGCTCTGTAGCAGGGCACTTCAGCTAGAGCACGTGGGATGGGCTAGGCCCATTGGGGTGAGACAGCTCCTCTGATACCCTGGACCCTTGGGAGGGCTTATATAGAGGGATTTATCATATTCTCCTCTTTTTTGCTCAACTGGAGGATTCTGAGCAGAAGTCCATTCTGATCATTATTTTTCTAGCAAAAACAAAATTTGTTCCAATTATTTGAATGTAGTCTTTATACATGTAAATATTGCTAGCAGTTTCTTTTGTAGTAGATTTCATTAAAATAGACATGAGTAAATATATTTTTGATTGATGGTATCTATTCAAAGAAACAGGACTTGGGCCACAAAATGTACTTTATTATTTAAAGCACATCTAGATTATAGAATTAGAAGGGAACGTTTAGGACCACCTACTCCATGGAGGAACCTGTATTAAATAATTCCTAACTGTCTGGCCTTCACTTGAACACATCCAGAAAGGTAGCATTCGATTCTACTGCTGAATTACTCTTCTTGACAGAATATACTTTTCCTACTATTTGAACTAGAATCTCTGCACCTATAATTTATTTATATCTTGTAGAATAGAGACATGGTTTTGATTTTCTGTGCAACATTCTTTGAGATAAATTGAATCCAATTTCAAGATGAAATAGCACTCATTATAATTCTCAATAACTGCTCTAGTTTTTCTGAATCTTTCCTATAATGTATTGCGCATTTTTGGACACAGAACTCAAGGTGGGGTTCTTTGCAACAAAATTTGACCTGTAGAGAGGTTTTACACCCAGCTGTAGTAGAGCTAAACTGGATCTATTTATAAGTTACTATTGTACCACCATGGGATGCTATTGGATCACGACTGCTAATTTTCAGATATCAGTTGTCCTGGATTTCAGCTGTGCAGGATAATTATATTATATAGTAGCTGGTGCTTAATAAATCACTTCATTAAGCATTGAATACTTGAATGGTTGGCTCCAACCAAATTCTGTCCCTTGTGAATATTTCATGTTCTGTTTATCAAAGTTATAATTTTATAATTGATATTTTTATTTAGAAAAGAAATGCCTTGGATTCTGTAAAGAGTAAAAATGTTACATTAAAATAGTCAGGAAACACACTTGATAAAGTGACCAAAACAGATAATTTGTGAGAAATAAGCATCAAGTATCACTTCTGACAGTACAGATTAATTGAAATGAATAGTATTAGAATTTATTTTTCTATTTTTAAACATTAAATATAAATAAAAATAAGTAAAGTTTATATCTCAATCTTGATAATATTCTTGCAATGCATGTTATTTTAGCTTTATCTTTCTTCAGTTGTTTTTCTGTAGTTTATACTGATATCAAGACATCTATCAAAGAAGGACTTGCTTTGAGAGATATTTTTAAAATATCTAGCAAAAATGCTGTAAGGAGAAGACTGCTTAGTTTGTTAGAAAATAGGCAAAATGAAATATTTAATGGCTATTAAAGGAATAACCAAGATGACATTCTATTGTAAAAACTGTTTTTTTTAAAAAATGACAACTCAAAAAGATATGTACCACATTGCTTTGTTGCATTTTGGTAAAATATCAGGAGTAGATACTTAATTCCAAGTTTGTGATACTGAGAGTCTCATTGTGGGCACCCTTATTTAGCAGAACTATTCTAAACTAATTGTGCACAGTACTGCAACATGTCATTCCACTGCTCTGCTTTTTTATTTGTATCTTCTGCTATTTCCTAGACCAAAGGTGCCGAAATATAGAAGAAAATTATATCAGGGTTGAAGCTTGAAAGCATAGCTATGTGGTGCCTAAAATTAATTTTCTTCTGTTACATTTGAACCACCAAATAATTTTGAATTCAGATTTACCCTTGTACTATTCTGAACCAGTTCCATTTCTTTCTACTGTACTGTAGAAAGCGTGTACTGTAGCGTCAGCTGTAGCATTCAACATCAGATCTCTAAATCTATCATCAGAGTTTACATAAAGTTCCGCATCACATCTTTTGCATATTGCAAAATAAAAGAGTTTTTAAAAAAATACTTCTAGAAAATCTGTGCTAAACACATATATCAAAATAAAGATGTAATCATATGCTTAGTTTAAAGAATGGTGAACTGTTGTCTGAGAAGTTAGCCTTAAACCCCAGTCTGAAGCATAGCTGTGTGACCCATTATCCATCCCCCTGAGAGTTAATGCTTTAATCTTTGTTGGCTTTCCCCCAGAATGTTCATCATATGCATGGAATCTGTTAGTTGAAGAGAGGAGTGGATGGTGTTGGATTACAGATTCAGAGTTTGAACAGCAGTTATTAATATGCAACACTGTTGGAATGAAGTGTTGTGTTTCAAATGATGCCTAGCAACATGCCAATTCAGAACTGGTTCAGATATGTTGTGTTGTATTTCAGGGACTGGTTGAAAAAATAATAAAAAATAATTTGAAGCCAGGGTATTTTGTTCCCTTTCTCTACATTTTATTCTCATAGTTAAGCTGTTAAACATTTCAGAGTATCTTTGGAGAACAGTTATAAATTCTGTCCTAGAGACAAGCATAATTATAGGGATTGTGATAGATTGAACAATCTTATTTTCTCAGCTATCTTTCCCTGTTGCCTTCAGTTCTTGCTGAGTAAAGGTATATAAAAATTAAAATTAATATAGAAGAGTTATAGCTAGTAAATAGCTATATGATAGGCAGGGACTAGAGGCAGGGGCTTTTTTGTCTCATTTAACCATGGGGTGGGAAGGGAAATCCACAACATTTCGTCTTTGTTTCACGTACTTAACTGAGGACTATTTATTATAGCAGAATTTCATTCTGCTTGTTCTATTTTAATGTAATACTTATGAAGGTTTTTAAAGGATTCATGGTTGTCATTATAAAACTCTAATATGCTTCATCTTCAAATAAAATTATCCTAAATGGATACCCAAAATTGCAGGTGCAACAAAATGATGTCTACTTTATTCCAGAATTTGCCACAAAACAAGCTTAGTAATTTTTTGGGTTGTATTCATCCATAGAAACTATGACTTTTTTTACCTTGTTTTATGGAGTAGAACCACAAAACAAGTTCAGACTAAACAATTGAATAAATTTTATTCCATAAAAAAAATCAACCAGAAAGACACAGTTATGGCTTGATCTCAGTTATAACTATTATTGTATCTCAAGTTCAGATGCCAAATGGAATCACTTTCTGGACTGTAGGGGAAGTTGTCAGTTCAGCCTGAAATGTATATGAACACTTTTTATTCATAAACATTTGATATAGGTGATTCATTTTTCCACAATAAAACAAAGCAAATTCTGTCAGGTAAAAGTTGAAAACAAGTAGTGATCTGAAGCTGTTTTTATGATAAGGAAATGCAATCTACTGTATAGGTAACCTTTCCACATATCACATTATGATGTGAAAATTGCAAAAAGGACAATTTTCCCATAAGTGAAATAGCTTCTGTAATTTTTCATTTATGTATATTACCAATAATATAGTTGAAGTCCCGGGCCAAATTATTTAATGGATTTTTATACTGTCTTTTAAATTTTGTAGTCTGTGTATTTTATCTCTTTGGCTGTTCACCACCCTGAGTCCTTCGGGAGTAGGGCGGTATATAAATCTAATAAAATGAAAATGAAATGAAAAGTGCATTTTAAAAAAAAGTGACTTGGATCCCACTGTCTTCCCACTGTATTCTGCCTCACTGATTTCTCTCTTTTCAAAGAGATCTTCCAATCATCCAGTAAAAAGATTTAGAAGGAGGGGACAGACAATTCTCATTTCATTTTATAAATCTCATAATTAACATTCATGCAGGTTGTTTAATACAAAACAGTTTGGAGACTGTTTTACAAGATTTTATGAGATATGTTGCTTCTTCTTCAACATACAGTTATTGTTCAGCTGAAACAGGAATGTAAGGAGATATGTTCACATTTCTTAGAAAAGTTGTCTGTCCCTCTCACTTTTAAGTTTGTTCATGGCCTATAAAATGTTACTTATGCTGAAAATTAGGAATGTTCATATTAAAGAAGATTTCTTAATGATAACTGAGCATTTGAATGTTTCAGCAATTTTGTTATAATTAGATCAACTTTAAAAATCTAATGGAAATCTCTATGCATCAAGCTTTTCAGATTTTGAAACCATATATGGCAATTGTTTCTTTTGTACTGACTGAGATTTTGAAAATGCAGTGTTATAAAAATGAGTAAGCATATTGAATCAGAACACTTACTCTGAACTGTGACTGTTTGAATTCATAGACTATATATTATAATAATGAAGCTGAAGGAATGTCATCCAGAATATCCATGCAATAAAATGTCTCTGAAATTAAAGGGCTTTATTCAGTGAAACCTAGATATACTTTGGTTATAATGATGCATATTTCAAACAGTCCATATGTTTAAGGCATTTATAAATTGAAACTGCAAACATCTGCTAACTTAAATTCTAATATTATATGGTGCTAATATAGAGCATATTATATGGATTACTATATTCTTTTTGGTCTTGGTTACTGTGGGTTCTTAATATTTTTATGTATATTTTAAAGTTGTGACAAAACATATATGAGGAAATTATACTTTATATATAATAACTGTGTTGCACATTTTACCATAGCCAAAATGAAAGGGAGGAGTTTGAAACAGAATTCAAACATAAATATGAACGGGAGAAGATTCTGCTGACTGAAGAGAACAAGAAGCTTTCTAATGAGCTTGACAAGGTGAGTGATATGTTGTTTAACATGCATTAATGTATTGAACTGAATTAGGTAAAATTGATAATAGAACATATATATTTGTTTAGAGTAATGTATATTGTCATCAATCTTGCTACCCAATCTGGGTAGCTAACAAAAAATTTTAAAAATACTACAAATAAGTCAAAAAATATAAAATAGTTGCTAAAGAAACAATGCCACCAAGAAATATAGACTCAACTAGTCTCTGGATACATATGCCAAGAAAAACAAACAGCTCTTAAGAGTTTACCAAAAGGCCAGCATAATCAGGCAGCAGGTTTGGGTTGATCTTATCGTGGACAGTATGGTGTTCCAAGGGACAGGTGGTGTGACAAAAAAAGCATACTTTTTGGGTCCCACTGGATGACATTTTCTACTCAATGGGACCTCCTGCCAGATTTGATGAAATTAGTAGAATCAGTTGGAGAAAAGGCTTTATAAATAACAAACAACACCTTTAATTCTAAGCAGAAGTAAACTGGAGGTCAGTGAAGCAAAGAAATAATGTAGGAGGATGAGCCACCACATTCTGAACCTTTTGTAATTTCCACATGTTCTTATTTATTTATTTTTTTATTATTGTGATTTATATGCCGCCATTCTCCCGAGAGACTCAGGGCGGCTTACAAAAACATTATCCAATACAAATCACAATAAAATTAAAATCAACAACCCTATTAAAACAATTTAAAATTATAACAATGTATTCAAGGACAGCAGCATGTAGAACATATTTCAGTAATCAATTTAAGGAGTAACCAAAACAGGAGTTATGGTATGCTGTGCCTCTTGCTCCAAGAAAGGTCACAAACGGTGCACAGCAGAAGGTTGTACAAATGCCCTCCTAGCCACATCTGCCACCTGCTCCTCAAATAGGAGCAAGTGGTGTAGTAGTTTTGCATCCAAAATTAAAGATGGAAAGTTGCCAGTTCCAGGTAGCCTTAAAATCCCAAATCACTTAGTCTTATTGGATGAGTTGAAGCCTGTTCTTGCTGAAGTAAATAAAAATATATTCAGCATTTGCCTAAATGTTTTTATTTATTACAGTGTTTTTTTTACAGATAGTATATCAGTAATGACACTGCAAAATTTCAGAGATTAGCGTATATACTCGAATATAAGCCGAGTTTTTCAGCACGTTTTTCAGGCTGAAAAAAGCCCCCTCGGCTTATATTCAAGTCACCAAAAAAAAATGCCTTTTTTCCTGCAACCGTTTTGGCTCCCTGGGTTGCAGGGAGGCTTGCTAAAGCCAAAATGGGATGTGACGGGGTGCGGCATCCCTCTCCCGCACCCCTTTTTGGCTTTAGGGGTTGCAGGGAGGCTTGCAGCTTTTTGCAGCTTCTCCCGCAGCTGGCTGGCTGCTCACTCGCTCGCAACTGAGCAGAGAGGCAGCTGGTGCCTCCGCTCCTCTGCCAAGGGATAGAGAACCAGCTCTGCTGGATACAAGGGGGTGGGGAAGAATCGGGGCTTCCATTCTCCCCAGCCCAGCAGACTGTCCAGGGGGAGAGAACCGGCTCTGCTGGATACAAGGGGGTGGGGAAGGATCGGGGATTCCCTTCTCCCCAGCCCAGCAGACTCCAGGGGGAGAGAACCAGCTCCGCTGGATACAAGGGGGGGGTTTCTGCTTCTGGCGCTGGCACCCCCTCGTCCCCAGCAACAGTGGTTCTTGTGGTGCCTCTTCCCTGGCAGACCAGGAGCAGGACTTTCTGTGGGTTTTTTCCCCCTTCGCATTGTCTCCAGATAGTTATAAATATGAAGCAATACGGTACGATGGTATGCATTTGGTATCTAGCTGCTGCATTTCCCACCCTCGGCTTATACTCGAGTCAATAAGTTTTCCCAGTTTTGGGGGGTAAAATTGGGGGGGTCGGTTTATATTTGGGTCGGCTTATACTCGAGTATATACGGTACAACTGTTTTTGCAGAAAGACAACTGAAAAATAAGAGAGTACATCATAAATATATGTAACATGTAAGAAACCTCCTGGGGCAATATATATGTGAATATAATTAGTGCCTCATTTAGATTTTTTTCAATGCATGATAAGCTCAGAAAAAAGCACTTTCCAATCACTATTGCAGACTCATATTTGTGATTATAATATTTTAAATATATATTTAGCTTACAGCAATGTATGAAAGACTAAGTATGAGTAACCGACAACTTGAAGAAGAGATGAGAGATCTTGCTGACAAAAAAGAATCTGTAGCACACTGGGAAGCCCAGATTACTGAGATCATCCAGTGGTAAGGACATTTTTCTGTTCGTGACTCATGCAGTAAGGTACATTATTTTTGCATAACAAAAAATAATTTTGCAGTTTTGTCATCTATTTTGAGCCTTCTGATAATCCCAACTCTACTTAAAAGAGCAAATCATGTCTGACAAAGTTCTTGACCTTTCAATAAGCCATACCTAAGAGAATTAATCTCACTTGCTTATATTTCATTACCTGTATTAGTTTCATGAATTAATATATAATAGAACAAAAAGTAGTTAAAAACCTTGACCTATTATTGTCCCTAATACTAAAATATTTTAAGTGGATGAAACATGGTAGAGGCACTTGGTACTTTCCTTAAACAGAAACTAATAGCATTGAATGCAAACCGATTTTCCACTTAAAATGCTTATATCAAATAGACATCTTTCTGAGTGACAAAGCTGAGAGTGAACAACAGAAATGAATTCAGAATTGTTCATGGAAAAATACTTTTGCTGTAATCTGTTGTCCCATTGTTTTATATTTAGGTCTAATTTTAACAATCTTTTCCACAAGTCATTTAACATTGATTAATGTTAACATGTTCTATCAGCCTAACATATTTTCATCTTGCTTGCTTTCACAGCAGCTGTGTAATTTATTTTTTATTAAAAATAGATAAACAGAGGTCTTTTAGAGAAGCATTTAGCTCATCTGCATTTTTATTTGTAATATAACTTTGCTATCCTTATATAGACATAGTTCTCTCTCTCTCCCTCTCTTTTATATGGCAGGACAATTTGTATCATTCTGAAAAACTTGGATTGGTCCAAGTAGGTTACTTACATTGGTGAACTGACATAATTTAAACCTAAAATCATGATCCATGTTTATTTTTACAGCCTGACTTATAATAAAAAAAAATAAAAAATCAAAGCAACATAATTTGAATTTTTTTTTTGTCCTTTGCTATAAGTTTTGCTCACAAGAAAAAAAATATAACATTGATATATAACATTGGCAGTAAAACTATATTTTACTCAGTCTCATTCAATCATTGGAAACATAATCTTATTGATGAAGATACATCTGCTTTCTAAAAAAGAAAATTGAAATATAATAGATACACCTTGATTATTAAAACTATTCAGGAGAAAAAGATAATGGGATTTCAGAACTCAGAACATAAAATTGTTTCCTCAAAACAACAGGCATTCCAGAATGGAGGAGACAGGCTTGGATTTTGGAATGTTCCATTTCTCACATGTGGATTTTTCTTTGATCCCAGGGGACCCAACTATTCAGTAGATTCACACTCTCAGTTTAAGTCTCTCAGAGAGTCGCAACATTAATTCTTCCCCAGCTAACTAATCAGCCATTAACTATGCAGCAAAGAATGGTTACATGTTAGGGTTGTTCCTTTCTTTTACTAGTAACAGTAGTAAATAGCAATATTGCCTTCATGATCATATATTTCCATTATATATGGAACATTAAACATTGTTCCATTAAACATTGCTGTGGATTGGAGGGAAAAGATGCATTTATTTGTTATCTGCATTTAATAGCATTCCTGCATATGATATGGTTCTTTTGGACTCTTCAAATAAACCATTAAGCTTTAATTTTCTCTGGTGATTCTGCGTATTCTTAAACCTTAAATTTACTTCTATAATCTTCATTCAGTGTGAGCAACCTTATTTTTCTCCTACGTTCAGCCTTCCTAATAGCCTTCCTGATCCTTCTCTCTTTTTAATATATTTTACTATTGCAAATACCCAGAAATTGGGGGGGGGGGACACGCATGGTCTGCTCTGCTACTAAGAACATTTGCATATTTAATTCATAATATTTTTGTCTATTCCAAAACAAAATCTCATTTTAATTCTACTATGCCACACTCTGATTCCGGTCAAATCTACATTCCATGGACCCTTATTGTCAATCGCTGTTGTTGTTATAATGATTTCCCTCCAAATTGGTAACTTCAGTATGATCACAACTCTAGTGTTCCTTTGACTTTTTCATTAAATTAAATGAAATTTTCTCCCAATGCAATAGTCATAAAATAAGTAAAGAACAGATAAGACAAGAGAAAAAAACTTTTCATATTAAAAATATATGTCATAGTAAAGTCATAATAGATTTTGCCTTATGCTATAAATAGTTAGAATCAAATTGATGCAATTCTGTTATAAAATAGTGAAAAACTATCATATGAAAATAGTGAAAAACAACTTGAAGAAGAGATGAGAGATCTTGCTGACAAAAAAGAATCTGTAGCACACTGGGAAGCCCAGATTACTAATGTCAAAATTACGTCACATATATTTACATATATTTTTGAATTTATCTGTCTTTATTTAGAAATAATGAGATCAACTACTGAAAACTAGTAGAAACAATCCAATAGTTATATTGAGCCAAGATTTCTGAATCCAAAGGGCTTTACATTAAACAATTATGTTATTTCATAATTTAATCACAATTTTAAAAAGTTGTGATTTCTTACCACCAGTTACTAAATATGTACATATCTTACATAAGGATGAGCATTAATTGGCCATCATACAATAATTCTGAACAATTTATTCAATTGTAATATGGAATAAAATCACAATTATGCATCTGACAAAAACTGTTTCAGAATTGAACTGAAAAATGAAGAATGAATTTATGCAGAGAAAAATGTGTCCTTGATTAAGGATAAAGATGTACATATGTAAGATGGTGCAGTTACATCTGTTCAAGGGAATGTATTTATTATCTTGACCGTAATTCTAGACATCTGTTTGGAGAACTCCATATGAATTTTATTGATGATCAAATTCTATATAAAATTACCATATTGCAAATTAGGATAATTCCATTTCTAATTCACGTTATAGTCATTGGCTGGTTGCAAGTCAACTTTGAATCAGCCTACATTGAGGGCCACACATTGGATCTATTTTTGTGTTGGAGTAATTGATATGTAATTTGAGAGTGTAAGACATTAACATCAATCCTTTATGATGATGAGATTTCTATCTGATTATTCTGAATCTTGCAGCCACTCCTTAGCTCCATAATATGGGCACATCCACTATAGTGGTCTGCCCTAGCTGCTTTATGGATTTCATTGGTTTCCAACAGGTGTTTGGAGAGTTTCCTGGCAGGCTGCTTGGCAATTCTGTAGAGAAAGTGGTTAAGATCTAGAATACCCAATTAGCTGCTTGATAGGATTGCTCCCAAATGACCTCTGTCAGAATGCCAAACCATTCTTGGTTTACTAGACCAGGTTCAGGTGTATATTGTGGCAGTAAGAACCACGTAGTAGCAATTGTTCTTCCTTGCGCTGCTTAGAGAGTCCATTGAATGGGTTAATCCTCATGTGATTGGCCAGAGACTGAGTAAGAATTTGTTTAAACACACCTCGTCTTCCTGTCTAGCCCCAGTTCCTTACTCAGTCCAGCCTTTCTTATTAGTGGTGTGTAGTGAACAGGCATTGATCTCAACCTGATGGAATTATTACTTTTCTACTCCCAAAGTAATGCCATACCTTGAGATTCAGCTAACAGGGAATAATTTCATAAACATGTGAATTGTGTTAAAATTTCACTGCTGCTTTCCTCAACGTTTTTATTTTATTTTCCAATGTAATTATGTTCAAATACAGCCCTTATCTTTTCTAAAGTTTTTAATCTGGAAATTGTTTGTTCAGGGTCAGTGATGAAAAAGATGCCCGAGGTTATCTTCAAGCGTTAGCTTCCAAAATGACCGAAGAACTAGAAGCATTGAAGAGCTCCAGTTTGGGTGCAAGGGCAACAGTAAGCTTTGCATTTTCTACATGATTCTGGTTCTAACAATTTGCTAAGCCATTAAATAAACGCTTACTGTAAACTGTATCAACTGTTGTACCAGTTTAGAACCAGACACTTACATCCAGGCACTTAACTTCTTATTCACTATGTAGTTTTCTAATTCAGAAAAATCACTGAATGTCTATATCATTGTAAATTATGGCAAAGTAAAGCTTTAAAATATTTGTAAACAAAAAGTTTAGAGTTTTCTTTAAATTCTTTCTTCCAATTTTTTTTTAAACAACCGCACCTATAAGAGAACTCCATCTTGCTTGTGCCACTATTTGTGTTGTTGTTGCTATTAAAATTGTATCCCTACCAAAAACTGTTATTTGTAAACTTCATAGGAACTATACATGGAAAACAACATGGGGAAAATATGTAAACTACATATTACAGTTCTGTTAGGTTTCCTCTTTGGTACTTTTTTTAATCCATGAAACTGTAATATACCCTTAGCTGCCTTTGTAGAACAGGTACATAATTAATTTTTTTAAAAAAATCCACTAGATCAAGGGCCCCCAACTCTCGGTCCGTGGCCTGACATCGGTCCACGGCATGCCAGAAACCAGGCTGCGCAAATAAGCAAAGACCCATTCACAGGATGCAGGCAGCCCACAAAACCACGCCCCTCCAATCCATGGAAAAAACTCTCTCCACAAAGCCCAAAAGGTTGGGGGCTGCTGTACTAGAGAGTAATTATTAAATAAATAATTATTAAATAAATCTGTGTGAGAGGATAAGAGTAACAGGATAATATTTTTCTCAGAAATCTATTCTTTTTCTGTCTGTAAACAAGTCTTTTAATACTTAATGTAGTCTTTGGCAAAAATGTTTAATATTTACTCTTTATTTATTACATTTACATGCCACCCCGGCTCCCTGATAGGGAGACTATAATAGCCTAAGTATCTTGCCAGTGAAGCCATACTTTTATTACTTAGACTAAACAAAACCATGCTTTCAATTATTAAAGTGGAGTAGGAGATTGTTGGCTCCTTTCCCTTATACCCTTCTTGGAAAGCTCTAAAAAGCTCAAAAATCCTCCAGAGTCATGAAGGAGAAGTGACCAAATAGCAAAGCAAACAAACTTCAACCTTCCTTTCCTGCCACTGGATTTTGTCCCATTACATAAACAATAAGTATCATATCAAAAAAGGACAGCTCTAGATCCACCCCACTGTCTAAAAGTGATATTATAATGTTTGTTAGAGTTTTAAATACTAAGGTATCATTAGGAGACATATTAGCTAATAATATTTTAAAACATTGTCTTTGAAGGACATGCCTTGGAAGATGCGTCGCTTTGCGAAACTAGATATGTCTGCAAGGTTAGAGCTACAGTCCGCCCTCGATGCAGAAATACGAGCCAAGCAAGCCATTCAGGAAGAGTTAAATAAAGTTAAAGCTTGTAACATTGCAACAGAATGGTAAGATTTAATTATTCCTTTTAAGATTTTAAGGCAGCTTGTGATACTTTCTTTTGAGATTCATCCTAATAAATTCGGCATTGTTTTTTGTTTCAGAAACTGAATATATTAGTTTGATGGCCTGCCATAAAAACCCCAATTTTCTGTGTATAATTTGCAATTTATTTGAAAATTGTTTCCTGAAAACAATTGAAAGACTTCAGCTAAAAATAAATACCTGTCATCTTTTACAACCTTAATAAGATTAACATATAATATTCCTCTGACATCCTATTAGAATACTGGATGAATTTTAAGAATTTTTTCCCAATTGTGGTCTTTCTGTCTCTTGTACTGAATTAGGAAATTCTTTATTCAGAATTCCTGTTTAGAAGTAGTTACTAGGAAACAATATAAAATCTTTCTCCTTCCTTCCTTCCTTCCTTCCTTCCTTCCTTCCTTCCTTCCTTCCTTCCTTCTATTCATCTAGTTAGTTAGTTAGTTAGTTAGTTAGTAAGTAAGTAAGTAAGAAAGTAAATTATATGGCCATCCAACACAGTGATATTTCAGGGACTTACAGAAGTAAAATACCACATGCAAAACCTAATGAACCCCTACCATTTAAAACAAAAGAAATATTAGTTGTATTAGAAAGCAGTTATAATGATAAGAGTTCTACATAGTTTTTTCCACAATAAATCATGCTAATAAATATTCTTTGATGTTAGAATGCAGTTTGATAATACTGCTTTTATATGATGAAAAATGTCTACATAGAGTAAATCATTATATAGAACATAGTTTAAAATCTTGATTCATTAGAATGATATTTATATATGTTAAAAAATGTTAAAGTAAGCATGAAGTTCAAGAATAGGTATGTAAGCGTCCAGTGCAACTCATAATTAGAATAAAAGGCAAAACTTACTTCACAGTGTAATAATTCAAATCCCAGTCTTTTGTATATGTGTCCTGACAAAACAAAAATACATAAGTCACATTTTGTCTTTTGGTCTTGTGCCACCCACTGGCAAGCATATCATGACTTTGATACCAGTGTACCACCTTGGCTTTTGCAAGATTGCCAGCCATGTGCTTTTTTATTAAGTAGATTAATAATTTACAAATATGGTTCTGGGGCCCCAAAGATATCCTAAGAAGATAAAAGTGTGAGTTTTTGCCACTTTGTATTTCATATAAAAGTGCAAAGGAAAAAAAATCGCTAGGGTCAGTTGGTGGGTTAGAGACTGGGCATCTGGACAACTGGAGGTATGCACTATTGAAATCATACTATAATCATTCACAGCACATATATCTCCCTTCTATTCTGCCTGTTCGTTAGGAATTATCATGGAACTATCACAATCCAAATTGATAGTTTTAAACTAATCATAAAATCATCTTGTTCCATCTTGCTTATAAAACAAAATCATGAATCAAACAGAAGTCATTATTTTCCTTTTCAAGCTTACTTATTGAAATCAAATGCTTTTGTCCATTTTTATGTTATCTTTTGTTTAATAGTGAGACTTAAGTGGGGTTTCCTAATTGAAGGACACTGCAATCAGTTTTCAAATATAACCACATCATGGTCCTTACTAACTGGGTGTCTCTCTTTTTGTTTTGTTTGTGTAAAGCAAATTACAGGATTCTGAAAAGAAGAACTCCGACCTGTTATCAGAAATAGACAGATTGAAAAAAGAGGCAGAAGAACTTCAGTCAGAAAAGGGTATGGGCACTGACATCCAAATAAAGCTGACTGGTGGTGGGTACATCTTATCAAATCAGAATGTCCACTTACAGAGTGCTGAGAGAATCTGTATTTTGAAGATTCTGACTCTTGAAGTGTCATCATAGCCCTGGCATGATAACATGTACCCACACAGCTGTTACAAAATTAAAATTATCTTATGTCTCTCTTGGCATACTTGAAATATATTTTTTTCAGATCATGTTTTTGTTTGTGCATTTATAGTCACTGTATTAAGAACATGCATTGTTTTATCTTCTTAAGAGAAGGTGATTCTTAATTTATTCTTCAATTGTCAAGTACTACTCAGACATCAGGTATATAGAATAGAAAAGAATATATATAAAATGCATAGTCTTTTGATCTTTGATCATTATAAGCCATGTGCTCAATTAAGACTTATGAGTTCTCTAAGGTAAACATTTTACAGGAAGTTTAATCTATTGATAATTACATTATTATAATTGAAAATGTTGGTTGATTTTACTATTTATTCTAAGGAAGAGAACTTCACACACACACACACCCCAGTATTTTCTTCATCTGATGTCTCCTGGGAAGAAACAGCTAAGAAAGCAACTATAGAGCAGTATCTTAGAATGTGAGAAGGCCTGGAAATGAACCTCTAACTGTGATAGAACCCATATCTGTTTATAAAAATCATAAATTTCAGTTTGTGAATGGACACTTAAGTGTACCTTATTCAAATGATCTTATTGTAAAACAAATTCACTCATCACAATTCAGGAGCAATATAGTATCAGGGATGAAGATTTAGAAGTACTATAGTATTATATTAGCACTGATAAGGCAAGGTGAAAGAGTAGATCTCAGGGCCAAATGCAAAGGATAGGATGGATACTGAGGATTGGATTCAGTTGTTGTTGGGTTTTTTTGTATTGTGTGATCATTGGTGGACAAAACAGATGTTACTAGTTTGTTTGGTTATTGCAAAACAATATACATATCCCTGTTTACAGTAGTTGTTTCTTCAGAGATCTATATGCTTGCATTCAAGGAGTCTTATATCAAAGAGTTTTAGTTCAGAGCCATATGAAGTTGAATTTTAATTTCTCTTTTACATATACTATTCGCTGCATCATTTTAATCCTTGCAGTGTTTCTCTCTATCTCCTGAACCTGGCCCTCCAGTAGATGGGAGAGAGAAATAGATAGGTAGAAATAGAGTAGCATTTACCGGTATTTCTGATTTCCAATAACTTAATAATTGTAAGTAAAATGCGTGTAAAAAAAACAGAAGAATTTTCTGATATTCATTCAGATTCCTTTCTTATTAAGTAGGTATCTTTAGCAGTTCAACATACAATTTTAGAACAACCATAGAATTCCACATTTGTAAGTCAGATGTGTAGGAAAGTCAATTCTTCAGCTCATGTATTATAATAAAAACACCTGTTTTAACATTATTTTCCATCTCTAATTTAAACGTGAAAAATCATCCCTTTTGATGCCTAATTCCATCTTTTTATTATTTTATACTTGATTTGGCATATGGATCTTACATTTGTAATTAAAGCCAGGGGACAGCCTTCCCCCCCAAATCACATTAAACAATTGCCTTACTGCCCAAACCTTTTTACTTTAATATTTCAGCATTATTCAAAGCATGCTTGCTGTTCTTCTATACATCAGGGTGATTTTATTTGGTTTATAGCAACAGGATGCTTGTTCTACATAAAAGAGACAAATGTCAAGTTTGCTTTGAACCTTCTGTGTTGAATACTTGATGTAAAGTTGCCAGATGTGAGCCACCAAAATTGGAGTTGCTGCTGTTAAGTAGTCTTCCAGATTTGTGAAGCCTGGAACTGGTAGCCACGAACTCAAGTTGGTGACACCAGATGGTTTATGAGACTTACAAATCTTATACTAATGTGTATCTTGTTGGACACATTTATCATATACAAATACTTGACTGTTTTAGTTGTATCAACCAGAAAAAATCATATCAATACATGGTAGAAGCTTATTTGTTAAAAAAAAATCTCATTGGGGCAGAATAAATGCTTTAGGATTAAATTCCTGTTGCTGCAAGAAGGATCAGATTAGTTTTAAACAGAAAATAATAATTCAACAATCTCTCTAATTTCCTTCAATACAGTAGATAAAAGTCTCCAGATTAAGGTTGATTCCTGATAGCTTTAGCGAATACTGATGCCATTTTTTTTTGTAACAGTACAAAAGTAGTTTTCCATTTCTTTTTTTCTGAGATGTTTTTTAACTCTCAATCTAATCTGTAGTTTAGAGATTTCCTGATAGTGTGCTATTCAAATGCTAATCAGGTTTGTCTTGTTTAGCTTCCAATCTCAAACAAGATCAGCTGGGTTATATTGAATAATAGCAGAATTTTTGTTGAAGTTTTTATAGACACTCATTTTTTTCAGCAACAAGCAAATTTTTTAATCTCTTTCCTTTCTATTTTGAACACTGGCCATAAGAGAACACACTAAAGAACCTATACAGACTGGGGAACAGGGAACTTCTCAGTAAAAACTGAAAGGAAAAATTGCCTTAGATCATGGTTATTACTTACGTGTCATAGTAGGTAAAGAAAGTATGTGTTATTTACTTATTTATGCATTTATTTATTTGTTTGTCAGCTTATGACATTTCTGAACCGCCCATCTCCCTCAAAGAAGGACTTTGGATGACGTACAATCAAATCAATTGTGACATAATATTATAAGTCCAGTTTCTCATGTTTTAATTGGAGAGGTCTTATGTAACAATTGGTATCTAAATTCAGCAACTGTGAATAAAATTTTCGTTTTAAATCCTGAAAGGACCATCCCAGCAAATGGTTCCCATGAATTTTTACTACTATCTTAAAGATTAAAGAGCTGGAAATATATGGGTTAACAAGACTGATTCTACAGGGAGTTGAATCCAAGTCCTCCCAGAAAAAAAATTCCATAACATCTTTTGGGAACAACTTGATCTAAGCAGAAAGCAACAACTCAAGAACAGGAACAGGTAGATCAGTATGTGGATGATGGTTTTCTGTTGATTAAAATCATGCTGTTGTTTTCTAGGAGTGAAGCATCAAGACTCACAAAATTCTTTCTTGGCATTTTTGAATGCACCTACCTCTGCTCTGGATCAGTTTGAAGTAAGTTTATGGTCACTACTGCTTTGAAATCATAACTATAGTTATTATGTTGCCAAAAAATCAAAATATTTTGATTCATAAGGAATATTATTTACTTCTTTTGTCATTTTCTAGTTGTAAAAAGGAGGAGGAGAATGTTAAAAGTATTAGTATGATGCTTTTAATGCAGATTTCTTAAACTATTTCAAATATTATGACAGAAGAGCTTTCTTTTTTTGCCATTTTTTTAAAGTCTTGAAACTTAACCCTATAATGAAACACCTGTAATATTTTCAGAACTAGAATTAGTCCTCGGCTAACAACCACTCTTTCAGTGACTGGGGCTGAATGAGTAGTATGAAATGGACACTTGGCAACTGGCTCACACTCATGACAGTTACTAAGTTCCATGGTCATCTGATCCCCATTTGTGACCTTCTTTGTGGTTTCCCACAAGCAAAGTCAATAGGGAAGTTGACATGGAAGATCACAAGTTGCTTGGATAAGTCTCCCACACCTGACAGTAGCCACCTGAAGCCTTGCGGTGCTTGCACCAAGCCACACCAAGCCATTGTGCACCCTGGGGTGCCCTTTCCCACCTAGCAGCAACTATCCTTACTTATCTCTGGATACAGTTTCATTCATGGACATAATATAACAAAGTTATTAAATATTTCTGAAGTAGAGAATAGAATGAGACGTATATTATGGAACTAGGACAGAGATGGATTGTAGCCTTCAAGCGGGAGGAAGATGATGATGGCAGGAAGGTGAGGCTTAAGGAAAAGGTACTTAGAAGCAAGAATTCACTGACGAAGCAAGTTGATACTAGTGTATTTCCAATTAAAAGTAGCTTATCTATCAATATATTTACTGTTTGGCAGTCATTTGTTTTGATATTAAAACATGCTATGGCAAAATCGTGACAATAAATTTTACATTCCCATTACAGGTAATTCTCAATTTACAACTGGTCATTTAAGGATTATTCAGAGTTAATGATGATCTTGGAACAGATGTTTTACAACCTGTAAAGCACTTCCAGCTGTCATAAAGTGTCACGGGCCCCCATAGTTATATGACTGTGTTTGGGGCACTTGGCAGCCACCTTGACTTTGCCACCAGTTTCTGGCAAAAACTGCAATTCACTTAATGACCACAGTTAAGTTCACTTAATGACCATCACAGAAATGGCAAAAATATGGGTCCAGTCATCTGACTGCCATGACTTACAAGCAGATTTCCAGTCCCAGTTGTGATTGTAAGTCGAGGACTACCTATAATGATTATTTTGTTATCTGGTAAATGCATGGCCCCTTGATCTCTTTTTAGTGTGGGTGAAAGAGTATTCATTATTTGTGGATTAGTTAGTTAACAAAACTATGCAGAAGTTATGCTAAACAAAATAATATGTTAGTCATTTCCAGTTTTTCTTTATTTGATTTCTCAATAGTATGGTGATGCAGTTGTTTTCACAAAACAGGCATTTTCATCTATCTATTTCTGTTTCTTTACTGCTGTATGCATTAAAATAGGATTCCTTTTCTTCTTCATCTTCTTCTTCATTGATTGATTTTATGGATGACGTAAGTCTTTCATCTCCAAATTCACAAATTATTTCAGTAATAAAACAGATTTGATTTGGCAACTTCAGATGGTAATGCAGTCATCTTAAACCATCAAGAGCATGAAATTCAGCAGGTTCTGTGCTCCTGATGTGTCCGTGCTGTATAGTTTTCAGTATAAGTTTTCATGGCATGGGCTAAAAGTTTTGCGTATGTGTCTTTTCATTTGCTATTTGAAGGAACTGAGATGTAAGACATGACTTGTTTCAAAGGACCATTCACACTCATTCTGGCCTATTATTGATATTGGTTGGTCAAAACTATACCATTAAAATTGGCTTCTACAATTCTGTTTTTACTTTAGCTTGGGATGAGTGTGAATGTATGTTTCATTCACATGCATGTCACTTTCTTAAGGTTTTTTTTTCCTGGTCAGTTTAAACTCATATACCAGTGACATTTTTTTAGCAAGTATATGTGGAATAATTATGTCAGTTTTATTGTATATAAGTACAAAATGTAGTGCTGTAGTGCTCCTATTTACAGTAACATTTTTCAATATGGCTGTACTCACTGTAAAGACACTGGAGGATACTGTTCACTGTTTTTGAGCTTGGATTACAATTTCTGCATCATGCAGAAAATGTCCCAATAGTTCTATATTCAAAATAATTTAACAAATGTGCTATCACATTCTCAAAACAAAGGTCATACAATCCAGGTTTTCAGGAGATTGTAGGATTGGTTTAAAAAAAGACAAGTTTCTGATGGAATTGACTGAATAATGATTAGGTTCTTTCATATTAATGCTTCTGAAAACCTTTAATTTTAAAATAGGTTGCTTTCAGTAGCTGGAAAATAGTGTGCATTCTTAAGAAGTAATAAATAGGTTTTAGGTGCTTTGTATGAATAAATCAATGACTTTGTGTAATAATAGTAATGCTAGCCTTCAGTTTGCAGCAATAGCTTACCACAAAAGAACCAATATCTATGTATTTCAGATTTAAAATAGCTTTTGTGGTATATAAATATGGGTTTAAAAATTTATGAGCACATTTGTCGAAGTATTCAGATTACAAAACTGACATCATAACCTACAAGCCTCTTTTTTTCAAATAGTCCAGTGACTTTAATTGATAATAGCTCTGATTAATATTCTTAATCATATAGTCATGTTTATAAACTTTTATATAATATATCTAATGGTGACCTTTGTGTAGTATCTAGTCTGAAAACTGAAAAGTGATCTAATCCCACTCAATGAATCACATTGCTGAATAGAAATTGAACCTGGGTCTCATTCCCACTTTAAAAACTGCTTAGCCTGCTTATTAAAAGCAAAGCAATACTGGAACAAAAACAGGATATATTTTGTGGTTTTTTTAATCATTAATCTATGGGAATGTTAAATGTTTATGTTAAATTATCAGATTTTCTTGAAAAAAATTGTTGCCTTTCCTTCTAAGCTTTTGGGCCAGTAATTGGAAGAAGATCTGCACGCTTAATACACCAACCATCTTTTTTCCCTATTTAGGCAAGTAAATATGGAAGAAAGAAGCAGAAAGGATCTAAGGCTTACTGAGATCCTTATGCTCCTTTGAAATTTTTACGCAGCCTGTGGGCCTTGTGAAAGACAGTAACAGAGTATTGTCTTAATATTGTCTTGTCTATAGCATTAGAAATCCCAACGTGCTTAACAAATTTGAATGCTGATAGCTAACTTATCTTCTGTTTTTAAAATAATTTCTTCTAATATTAGATCATGTCTCCCCCATTTCTGTAAGATGGAAATAGCTTTGTCAAAGTAAACTTCCTCAGTAGCTAAATTGAGCCTAAGCAACTTGTGTCCCACAACTCAGTGTATTTTATTATCTATGTGTTGTTGTCCACAGAACAGGACTAAATTTCCAAGTTTTACTAATCACCTGGACATTGTTGATTGCTTAGCAAGTCAAAATACTTGTGTTAAAAGGCTGTTATATGGCTTCAATCCTGCTCTAAAGATTCCTTATTTGTTTACCATAGTCAGAGTTGAATGGCTATTTAGGACTTCCAGGTTTATTGAGATTCATGGTTATGTTGCCTATAAAACTATATTGCCCAGGCACCCGAATTGGCATGAAACTGGAAAGAACCTGGTTCCTGATTTTGACAGAAAAACTTTTGCAAAGTGGCTTTTTTGCACTACCCCCCCCCCCCTGCCAAAAAAAACCTGCAGTACCTTTAGGCAAAGCAAAAAACATTTTATTAAGGTGGGGATATCAAATCTTTATATAAGGTTCAGAAACAAATGGTATATACATTCAATATATGTGATGCATCAGAAAGCAACAAATTAAACAATAAAACCCATTGATAAGATGTAAAAAAGGACTGATCCCCTTAAAATATATTATATCACCTTCTTTTCCACCTGCTTTGTTTTTTCAATACTTACAACACCTCAGTGGCTTCAGAATATTTTTTTGTACATCAAAGGAAATTGCTTTGGCTTAAAGAAATAACATGGTTTCTTAAACTTCAAAAAGAGGAACAGATGCCATGCTAAAATGCTAATACAGGTAGTCCTTGACTTACAACCTTTTATTTAGTGACCGTCTGAAGTTACAATGGCACTGAAAAAAATTATTTACAAGCAGACATATTTACATCCATCGCAGCATCTCTATAGTCAAATGATCAAAATTTGGGGACTTGACATGTATTTATGATTGTTGCAGTATCCCAGAGTCAAATGATTGCCATTTTGCAACTTGGCCAGCCAGGTTCTGACAAACATAGTTAATAATGAAAGCCAGATTAATTTAACAGCCATATGATTCATTTAATACCGTAATTGCATGAATCATTTTATAAACATGGCAAAAATAGTAGTAAAATCAGGCATGACTCAACAACCCCCTTGCTTAGCATTGGCAATTCTGGTCCGAAATATAATCGTAACCTGAGGACTACCTGTATCACCTTTATTAAAGGGCTAATAATAACAATTCTGTGTAAAGTTATATTATCTTACATAAGGTCTGAAAGATCAGATAATAAATAAACATTGTTTCTTGCACTTTTAATAAAACTTTAAGATCTAATGTGACTCTGAATGCATTGCTGCATTTAATTTTTTTTTAAGTGTAAACTAGTATTAGCAAAGATAAGAAATTATGATTCAGACTCCCAAAGGTCCTTTTTCAAGAGGCAACTGGACTTTCTGGTTTTTCTTTGAAGGCGTTTCACTTCTCATCCAAGAAGTTCCTTTAGCTCTGACCATCCCCCCACCATCCACTCAGAGCTGAAGAAGCTTCTTGGATGAGAAGTGAAACATCTTCAAAGAAAAACCAGAAAGTCCAGTTGCCCTTTGAAAAAGCAGCTTTGGGACAACCATGATTGAGAATCCCCATAGACATATGACTGAGACTGTAGCAAACAAAAAAGAAAAAAAATATTTTCCCCCATTGCAGTCCTTAAAGAAACTGCCATTTTCCTTTGAGAAACCTGCCAATGGAGCCGTCTGTTCACGGCTCCATTGGCAGCTGTGAACAGACATTGATAATGAGGTGCAGCACAGGAAGTCTGCTGCAATTCCAATACAGTAACGATCAACCTGTATTCCTGATAATATTTGCATATTTTTAAAAAGCAGAAGAGCATTTAATAAGAAATTATTTTGTCTAAAATAGAATTTTGTGTAGACACGTGATGTTTTAAAAATGATATTTGAAAGTAGTTGTTTCTTGTGTCTTGATGTTTCTTCTGATTTATGTTTTCATGATACACGAATCCCTGTCTTTACAATGCAAAATGATATCAGTCTCTGTACAGAAATGTGGATTGAAGGAATGTATCTTTCCCATGTTAACAGTCTCCTCCTTTCTCTGTTAAAGCGCTCTCCCTCCTGTATTCCAGCCCACAAAGGCAGACGTGTAAGAGGATGTCTTGTTGTGTGTTGGCTTTTAGTTTGTCATATCATGGACATGGCTTTGCCTTCGTTCAATGTAGACCATTTTCCTTGATATTTTTATGGCTTGCATATTTACCCTGCTGCTTGTCTTGTGCTACTGCTTTTCTTATATTTTCCTTCTGTTTAATACTGTTTATTAAGTGCAAAGCTTTGAGAATGTGTGTGTGGTTTTATTCTGTTTTATGCTCTTGGCTTTAGGATGTCACAAAAACAAAGCAAAATTAGTGTAAAATCCACCTGTTTGTTAAGATGATGGGGAGCAATTTTTAAATAATGTTTTTTACTTTTTTTTTTTACAAATGAGATAAAAACGTTTCATATACAATTACAATACTATGCTTCAATCTTAAACTTATTAGAGTACAAAGATTTAGCAAAACAGAAATCTGCCTTTCTAATCCATGTCATCATCAAATTATGAGCAGGATTATCAATTCTGTCAAGTTAGTTTGGTTGACATTAAAAAGAATACCAAAGTCTTGACAAGAACCCATTTGTTTAATGTGATTAGTATTATCAGTCTGAGAACATTTCATAGCATGGTTTTATAGTATGGTTATTGGTTTGGCAATTTATGCTTAGTCTAATGCACTGAATATTCTCTCTCTTTTCTTCTCTATCTCCCTGCCCCCTCTCTCACACGGACATGGACATGGACACGGACACACACAACACACATGCACACAGAAAGAGAGAGAGAAGGGGAGAAAAATCTGAAAATTAACTTCTAAGCATTCAGAGATGTGTCTGTGTTTAAATGCATGTATGTATTAGGCTATGCAAAGGATTCTTGTTGCAAAACATGTTAATGCAAACAAAATAACCTCATAATATTAAAACAGCTACAGAAAGTATTTTAGAAGGCTTGGACAATTGCCTTGAAGGCTATCTTTGTTCTCTATGCTTATCTATGCATGCACAACCACTTCATCTTGGTGGTGGGTCCTGTTTTTAATATTGGCTGTGCTTGCATACAACTGACATTCCTTAAAGAAGTTGCACCAAGCTCTCTAAAGGGCATGGTTGCTTTAATGTTTCAAGGAAGGTTGCTTTGCTTAGGCTATAATGCTTTGTGATTCAATATGGCAAACATACTTAATACTCCTGCCTCGTATTTTTCCCACCACAACAAATTCTTTCAAATACATGCTACAAATTAGCTGCGCGCACGCACATACATGGACGCCCTTATGCTGTGTCCCATATTGAGCAAGCACTGGCTATTCGGTGTTCTCAGACTGAGTTATGCTAATTATCTATATCATGGAAAGATGGAATATATGTGTTTCAGAGTAGATCTTGTGGACAGACTTTCCTAAAACCTACCTTCACCTGTGCGAAGAATAGAAGTTTGCAATTAACTTACATGACAAACACAAACTATGTATTCTTCTAGTCATTTCTATTTCCCTTCTGGTTTGGGGTTTTTTTTAATGGAAGAAATAAAAATAGCAAAAAGGGGGTGTTACTTCTGCTACCTCTGTGTGTGTCTCATAATATTTTATTTCCTACATTCTTTGTCTGATATAATAATACCCAGGACAGATGGAAAAGATTATTGATCCCGAGTGAGCTTTTCAATAAGTAAAAGAAATAAAATTCTCCCTGATGTTCAGAGAGAGATCATTTTATATTTAATAATGGTGGAATTAAAGTATAGAAAAGAATTTCTGCTAATAATTGCTGTAGTGCTTGAAATAGTTTATATGCAAGTAGCAAATAATTATATTGATGATCATGTGTCATTGATTATAGTCTCTGCAGGTTGAAATGGTATGAACATTTTATAAATAAAGATGTCAGTTAAATAATGCTATGTCTATATTTTAAAAGAAGTGCTGAGATGCATTCTGAATTTCAGTTACTGTTTGCTTTATGTTAGGATTTGCAATAAATAAGTGAACAGTCAAGCATTATGTTCAACAAAATAAAAGAACACAAATTGATCACTCAATCTCTACTTATGGTTTATTCAAGTGGCACATATAAACATACACATACAAATGTACACAAAGATTTATATGTACATGCATATAAGGAAGATTCTTAGATACATTTTATCTGCTCTTTTTGTGTTTTCAGAACACCAAATCATGCTCTAACATTTTTCTTAAACTTAAATGTAGCCTGCTTTCTACAATATCATTTATATGAATCCTATTCAGTACAAAATAAAATACAGAGAATATCTATACAAAATATAGATAATATAGGCTTAAATCAAAGTACATTACTTGACTATTTTATGTTGAAAAATAGAATTTTTGACTGACAATCCTAAATGATGACACTAAACTAGAGGGGGAAAAAGGGAGGTTAGCTAGCTGGAAACCAACAATTTAACCAAAAGATTATTTTTTTCTTAAAAGATATTTTAATTAAACCAAAATTACAATATTTTGGGAGTGTAGGAAAATAATGAAAATATGTCCTGTACACCATTCTGCTTGCTTCGGTTAAAAGAAACAAAAGAAAATTTGTATCTGTGATTTAAACATTACTTTACATACTGATAAAAATACATTTGATAACATAGACTAAGATGTCACTGTCATCTTTAGAAATTTATCCTTTATTAGAACAAACCTGATCAGTGTTATTTTATATTGATAAGTGTGGGCTAAAATCATTTTAAACTATATTTAAAATGATTTATTTGCTAATTAATTAGTATCATAATACTGCCGTGTATTGTGACTATTTATTAATAATCTTTCTAATATGTTTTATTATATGAAATTACAATTACAATACAAAAGAAGCTTCTAAAATGTTGTTTCAGATTATAAAAGAATCAAAATTGTGGAGTCCTTAGTAGTTGTTTGTTTCCAGATGTTTCATTATTCTCCAACAAATCAAAATCTATCAAGCTTATTTCTTATAATTGCTATATAAAAGAACACCAGAGGCCTACAAGTGTAGCCATAGCTTTAATTTTATATAAATTGATTTCATTATAACTGTTGAGAAATAAATGCTGAGAGTAGATTTCATTGAGCTTAACATCAACGCAATATAAGAGGAATTGATATTGATATCACAGTTATTCAAATTTTCCAAACTACAGCTATGTTCACCACTTTAAGTTGACCAAATATTTTTATATAATAAAAGGTGGGATAAACTAATAATGATTACTTTCCTTGTTTAAAAAAATTGTAGTGTAATTCTTCTACATTTCTGTGTCACAGCAAGTGGAGACATCTACTCAACGTAATATTTGAATCACTAGGAAATCTCAAGTTTGTAGGGTAGATGGCAATGTGTAGAATCATCTTGAAAAAGGGAATGGTAAATGATTCTATATTGTTTCCCACAATCTCTGTAAGTCAGGAGCCAAACTTTATTAAAGGAGACTACATTTATGTTATTTGCATTTCTATATTTTTGAAAACTGGTACTTATCGAATGTGGCTTCTTAATATTCTTCCCCCCCTTTTTTTTCTTTTCCTTTCATTTTCCATTTCTTTTCTTTTGCTTGTTTCTTTCCCTTGGTTGTTTCTCTAGATTGATTCAGTTGAAAATTTTACCTTATCTAATACGCCTTCGCGGGATGAAGATATCAAGTATCATCTTCATTCAAGATCTAGGTCCCCTTCCACAGCTAGTGACATTGAACCAATTGAGGTACTCTCTCTTAGAACATTTGTTTAAGAATTGTCTGTCCCATAGCTCAGTGTCAAAGCAACTGTGCAAATGTACTGTGGAGTAAGCTCAGTTGAATTAAGTGGGAATTATATTAACAAATAAAGGTTATATATTCATAATACGGTGACCATAACATTTTATCCTGGTGATTTAACTCATCCCAATGGATATTATTAAAATAATGGTTGGTCACATATTATTATTTATTTGTTATGGCCATACAGTCCAGCAGACTCTGGGTGATTTACAAAAAGAAAAAGAAAAGAAAAACTCCCAAAACATAAATACATACTGCCTGGGCTAAATATTAACAATAAGAAGAAGAAGAAACCAACAATAATAACATCATAACAAGTCCATTAAGCTCAGGTCTGGGACCAAAACCCAGATCTCAAGAGTTTTCCAGAACCTCAGAAGAGAGCTTGCCATTTCTATCACTTTTAGTACATGAGTTAGAATATTTTGGTCAGTCACTCCTTTAGAGCAAAGAAAACTTAAAAGCCATTGTTTTACTTTATGATTCTTTTTTCATTAGCGTATAGAGAACAATCTGTGGCCATTATGAAGAGAGCAGAAAGAACTTACCCACTCTCACCTGTTTCTGCCTGTTTCGCACACTCCTTCACATAGCTAGAAAAAGAATTAAAATTATAATGCCCAGAGATGGTTAATTTTTTGTAGCTTTTCTAGGATTTCATAATGATCATGGAAATCAAAAAGGGCATTCAGGTAAGTAGTTCAGATACCATGTGGAAAGTTAGTTGACTATGGGAATTAACCTGAGGATGAATTGGTTTGGACATTTAACTAGATTTACCGTAGTTGTTCACATGACATCCGATTAACCCAATGAGCCAATTAAGCATATTGGGTAAACAGAGACCTAAAGTCTCACTGTCTTTACATAGTATATCTATTAAAAGAAGATTATTCCAATGATTTTACAAGTTTTTCAAGTCAGTCAAGCACATAAACATGCTGTGTTTTTGGAAGATTTATTTCTGTTTCCAGTTTGGAACTGTTTTAAGTTTTTTTCTTTGCATAGATTGGTATTGTAATCAGAATCAGTAAGTTATTCAGCACACAATCTGTTAGATGTAAAGCTTCCCCCCGTCCCCCTCTCTTTATTTTCCTTCAGATAACATTTTAATTAAGTTAGTGAAATGCTTTTTAAATTCCAGCTAATTGTTGATTCTAGACAGAAATTTTACAACAAAAGGACACAAAGAAGAAAATAAGATCATAAAACACTCACAATAACTGCGTCTGCCTCCCAGTTTGCCTCGTTGCAGCAAACAGCCTGCTTTAGTTTCATTTTCATTTTCAGATCAAGAAAAAAAAATCTGCCTCCCAGCAATTTGCCTGCTTGCAGCAAGCAGCAGAGGCCCGTGTGGAAATAGGCAATGGCAATCCCTGCAGCCTGAAACTGCTGAGGGTCGGGAGGCCAATCCGATAATCAACTGCTTGTGCTAATCAGGTTGTGCTGAAGCTGAAATGGGCTGTTTTGCTGTTTGTTGCTTGCTGCAAGGAGGTAAATTGCTGGGAGGCAGAGGCCAAAGGGTGGGGACCGGTGGGTGGGCTGGGCTACATTCGGAGTATAAGATGCACCCAAATTTTCACCCTCTTTTAGGGGGGGGGAAAGTGTGTCTTATACTCCGAAAAATACGGTGTATAAAATCATATGTAAATTATCCCTTGGAGTATGGGAGCAAGATAAAACATATTCACATACACATAATTTCTAACATGTAAGTTATATTGTCCATTATATAAAGCAAATTGCCCATACAGAAAGCAAATACAGGGACAAAATAATACAGTACATTGCTGCTGCTACTTTCAGATATCACTTGTATCTAGAGTAAAGCAGTATTTCTTCTATTATTCTTCAGCAAGCTGCTGATTCCATTAGTCCTTTGCCAAGGAACTTAGCTTTGTAATGTTCCTTGTGGAATTCCTTCTGAGATTCGGTGTCATCTTATGTGATGTGTTAGAAGCCTGTCGGTCAGGCTGTATCAAGCCAAGATTAAATATATGCTAACATCTTCACTGTGGAGCAAATTTTTTTGTGAAAATGACAAAGGTTTCAAGATATTTATGTTTATGATATGGTGTAGATGGTAGAATATATATCCACAATTCTAATTAAAATAACTATTTATTTCATTAGCTTGCTAGAAGCACCATGTAGTTGTCTCCTGATGGAGGATTGTTTTGTTACTTTTTGGATGGAAGCACTGATCTTCAGAATATTGGACTTTTCACAGAAACCCTAATTTCATAGTTCACATGTCACGTTAAATACTCTTTCTTTCTTGCATGGTTTGATGTTCAAATGTTACCAAAGTATTCAAAACTGGAATTATATGCATGATTGCTTTTACTTTAATATAAATAATTGTTTTTAAATTATTGTTTCACAATTGACAGGTTTGCAATGTTAAGCTCTTTAGCTATTCTATGCTATAGTTCCTGACGTTATTGTCCCTTTATAGCCATCTCCAATTTGTATACCAACCGTGCTATATAGCTGGTTTCTTTCCTATTTATTTATTTTAATAAATATTTAAAAAGAATAGAATCAAAAAGCAGTAAAAGTAAGAAAAATGAAAAAATAGAAAATAAATTTACATGCAAGATTAAATAAAAATGAAACTCTTATTAGTTTTATTAACTTAAATTAGTGCTGCATATTTAAGTCTTCAGAACGTTATTTGTCAAGTCAATATTCAATAATTAAAAACAATATCCAATGTAATATGAATCATAAATTAAAAATCATTCTGATTTATGATTTTACATAAATTAGCTGGGTAACACATGCTGTCACAATTACCTGTTAAAAAGAGAAGGACAGTTACAAAAGAATGTAACTTTTTATCGTGGCGCATTAATATTGACCTTGAGCTTGTCAACAGATAATCAAGCATATTTTTTCATGTATATATTATATTACATTATATGTACTATACTATATTACATTATAATATTTTAACTACTTAACACTCATTTTTTCATCATGATAAATTAAGCAGTTTATAACAACGATAGTGCTTCAGAAAAGTTTGTGTTCCTTTGACAATATTTTTATTTAATAAAATAAAAATGAAGCGTTACCAAAGTGTTACTGGCACATGCTACTGACTATATCATTTTATTAAACTCCTTGGCTACACTTATAAGAACATTTATCACACAGTTCTATCATATAAACACCTTTATTTAATAACTGCCTGAACTAGTAGATGTATGATCCAGTATTGGTACAGAGGTAATCAGCTAAACATCAGCTTAATGAAGACAGTTAAACTGAGTGTGTGTAATTAGATAAATAACAAAACTGTGCAAATGTTGAAAAAAAGTGCTTCACTGTGCATATTGCTACAAATGAAACATCTCTTCTCAAAAAATTAAAACAACTGTATGGTTGGAATGATCAGCATGACTCCCTGAAAAGCTTTTTTGGATCTCCGCGTGCATGTTGCATGGACAGCTGCATTGCTTTGCTGGCAAACCCAGGGCAAGTGCTGTTTGATTAACCAAACATTTTTATTATATGCACATCCAAAAGAATAATCCTCAGAGTCACTATGTGAATGCTTTATGCCATTTCCCCCTCCATAGAGAGTCAGTTTGCAGTGGTGGTTAAGGTGCTGGCCTAGAAACCAAGAGACTTCGGGTTTTAGTCCTGCCTTAGGCATGAAAAAATGCTGGGTAACTTTCGGCCAGTCACTCCCTCTCAGCCCAATTCACCTCACAGGGTAGTTATTGTGGAGAAAATAGGAGGAAGGAGGAGTTCTTCACCTTGAGTTGTATATTAGCAATAGCGATAGCACTTAGATTTATATACCGCTTCATAGTGGTTTTACAGCCTTCTCTAAGCGGTTTCCAGAGTCAGCATATTGCCCCCAACAATCTGGCTCCTCATTTTACCGGCCTCGGAAGGATGGAAGGCTGAGTCAACCTTGAATATAAAAAAAAAGTATATGAATAATATAATAATAATAACTGTTACCAATAATTGTGTATTTATGTGTCTATGAGTATTTGAAGCTTTTCCAGTAAACCAATTTCTTAAAATACTTTTACTTTGAGGCACTCAGTTTAGTTTTGTTAAAGGCTGTAAAGCATTTAAATATTTTGCAAGTGAGGAAAATCTGAATATGTTACCCAAAGTAAATGCTTGTTTTTTTTAAAAAAAGCTATATGCGTATTTCAAATTCTTGTGTACTTTTTGCACCAGTTTGCTTATATCAGCACCATTTAACAGTGGGGGGGGGGGGTTCGGTTGGTTAATATTAATATAAATTAATGTTCACCATATATGTGCTCAGGTTTCAGATCATCCTCTGCGTCCAGTTCACACACCCACCATGAGATCACCATATAGTGGTTCAGGACTCTCTGTGCCAAAGGTATTCAATCAAATATGATGATTAGAAGCTGTGCTAAAAACTTAGCCTATTCTTATTACAGGTAGTCCTTCACTGATGACCACAGCTGAGCTTGGAATATTGGTCATAAATCATTGCAGTCGTAAGTTGAGTCCATATGACTGGACTTGATGTTTCAACCTTTTTTACGACAGTCACTAAGCAAATCAGCACAGTTTTAAGTAAATCACATGTCATTAAGCGAATTGTGTGGTTGTAATTCCGAATCTAGCTTATCCAACGGAACTTTTTGCCAGAAAATAGCAAAAACTATTGTAAAATATGAACATGTGACACACAGGATGCTGCAACTGGTTGTAAAAACAAACCAGTTGTCAAGCACTCAAAATATGACTCTATGGCCCTGGAGGCGATGTGGCAGTCATAACTTTGAGGATATAACTTAATTTTGAACTTTCATTAAGTGACCAGTTATAAGTCAAGGACTACCTGTATCTACTTTGTTGATCCTCTATCATTATGAATGATCCTCTATTATGAATAAGGATGCTGTTGTTAGTATCAGTAAGAACTAAACCCACCTTGGAAGAAACAATTCTATATGTTATGAGTGTTCAAATATTTAAAAAGGTTTAATCCAAGGTTAAATCCAACTTAGACAACATTTATTTCCTTATGCCAAATTTGAAAAGATTTGCTGTGTACTGGACTAAATATAATGAAAGGAAACAGACAATGGTGGGCTGCTGCTAGTTCGGACAGGTTCAGGCAAACCGGTAGTTCCGATTAGTGGCTGGGCCCACCCGCCCGTCCTGGCACTATCACATCCTATATAATCGCCGGTTTTTCAATGCCGCGCTCATGCTCACATTTTCGGTTCCAGGTGAACTGATTGTTACAGTATGTGACGCCCACCTCTGGAAACAGATTATATGCTTCTTTTGTCACATGTCCGTGATTTCTACTTCATTACAGAAATATAGTCATCACTCTCTATTAGGTCAACATTACAAGGAGCAAAATGCTTTACTGATCATCAAATGTTCTTGAAAGCTAAAGGAAAACCCCCACATTTGTTTCTGCATAGTTTAATAATAAATATTCTGCCAATGAGTTTTCTGGTACATTTGATATTAATGTACTTTGCTGTGAAAAAAAGAAATTTAAAACACAAGGTAATTGTTTTACCTGTTCCTTTTTTGGATAGTAATCCACTGATTCTGAACATTTATTCAATTTTTTTAGACTGTTCCTATAAAATATATAAGATGTAAAACTATTATAAAGTTACATACCTAACTTAATAGAGAATGATGATTCTGTTTTCTGAATGGAACTGATTATGAATAAACAAGTATAAGATATAGGAATAGCTTAGAAATTATGAAACTGAAAAATAAACTTTAACTAAACTATATAATTTAACAATGATTTTTTTATTATCAAAGCGCTTGTCACCTAATCATACTTCTATTTGTTTTACAGCCTAAGGCCCATCAGTTTGTAGTAAAATCCTTTAATACCCCTACCAAATGCAATCAGTGCACTTCATTGATGGTTGGGTTAATAAGACAGGGCTGTACCTGTGAAGGTAAGGTCTGGCATCTGCTTGTTTTTACAAAGGATTATATTTATTATATGATAGTAATTACATGTTAGTGCCATTTGCCACTTGTGGCAAAAAAAGTGAACAGCTCTCTGTTTGAACTACCTTTTGAAGATTCAGGGACAAATTTCCCTAGCTTAGTATAATACACTATAGTTGAATATGTCATAATACTGTTTTAGATTGGCGATTGCAATAGGTGATGCTGAGACAACCAGTGATCACATTGTATGGTCCTTGGTTCTGATAATGAAATGTTTTTTAAAAGTACCGTGAAAAATCTGAGCATCTGTTTCGTTGGCTACAGTATTGAGACGGTTTTATGGTTTCGGAACCTTGTCTAAAACAAGGCTTTTCAGTAAATAAGCAGCTGGGTCAGCATAGAGAAATTAAGTGAAAATGGATAAAGGACTTTAACTTTCCCTGTGTAGCAATCTCAGTTGTACTGAAACCATTAGAAGCTTGGAGAATATGATTGTATGTATGAAGATGCGTATGTTTATAGGACAATAATGTTTATCCCCCTGCTTAGGACTCCTAGAAATTTCAGTTACTACAACATAAGTGAGAAGGTGGGCTATCCATTTTATCAAACTGAACAAAATATTTTTATAATGAACTTTTCTTTATGGATGTTCATTGTAGCTCAAGAAAGTAGAGCTAAGAGTGATATGGAAGATATATATGAAGCAACATCTGATTCTGTTAAAAAGTAATTTTTTGAACAAAAATTCAGTATCTCAGATGAATTAAATAATTAGTTTTATATTCGTTTCTTATCCAAATTTGTAAATTGCCCTTTATAAACTAGCAATTTAAATGTTGCAGAAGTATAAACCTTCATCAGAACATATATATTTGGAATTTCTGTGAAATGGCTCATTTTGGTTTATATAGGACTATGGTTTTAATAGCCCAGAAGGTATTAATGCAGTGAACATACATATTTATCTATAGCAAATCTGGAATGGAAGTTTACAGTGACATACATTTGCTGCATAACATATAGTAGACACATAGTTCCATTGGCCAAGAAAAATTGACAAGGGTGTTTGTTCTTATTAACTGATTTTCATATTATTAAAATAATTATTTTATATAATAAAATAATAAACATTTTCATTACTGTCTTTCCTCCCAGTCTGTGGATTTTCATGCCATGTGACCTGTGCAGACAAAGCACCAGCAGTATGTCCCATCCCACCTGAACAGACAAAAGGTCCTCTAGGGATTGATCCACAGAAAGGAATAGGAACTGCTTATGAAGGGCATGTCCGAGTAAGTCTAAGAAAACCTGTGCTGTTTTTTGTTTACCATTGATATTCATTTTTTCTGTGTGTGTGTGTCTGAAATGAGAATTTATCATTTTTACAACAAACATGTATATAGTGTGAATGTGTGTGTGTGTGTGTGTATATACGTACAATATGTATGTTTCTTTTTCTCTTTCGTAGGCTTCATGTGCTTTTCTATGTAGCCAGGTTTCTACCTACGTAAACTATGATGTTCTGCCGCCCTGGTTCTGTGAAATCTCAATTCACAAGTGCTGGGCTTTTTTCCTGCAACTCTCTGTTGTACTCTGGGAGACTCCCAGAGTGCAACAGAGAGTTGCAGGAAAAAAGCCCAGCACTTGTGAATTGAGATTTCACAGAACCAGGGCGGCAGAACATCATAGTTTACGTAGGTAGAAACCTGGCTAGATAGAAAAGCATACAATATGTATGTGTACACACACACACAGTTAACCCCAAGATGTCTCCTACTGTTTCAGAGAAAAAGCTAGGAGTTGGTAGTTTTCAGGGTACTTCCATACTGTCACTGGTATTGCAATTTTGTACCAGTGTGCTAATGTTTATCCTCTTGTACTCCACTATCCTATGAAGGTGGCCAGTGCTCCCTCCATCTGGCTAGTGGAAGGGCATAAAAAATATAACCAGTTAATACCCCAAACATTCACTGATTAATCTCCTGTTATATTTGCTTTACTCCATGGGGGAAAAGGAAATAAATAAAAAAGATTACACTGTGTGGTTACTGAAGATGTTGCCCTCCAGAGTGACTGGAGAGGACATGAATTGTGGCACAACTCCAAAGTGCCTTAGCTGCAGAACAGAATAAGAAATCCCAAGAAATGGGACAAACTAGGAACTCTTGCCAGTGGGAACCACCTGCCTTATACTTCCAGAAGAAATTCTACAACATTTTCACTGCTGCTAGAATTCAAGCTGAGTTGTAGTTCATTTATTCAAGACCCATTGCTTTGTGGGAAGTCAGAACTAGGTCAATTTTGCATGCAGAAGGGGCATCAGCTGCTTCACTGCTCTATTTGAAGGAAGACATGACCATTAAGTCAACTTATTTTTATAGTATTAATGTATATCTCATTGACTTGGTGAATGGTTTCTGGTATAAATGTTGAAAGTACATTTTGCATATTACGCTTAGATGTGAACATTGTTTTCCTGTTTTGATTTTTTGCATTTTAATTAAATTAATGTGATTAAATTTATTTTAGATCCCTAAGCCAGCTGGAGTGAAGAAAGGCTGGCAGAGAGCCCTGGCTGTTGTTTGTGACTTCAAGCTCTTCCTTTATGATATAGCAGAAGGAAAAGCATCCCAACCCAGTGTGGTAGTTAGTCAGGTTCTTGATATGAGGTAGGAATGGCATGCTTTAATTTAATACCCAAGGAAGCAGGTGCTTCTCTTTTGAATCTCTGCTGGTATGAATAACATAAAAGTTGACCATTTTCCTACAGCCTATCCCTTTTTGATCAGGTGTACTTTGAAGAACATCAGCAGTAGCTGTGGTACAGTAGTGGGTTTCAATTTAGTTTGCTACCAGTTCACTCATGCGCATGCGCATGCTCGCAAGCTCGACGCTTCTGCACATGTGCAGAAGCAGGTGGGAGGAGTCTCCTGCCGCTAACGGTTTGCTCAATCCAGGTCGAACCGATAGCAACCCACCACTGCTGTGGTATAGTATAGAAATATTATTGAGCTTCAAATATGGTGGAAAATTATGGAACTAGAAGCGGAAGTTTTAAAATGACAGCAATTGTTGCTTCAGGTAAAGAATCATCTCTCTCTTTAAATGGATTTATTATTAGTGTATATTCACAATTGGTCAGTAGGACTTCTTTTTAAACATTTGCTAATTACACCTAGATAAAGTGGTGCTTAAAAGTTTGTGAACTTTTTTGAAATTTCAGTATCTCTACATAAATATGACCTAAACTGTGATCTATTCTCCATACAAATCCAAAAACTAGAAAAAGAGAAGCCAATTAAACAAAATATTAGAGTTGTTCATTGGATTATTGTGGAAAATGATCCCAAACGGCATATCTATGTTTGGGGAAGGATGTAAACCTTTGCTTTTAGTAACTGATGTGAAACCTTGGGCAGCAACTAAACATTTTTGATAACTGTTAATCAATGGAAGAGAATGTACTGTACGTAGCTCGGGGCTGAACTGTGGAATCATTAATGCTCTTTGAGCTTAGTTGTTTGTTTTCAGATGGTTTATTACCCAGCTAACTAACTGGTGTGCACTGAATCAGTGCATTATTAGTGCATTAACATCTGCAAGCAAACAAGCAAGCTCAGAGAGCACCATAGACCCCATAAGTGTTGATCAGTCCTGCGTATTTGTTTGGAGCAGTGGTGAAATCTAAAATTTGTTACTACCGGTTCTGTGGGTGTGGTTTGGTGGTGGTGGTGGGGTAATGTGACTGGGTGGGCGTGGCCAATTATTTATTTATTTATTTATTTTACTTTTTAAACCATTTTTTCTACATTTTTTCCCTTTAAAAGCCTCTGCCGATCAGGCAATCATCAGAGGCTTTTAAAAGCATTTTTTTACAACCTCTTTGGCCAAAGAGGTTGTAGAAAAAATGGTTTTAAAAGAAAAAAAGCCTCTGCCAATCAGGCAGCTCAGCTTGGATCGTCAGAGGCTTTTAAAAGAAAAAAAAGCCTCTGCCGATCAGGCAACTCAGCTTGAAGAGCTCTGAAGAGATTGTAGAAAAAATGCTTTTAAAAGCCTTTGACAATCCCAGCTGAGCCACACGATCATCAGAGGCTTTTTTTTACTTTTAAAAGCATTTTTTTAGCTGAAGAGGTTGTAGAAAAAATGCTTTAAAATTTTTTTTTTAAAAAGCCTCTGATGATTGCGCAGCTCAGCTGGGCATGGGAGGGGGGCAGGGATTTTTGCTACTGGTTCTCCGAACCACCTGCCTCCATCGCTACCGGATTGGGTGATCTGGTCCAAACCGGGAGCATTTCACCCCTCGTTTGGAGACACTTTAGCCAATAACTGCCTCCTGAGGTCCTTCAACATTTCTACAGAATTAAAGTCAGGAGTTGGACTTGGCCCTTACAAAACATTACATTTCTTCTGCTTTAACCATTCTTTGCGTGTATGATTTGTATGTTTTAGATCATTTTGCTACATGACTCACTTTCTCTTGAATTTTAATTCATGGACAGATATTCTGATATTTTCCTGGCACAATTAAGAACTCATAGGTCCAATAATGGCAAGTCATCCTGTCCAGAGGCAGCAAAAGAGGCCCAAATCATAATATTGCCACTATCATGATTTTTTAGCTGGGATACGGTTTTTATGCTGGAATGCAGAGTTTTCCTTTCACCAAATGTAATGCTTTTCATTCAAGCCTTACATTTTTATTTTGATCTCATCTGTCCAGAAACATACTTCTAATATCTTTCTGGCTTATCCACATGATCTTTTGCAAATGTGTAGGGGGCAGCAATATTCTATCAGAAAAGTAGTGACTTTCTCCTTGCAACCTTTCCAGTCATCCCATTGACTGAAACACCTGATTCTAATTTCCTCTTCAAATGAACTAATAATCCTAAATCCTAAACATTCACATACTTTTGCCGCAACAAATATATCACTTTTGGATTTTTTTTTCTGCAATAAATAAGTGAATTTTGTTTAATTGGGTTTTCTGTATCTATTTTTAGGTGGTATGTGGAGTACAGATCATATTTTAGGTCATGGGCAGCTATAGAAATATGAATAAATAAATAAGAAATAAAGTTCTAAAGACTTAAATAAATTTTAGAGTTAAGGAATTATAGAGTTGTTGCAAATAAAATTTCAGAGTAAGTGCTCAAATACCTTCAAGATAATAAAATGGATTGTGTAGTCTTCAGTGATGGGGATATACGTATAGCAATATTATTTTGAAAATCTCTTTTAAATGTAAATAAAAGTTTATCCGAGTTTTCTGTTGGGACACTTCGAGTAGAGCTATTACCTGATTTGTCTTTCACTCTTACGTTTTGCCCCTTTATACCAATAGAAAAACAATTTGACAAATGGATAGCAAACATCCATTTGAAGAAATTATTTGCTACTGATATTGAGTGAATTTAATGTACCTTTATGGTGAACTAAGTATAAAACATACAGCTCTATGTTGTGCTGATATGATTTTCTTCCAGAATAGAGGTTCTTAATTGAGGTCCATGGATTGCTTGGGGGTCTGTGGATTGATTTCGGGGAGTCTGTGATCTTGGATCAGAAAAAAAAAATACAATTTTATTTTCAGTAATTTCTAACTTGTCCTACTGATTTAATGGATTAATAAAGAAGAATATATCTATGTTACATATTTATCATTTTGAATGTTTTGATAACTGTATTTGAGCATAATCAATTTCTTTTATTAAAAAAATTGTATCGTGTTTTTTATTTTATAATTTAGATACATTTTTCTGACAAGTCCATAGCCTGACTCTCAAAGAGGTCCATTACAGAGGGGTTAAGAAACTCTGCCTAGAATGTGAATAGTTACTGTTCAAATGTAATAATCTCTCACTAATATCTTTATAAAAGGGATGAAGAATTCTCGGTGTGTTCTGTTCTGGCTTCTGATGTCATCCATGCAAACCGAAAAGATATCCCCTGTATTTTTAGGGTAAGTAATACTCTATTACAGGTGCAACACAGAGTAGAAAATAAATTGTTCTCCTTATATTCATTTTTTAAAATTAATGAAAATTTCTGTATTTGTTATTCAGTGTGGTTTTCGCGGATTCCTTTGAAATTTCATATTTTTATTCCAGCTTTCTATGATAAAATATAGGAATATCAACAAAGTCTGATTTTAATCCTCCAGAAATGGTGCAATTAGCCTTCAGAGTTCTAAAAAATGCTATGCAGGTAGTTCTCAAGATATGACAGTACACTTAATGAATGTTCAAAGTTACGATAGACACTCCCAAATTGCATAAGACCTTGTTTCATACTGCAGCCAACCCTACCTCTCAACCCTAACCCATCCCACTCCACCATGACTCCACAGCTCCTCTCTTATCTATCACCCATTACACTTACTTTCTGAAGCTTTTTGGACCTCATGTTGGTGAAGAAAAGCAGGCCACCTTTCCCTGGGCTGCATGCAGGCAACCATCGTTTTGTCTTGCTTGTGGACTGGGACAAAATGGCAGCCACCAGACAAACTGCTTTGTTTTGCTGCCTTAACAAGGTCTCCACAGTGCTGCAGAAGCTTCTGAATGCTGCATATAATTTCTGCAGTGCTATGCAGACCCTGTTTAGGCAGCATAATGAAGTAGTTTGTCCCCTGGCTTCAGGGCTGAATATGGCCGCTATTTTGTCCTGCTCACTTGTGGACAGGGACAAAATGATAACTGCCAGACAAACTGCTTCATTTTGCTGCCTTAATGAAGTCTGTTCAGCACTGCAGAAGCTTCTGAATTCTGCAGAAAGCTTCCACAGCACTGCAGACCTTCTTAAGGCAATAAAACAAAGCAGTTTGTCCCCAGACCATGTGGCGGCAACTCAGATATGACTGCCATTTTATGGATAGGACAAAATGGTGGCCACTTCTGGAACTGCACCATGCAGCTGCACAAAGGAAGGCCTCAGAGCTCTTCAAAGGGTAGGTGAGGAGGAGGGTGTTTGGCCTGATGGGGTGGGAATTATGCCAAAGGCCTGAGGAGACCCTGTGGAAGTAGAAAAAGTCTGTGGGGTCCCAGGGGGCGGAAGGCAAAGCACAGGCATCTCAGGAGGTGGGAGAGACCTAAGGGAGGGGGGTCAAAGGCAGGCCTCACCCTGTGCTATGCCTCCAAGGATCTGAGGCACCCTGTTCTCCACTTAACGACCCAAGTGTTGTTTAATGACTTATTAGGAAGAGCAGGCATGTGGAGGTTGTTAGGTGATATGTTTCACCTAACTACTATTGCGACATGAGACTATAACAGGCAGGCTCCATCACGGTCATATCTCAAGGATTACCTATATACAAATTAATACTTATATTTTTGAAATCAGATTTTATTCATAGTTTTATCCTGTCCATTTTGTCTTCATTACGATTCTTTTACAGAGACAGATACTCATAGCTTCCTCACTGGATGAATAGTGATTTGAATTGGGGTCATTCACTATGCATTTTTTTAATGCCTCGATAGCTTTCATTGGTCTTTTGTAATTTATATTTGATGTTGATTTCTTCATTTATTTACTACATAAATGGTTACATTGAGGGTATTTTTTGAATACATTGAATAAATGTATTTATTCAATTAATAAATGATGTTGTTATTTATCAAAGAATCTCATTTTTTAGTTACACATATCTGTAACATTTCCAGGTTTCAGCTTCTCAGCTATTAGCATCAAGTAATAAGTGTTCAGTCCTGATCCTAGCTGACAGTGAAAACGAAAAGAGTAAATGGGTAGGAGTCTTAAATGAATTACATAGGATCCTAAAGAAGAACAAACTCAAAGATCGCTCAGTCTACGCTCCCAAAGAAGCATATGATAGTACTTTACCCCTTATTAAAACTAGCCAAGCAGCAGCAATTATAGGTATGTATTTTAAAAAATATTTTACAGATTTCTTGCTTTAACTATGAAATTTTAATTCATATTTGGATTTTGAACCAGTGTACCCCCATTTGCCTGGAAGGGATTTGGCTCTGAATTTAAGAAAAGGGAGAAAATTATAAACAGAAAAATAAAGTTAATCTAGAAGTTCCAGTGAAATCTGCCCCTCCCCTAACAAATGTGATACACGCTCAATATGTACTCACACACACACATATAGATCTTCCACAAGTTTTGTTTTAAAAAGGACAGGCCAAAGACAAAAAGTAAATCCATATTAATTGAATTAATAACAAATACAATGGTACCTTGGTACTCATTGTTAATTGGTTCCGGAAGGCGCGATGAATACCTAACAAATTTTTCCCATATGGAATAATCTAGTGCGTCACAAGGCAGCCAACACCAGCAAGTTCCAGTTTGTGCATTGAGTACCAAACAAACTATGAGTATTGGGACAAAATTTTCATGTCAAAATGAGCTGAATACCAAATCTGCTGAGTAACAAAGCAGTTGAGTACCAGGGTACCACTGTATTAAAATGGATTACCTGTAAAATATAATATCCCATTTTAAAACATGATTTCCCGTCTACGTATATAAACCATGTTTTCTGTGCGTTCAGACGCACAGCCCTCCCTTCTTCCAGCAGGTACTGAGGGAGAAAAAGAATGGAGATTCACTGAAGAAAATATACAGTATTCAGAAGGGAAGCATGAGGGAAAATATAACTGTATGGATAAGAAAAACATGGAAGAAATATTTGACTAGTGAGGGAAAAAAGAGAGAAGCTCTTTTTAGGACTTTCAAAAATATTTAAATTCATCAAGCAGCATCTCCTCCAAAACACCTGATAATCTTCAGAGACCTTTTTGCAGCAAATGTAAAATTATCTTCCACACATTTACAAATATTTAGAGTAAAAATCTTGTGTTCTTGTCAGATAGGTATGATAATATAACCTTACAAGCCTTTGTATTATTTATTTTGTAAAAAGGAAATAAAATAGAGTCCTCGACTTAGAGTTACATCACTGCAAAAAGTGACTTATGACCATTTTTCCCCCATACGACCATTGTAGCTTCTTCATGGTCACATGACCAAAATTTGGATGGTTAACAATTAGTTCATATTTATGGCGGTTGCAGTGTCCCTGGATCAAGTGAACAATCTTTGCAACTTTCTGACAAGCAGAGTTAATGGGGAAGCCAGATTCATTTAACAACCGGGTTATTAATGTAACAACTGCAATGATTCACTTAACAACTGTGGCAAGAAAAGTCGTAAAATGGGGCAAAACTCACTTAACAAATGTCTCACTTAGAAACATAAATTTGGGGCTCAATTATGGTCATAAGTCGAGGATTATCTGTATAAGACTAATAAACAAATCTATGCATATCTTTCAGAATTAAATTAGGCTTGCTTCCAGGTAAATGGGCAACCTGATGTATTAGATTTCAATTCTTGTCAATCCTAAACAAAGTGTCCAATAATAAACAAGCATTCGAGCTTATAATATTGGGGAGGTATCTGGTTACCAGTCCATATAGACTAAATGGCCAAGATAACATACCACCTATTGGAAAACTGGTAGTTTATGGACTGGAATAAAAATAAAGATGATGAGAGGTATTGTGAGTTACAAAACTGTTTAATATGATAAAAAATGGAAAGCAAAATGGAAAATAATTTGAGTCAAATGAATTCTAAAATGTTTGGATATTGTATTTTTCTTTGATCTGTAAATGTGTACATTAATTATGCATTAATTTTCTGTTAGTCATTTGTACCTGTTACCTATTTTAAATTTTGAACATTTATGTTGTTTAGTTATTACAGAAATCCCAAGAAAGTTTTTTTTAAATTTTCATTTAAAGGCAAAATGAAGCAATAATGGTATCATTCCACTTAATATTAAATTGGTTTCAACTATTCTGGCACCTGATACTTGTTTTTCCTTACACAATGTGTATTTCAATTTTTTTTCATTATTAACTGTTTCAGATCATGAACGAATAGCTTTGGGAAATGAAGAAGGGTTATTTGTTGTTCATGTTACAAAGGATGGTAAGAATATTAGATTTATATTGGAAAAGTGAAAATTCAAATAAGATATACTTTTTATTTCATTCAGTGTAGCCTAATAGTTAAGCTATTTGATTAACACTAGGAAGGCTCAGATTCAGGTCCATCCTCAGCAAAGGAAACCTACTCAGTGACTTTGAGAAAGTAATTTCTGATTACTGATATTTTTGTGGTGGGCGTTCAGCAAATCCATTTTCCTCAGTAGGCATTTTTACAGAAATTGACAAAAAACATTGCAAATTGCAGTCATGTGACCAGGGGATGCTGCAAATGGCCATAAAGATGAGCCAGTTGCCAATCATTCCAAGTGTAATTCCATCGTAACTTCAAAAACAAGGCATAAATACTCTGAAGATACCTGTCATAACTTCCAGCAGTCATTAAGGAAATGTAATAAGTTGAGGACTACCTATACTTAAAAACTCTTCAGTCTGTGGTATGTCAGAAGATTGGAACACTAGTTTTGCCTTATTTGTTTATTTATTCAGTATATATGGCCACCCATTTCAAGCATATGGGCAGCTGAGAAATATTATTGCTGTTGCTTTTTTTTTAATGAGGAATGGAATGGTGCTTAATATGAATGTTTCATTTCTAATTATGTTTAATTATATCATCTAAAATAATTAAACACAATTAGAAATGAAATATTCAAAATGCATAGATAAAACCAAGTGTAACATATCCAATTCTATAATAGCAGGCACAAACTCTCTAAATATAATATGGTTTGGTTTGGCAGTGGATAGATGACATAATATTAATAGGTACTATATAGAACACGGGTGTCAAACTCAATTTCACTGAGAGACGCATCAGGTTGTGCAGGGAACAGGGGGGGTGTAGGCAGCTCGGCGTCACTTGTATCGGGGGCACATGTGGTGGCCCGAGTGCTCTGCCAGTGAAAACGGGCTCCCAATCTCTGTTTTCAGCTGGGGTGCCTCCTGCAACCCTCGGCCAGTAAAAACAGATCTCAGGAGGGGCGGTCCTCCTGAGCTCCGTTTTCACTGGCCGAGGGTTGCAGGAGGCCACCCCAGCTGAAAACGGAGATTGGAAGCCCATTTTCACTGGCAGAGGCACTGCGGGCTGGTCCTTTGCTGTTTCTAGGGTGGCCTCACAGGCCGGATCTAAGCACCCTGCGGGCCGGATCTGGCCCACGGGCCTTGAGTTTGACAACCTTGATATAGAACATAGAAACACAGCATCCACAAGGAAGGGAAGGGAGGCAGTGTAAAGAATGTAGAACTGACTTTGGGAAAAGAAGGTACAAACTTCTTTTTGAGGACACTTGAATAGACTCCTACTCAAAGGTAATTACCCTGATAGAAAAAAAGTCACAGGCAAACTTTTGAAAATGCAAATGGGATACAATGATTGTTAGAAGAAATTATTAGTGGAAAAAAGGAGTTTAGAAAAGCAAGTTTATACTTTTTATTCCAGAAAAACCAAGGAGATTTAATAAGCAAGATGAATACTATAGCCTTGAGCACCCTCTTTATATTTCAAGACAATTTCTTGCAACCTTTTATTTTTTGCAGAGATAATTCGTGTTGGTGACAATAAGAAAGTTCATCAGATTGAGCTCATCCCAAATGAACAACTTATTGCAGTGATTTCGGGACGAAACCGTCACGTACGACTATTTCCTATGACAGCTCTGGATGGTCGAGAGATTGATTTTTATAAACTGGCAGAAACTAAAGGTTGCCAGACCATAGTTTCTGGACAAGTGCGCCATGGAGCCCTTACTTGCCTGTGTGTAGCAATGAAAAGACAGGTCCTGTGTTACGAGTTAAATCATAGCAAAACACGCCATAAAAAAATAAAAGAAATCCAAGTGGCTGGGAATGTCCAATGGATGGCTATCTTTAGTGAACGGCTTTGTGTTGGCTATCCATCAGGATTCTTAAAGTACCCTTTGTATGGAGAAGGAAATCCACAGAGTTTGCTTCATCCAGATGATCACACACTGTCGTTCATTATACAGCAACCAACTGATGCTATCTGTGCTGTAGAAATCTCAAATAAAGAATACCTGCTGTGTTTTAGCAGTGTAGGGATTTATGTGGACTGTCAGGGTCGAAGATCTAGACAACAAGAATTAATGTGGCCTGCAACTCCTTCTTCTTCTTGTAAGTTTCTGCCATTACATTAATTAAGTAAAGAGTTGTTTTTCCTCACGGCTTGATGGATGTCCACAGAATTTGAATAACACTGTATAATTAATCAGTTAATAACAAGTTTTAGGAGATGTGATTCTGAAACATAAATAACTTTTTAACTATGGGCTATGATAACAATCCATTTGGTATAATATTGTGATGTTATAGCTCTATCCCCTCTTTCCTTCTTACCCATCTATTTCCTCTTCATTTATTTTTTAGCACTAATATTATTTGGCAAACCATTATGACTTTCCTTCTAAAGAAGAATCATAGATTTTGAAATAAGTCTCTGCTTTGGAGGCAACATGGGAACTATTATATATTGCTTCTAGAATTAATGGAAGGAAAGTCCTATTGATATAAATAACTATAGTTACCACAGCTGAAGCTCTCAGTATGGTTAGTGATAAAAGACCATACTTAATAAATAGCCATTAGAGGTAGGGGTGTTCTGCTAATAGGAAGATGCTAGAAGTTGCGGTATTAAGTAATACTGCATTTCCTCAATTCTTCAAAAAATATTCATAACCTCAGAAAAACACTCCTTTGTATATGTATGTTTGTATGTGTGCACGTGCATGTGTGGGTATGTGTATATATACATTACACATGTACATACAAACACTCCATTACTATTATGTCAGTCTACATCAGAAGAATTTGATTTGTTTTGTTAACTGCTCATTTCTGAATGATTACTGGTTATACATAATTTCAACGTCTTGGTAACTGAGGAAATATTGGATTAGCCCAGAGGTTCCCAATCTTTTTCGGTTCGCGGCTCCCATAGCAATCCGACTTGCAACTGCGCATGCACACTAGACGTTTCAGAAATGGCGCATCAGCGTTAGACCCAGCGGGCGGAATATTTCGCGGCGCCCTTATGACGATAGCGCGGCTCCCCAGGGAGCCGCGGCTCACACTTTGGGAACCACTGGACTAGCCAATATATGATTAATATTTAATACTGTTTTATTTCTCAGCTTGGTTAATGGTTTATTTTTTTCCAAAGGCTTCATTTTAACCTTTAATATGGCTATTCATATAATGTGAACATAGTGAGAGTCTCATTGCTTATTTTCAAGAAATATTAAACAGATAGGTAAACACCAATAAAAAACTAGGCTTATTTTTAAAATGTACTTCTAAATAAACTACAAGAAATATATGCTGAAAAGTGACTTCCTTACCTTCCAGTTTTCAACCCAATCCAACGTATGTCCATAAGGCATTATCCAGATATATATCTGTGTTTCTTTCTAGGTTACAATGCACCATACCTCTCAGTTTACAGTGAAAATGCAGTTGATATATTTGATGTGAACTCAATGGAGTGGATTCAGACCATCCCCCTCAAGAAGGTAACTAATGAATTATACAGTAAATTAAACAGTTTGGATAGGTTGTTCATAATATAAATTAAAACACATATTGAGTTCCATCTGGATTAAAATATTCTTCTGATAAACTAGGAAGGACACCCACCCACCTTCAGGTCTGCAATGGAAACTAATTAGGTATGAAGTAACTACTCACTGAAGCTGTTGTCAGAGTGTTGTCTTTGTTGCAATAAAAAGAAGGGAGATCTTTAAAGCATTTTGAATTTTTAGAGAAAAGACATTTTAAACAATACAATATATACATCCCTCTTAAATGTTTTTAGCATTTCGTCAGAAGGAGTTTGGTACATTGTTTGCCTAATATTTTTTTATTAAAAGAATATTTTTTGTGAGCTGCAGCTCACTTCATCAGTGAGTGGTTAAACTGATGTAGGACTTCAGTTGGAGAAAGGAGGAGGTGAGAAAAGGAAGAGCAAACAAGTTGGTTGGTCAGATGCAGGTTAGAGACAGATTACAACTATCTTATCAGTTAACAACTGTGATGTTTAAAAGCCCACTGTTTTTAAACCCACCTACCAGAGTCCTCTTGAATTTTAGCCTCTGTGATATGTATAATTTATGAAAATTTATACTTTCACATTTTCTTCCTATCTTTTTACCTTTTTTTTTTACATTTTTTAGGTACGTCCTTTGAACACAGAAGGGTCGCTAAATGTCCTAGGACTAGAAACTGTTAGATTAATCTATTTCAAAAATAAGATGGCAGGTAAGTAAAAAAAAAAAAAGAAAGACTGCTATCTATATTGATTACAATTGATTCAAGACACTAATAGAATGCTGATGCACTGAATGCAATCCAAGTAGCTTTTCCTCAGAAGCATTGCAACATTAAATTTGTAAATACTGCAATTCCCAAGGTTTTAAATATAATTGAGGAGAAACAATTGTGCTATCTAATCATGATAAGCTAAAAATATTTCGATTTTTCAATAGAAATATAGAATAAAAATATTTTCAAAATATTTCTATATTTTCAAATAGACTATCTTAGTCTATCTGAAGTAGGAACCAGTTACTCCATTTAGATGTCTCATATTTCTAGCACTTCAGCATAATTGAATTTTAAGTCTATTACAGGGAGTCCTTGATTTACGACTGTAATGGAGTCTGGAATTTCCATCATAAATCATGATGGTCATAAATCAAGGCACTCAAGTGACCAGACATGATTTTATTATTATTTTTTTGCAGTAGTTGTCAAGCAAACACCACTATTGTTAAACAAATCAATGTATTCCTATCAATGTTTTGCCAGAAACTGGCAAAAACAAATTGCAGTCACATGACCATGTTACAGTTGGCCATAAAGGTGAGCCACTTGCCAAGAGCCCAAAATCCAATCATGTGACTGCAGGGGACTGTGCACCTGTCTGAACTCTGGAACCAGGTAATAAGTAGCTTTTGGCAAATGCATCATAACTTCAAATGAGCATGAGCACCTGGTCATAAGTCAAGGACTATCAGTATATTTTGTACTGATTTTGTTACCACTGAGATTTTTTAAATAATTACTTCCACTTCTTCAAATATAAGATATATTAATACTTCCTAAAATTATAGATCCAGATCTTTGAAATTAATAAAACTTTTATAACTGAGTTGTTTGGAAGTTTATAGCATTGTAAAGTTCCACTCAGAATGCTTCCATTGACAGAAGGGGACAATTATTTCAAATTCTTCCTTATAATATTTATCTGTAAAGTACTTTCAGATTAAAAATTAACTACAGATACAGAATTAAATCATTGTGTCAGCATTGTGAATTCATTCTTGTTTTTTCTTGCCACTTCCCAGTAAGTGAATGATAGGCAATGTTTCAGTTAGCACTACAGAAGTTTCAGCAGGCAAATCTGGTAGTTAAAGGCTATGCAAGAAATATTGTTTGAGTAAACTTTTCTGTCTTGGTCTCCTAGAAAGGCCGTATTTGTTTTATTTTATAATTTCTAAAAATAAACATTTTTAAATTACCCATTTATTTTATATAACATGCAAGTATTTTTTGTATATCACATCTGCTTTAAGCATAAAGTTTTTCCTAAAAGAAATTCTGAATGCAAGATTTAACTCCACATTAGATGCAGACAAGAAGTAGAACTCAGCACAGAAGTGGAAAGTTTTACCCTACATATTGTTTCAATGATAATTCCCATCACCACCATCACCCATCTTTGTCTCAGAACAAGATAATTGTGCCTCTGAACTTACAGATGTGCAAGTTACGTAGTAACTATTTGGGGTGCAAAAATGGTCAGTTGAGAAAAAGTCATTTCTTTCAAAGTCAGGATTCTGGGGGGTTTTTTTCAAGCTGAAAGTTTGCAGCTAACATATACTTAGTATAAGGTTAGAGCCATAACACTATACTAGGTATTTCTATTTTTTCCATTGCTTTAGCATTAGCAGTTGTACCTAATTTAGAAACGTTTTCTATAGCTAACCCTCTGCAGTGGGGAAAAAAGTGATCCTGCTTGGATTTTTATGTTTCTCTTAGAGGGTGATGAGTTGGTAGTTCCTGAGACATCAGATAACAGTCGAAAGCAAATGGTCCGAAATATTAATAATAAACGGCGCTATTCATTCCGAGTGCCTGAGGAAGAGAGAATGCAGCAGAGAAGGTCGGTATTCAACCTGTACTTGTCTTCTGTCCATGCTTGTAGGCCGTGAAGACTGTTGTGTCCCGTCATTGTATTTTTTTTCTTTGATTGTTAGAAAAAAATGGATTTCTGGTCAATGCGTTCAAACATTTGTCTTTTCTGTTATATAGTATGCTTTATTTACATTATGTATAACCCAGTACTTAAATTTATTTTAATTTAAATATCAATGCAAAAGAACTATTGTAAATTGGAATGCATGTCTCCAACTACTGTACATAAGTACATTTGTGTGTGCATGTGTGTATATACTGTATATATGACTGATAATAAAGTTTTACAAAAGAAATTTATATTGCTAATTATGCATATATTGTCCAGTTTTGATATTCTATTTTTTTTACACAATTCCTATCTGATTCTCACTGGGAAATATCCCAGTGCTCTCACGATGACAATTATTTTTCAAATTTTGTGTAGTTTTCAGGCAGCAAAAGGGTCACCTTGCAAGAAAGCAGTCAGACTATATGAAAATATTCAGAAAGGATTCTGATTTTTAAGAAAATACTTTAAAGAAATATGAAGTTAATGTTTCAGCATTTCTCACGTATAGGCTGTGCTGATAAAAGTTTGTATATAATTATGGGAAAACAGGGAAATAATTGAACTTGCTTGTTCTCAAGTTAGCCTTTTTTTTACTACTATTGAGGCTTTTTTAGCCCTATTTATGACATAATCTATGATTAGGACCAATTTTATGCTGTTAGGTTTTCTAAAAACACTCAAAAATTTTCCTTTGTATCCTACAACACATTGGCAACTTTCTCTAAAGCTCTTTAAATTATTGTAAGAGTAAAATGCAAAGAGTAGTGCTATATCCTTCTAATCCTTTTCTTTTCTTCTATCCTTCATCTCTGCCTCCATCTTTGCAGCATCCGATCATCACTGAGCCCACTTCTACACCTTTTCTTGAATGTTGTCTCAACTCCCTCTCGTAGTGCACTCTGAGACCCAGTAACCATTTGGACTTTTTATGAACATGGGCTGTTAAGCTTTTAAGCCAAACCTCTGTTCTTCCTGACCTTTTCCCTTCCATCAAGCTAACAGCTGAGATAGAATCAGTATCAGAATTTAAAGTACTTTTCTTTTAAAATTTAGCCAAATATTTGGCTATTTGATTTTCTGTTGTGGAATAATTTATATGACTAGTATATATTTACTCTTTGTGTTTACAAATAGCCACTTCAACATACAATATCTGAATATTTTCTTTTGCAGAGAGATGCTGCGAGATCCAGAAATGAGAAATAAATTAATTTCTCACCCAACTAACTTTAACCATATAGCACACATGGGCCCAGGAGATGGTATACAGATTCTCAAAGATCTGCCCATGGTAAGTACACACAGCCTGGTGTAATGTATAACAAAAGCAATATGAATTTGTCTGAAATATAATCAAAAATAAAATGTATTGATTTTCTGTCCTATCACAATCTCAGCAATTTACATACATCAAACTTTAAAACATCCATAGTATGAGTAAAACAACACAAATAAACAAAATCATAACATTAATGATCAACATAGCAATAAAATGACAAAAGTAAGGAAGAAAAGATGGCACAAAAGGGAAGCATCGCTGGCCTATGTTCTTCCTTTCATATTAGAAGGAAGAAAATGCTATTTTGTGTGATCCCTTGAACGTCGGGTCAAAAATCTCCAGCCTCTTGTTTCCTTTTTTTCAATTGCTTCTTTGCAATCACTTCTGCCACTGATAGCCATTTGCTTATCACAGCTTTCCCCAACCCACTTTTAACCCTGCTGTTGTGTTTCCCCCAATTTCTCATCATCACTTTTCAGTAACCTGGCTAGGGAGGCTTGTAATTTAGCACATCCAAATCAATGGGATGGATAACCTTGGCATTTCGTACGTCATTCTACCACTGTGCTTATTCATTAGTGAGAGAGTCAGTCAAGGTCTTGAAATTCAAACCTGGTCCACTTGCTGTTTCTGTTTTGTATGACTTTACGTCTTAGCTGTTTCTGACTTGCCTGTCTTTGTGTTGCAGAACCTTCGGCCTCAAGAAAGTCGGGCAATGTTTAGTGGTTCTGTCAGTATCCCTTCAATCACAAAAACCCGGCCTGAGCCTGGACGCTCCATGAGTGCTAGTAGTGGTTTGGCAGCAAGTAAGTTTCTGAGCCTTACCTTGGTGTCAGCCTCTTTCTCTATTTTCCTTGAGAAGGGTGGATTTGTCTGCTTCCTGCAGAATATATTATGAAAGGGTCAGACATTTTGGTGGTCAAGGATATACGGCCTTAAGAGCAAAGGGAATTTAGTCAAGAATTGATGGAGAAAATATTTTCTTTGGAGAGAATATGAATATGAAAGCAATGCAGACTTAATAATTTTCAAAAGCAATAACACTGGGTTTATGTATATATAAGAGCCGCGGTGGTGCATTACAATGCAGTACTGCAGGCTACTTCTGCAATTTGGCAGATTGAATCTCACTAGGCTCAAGGTTGACTCAGCCTTCCATCCTTCCGAGGTCAGTAAAATGAGGACCCAGATTGTTGGGGGCAATATGCTGACTCTGTAAACCGCTTAGAGAGGGCTGTAAAAAGCTGTATATAAATCTAAGTGCTATTGCTATTGGTGTATGCTCAGCTGTTTACAAGCAGTATATTTTTGTTTGTTTCTTAGTTAGCTTTTGGAACTCCCTAATATTGAGAAGACACATGCTTATGAACTGAGATCAGGCACATATTCTATATTTTAAAAAAGGGAAAATATATTTGTTTTTGCCTATTTGTCACATTTCACTGTTATGAAATATATCAACAGAGTACCTAGAATAAAGCCTTACAATCATATGAAAAAGTATTTTTATTTCATCTGAATATGAAAAAGAGCTGCAGAACTGAGTATTAATGAAATTTAATCTTTTTAAAGAAATGAGTTGAACCGAAGTCCTGATAATTACATGGAAGGGCCCATGGACTTTTCTTGGCAACAGTAAAGAAGTGTTAGCTGTACAACCACTTGTTACTAAGTGCATATTGCTGTAGAGAAGTATGAGGAATGTTGTATGCAGGGATTAAATTGCAAAAATATCAATAATATTGAAAGTATGGTTATATCTTATGAAAACAAATGTACTTCAATGCACATATCCCGTTTCATGTTCTGTACTGTTTTCATTATTGGTGTATAGCAGTCATGGTACTGATGGAGGCCTAATCAGAATTGGCACCAGGAAATGGGGCATTTGCATAATACTTTCAGATATATATCAGAGCTGCTATTTATCTACAATGAACTGCTATAGGAGCAACATTTCCAGAAATGTTGGCAAAATATTTGAGATTCAATGCAAGTGGAAGATGCTAAACCTCCCTTCCTATACTTTACCCCACCTAGCACTTTCTCCTAAACAAACACAGAGTTGTTAATTCAACAATGCATATAAAATTGTTTTTATTCTTGGTGAAATGGAGGCTGGGATGGAAGAGGGAGAGGAGCCTTGATAGAAAGGCATGACGATGGAAAAACAAAACTGGCAACCATCAGTATACCAAATAATGGTAAAAGGGTGACAATGAATACTATGGGTTATAGTTCTAATGCTTTTACATGGTATGTACTTAAATTCCTGGATGCATTTCTAGGAACATCTGCACAAAATGGAAGTGCTTTGCGGAGAGAATTCTCAGGAGGCAGCTATGGAGCAAAGCGTCAGCCAATGGCATCCCCTTCAGATGGCTCTTTGTCTTCTGGTGGCTTGGACCAAGGCAGTGATGCACCAGTGAGGGAGTACGAGAGAGAGGTGGGTATAAGCTCCAGTTTATGCTTAAAAGTAATTAAAAATAGACACATAACTACTGCACTAGTCAATAATTGAAAGGGAAAGTATTATTCTGCAAAATATGACAAAAATTCCAGTAGCATGTATTGATAATTTTGTTACCAATAGCTAAATAGCTTCCATATGTTTTCGATCTCAGCACCATCATATCAAGCCTGATTTATGAAAATTGCATACAACATATCTGTTAAGTCATCTGATCACAGAAGGCCAATCCTTAAATCTTTGAATTGTTTGGTCCGGGGATCAGTCCAAATTGTAAATTTCTCAAATGAGCTGAATCCCCTGTGGAAACAACCACCAGCTAAAAAATGTTTTGTTGAACAAGCAAAAAATATTCCAAGAAACAATTTGGGGAGATTCTTGTTCATACGATTTTTTTTGTTATTGTTAAGCAATTGTTTGGGTGTATGTAATACAGTGCACTACGAACAAAGCCACTTCAGGAAATTATGCAAATAAACTTTTATGTAAATGTGATTATAGCATTTATAGGCATAGATGCAGATACAGGAAAATAAAAATTAGATCAGCAAAGGTCCCTAAATGCATTAATTGCCACTGAAGTTTGTAACAACTCTAGGCAAAATAAGTGTGCTTTTATATTTGGCAGATTGTAAATATATGTTCTACTGCATTAGTGACAGCATTGCGTGGACTCAAAATGTCAAGAGCCCCCAAAAATACCTTCTAGAAAGTTGCTTGTATAAATGTTTAATTTGCTGTTTGTTTTCATCCCTCCAAAAGTTCAGACCAATGCGCTTGGGGAACAAAATTAGGAACATTCTCTTGATAAGGTAGAATGGGTATTCTTCACTGCCTATTTTTGATAGGGTTGCTGGCCAGGCAGAGAAAGGAGAGGTACCACCTGGCACTCCGTTCCTTTATTGTCCCTTCCTATAGAGGAAACCCCTCTATAGGTTTCCAAGCCTCCCTGTTTCCATTTGTTGCCGTACTATTCTTCACTAATATGTTCTCTTCACGTGTTTTGGGCTGCAGGACTCTGACTCTCCAAGGCATTCTACAGCTTCCAACAGTTCCAACCTGAGCAGCCCTCCCAGTCCCATTTCTCCTCACAAGACCAAGAGCCTCTCCCTGGAGAGCTCGGACCACGTGAGTTGGGACTCATGAACTGCTTCGGCACTCAGATTTGACATCTCAGCAGCTTTTGGTCCCCATGATTCTCCATTTGCTCTCATTCTCATCTCCTCTCAGCTTCCCTACAAGAATCAAACTGTGGGTGGGAGGGGGAGGAAGAGAGTGTATGTGCCATAATTGGCACCAGTAGCGCAATTCTCTTCCCCTCCTAATAGTAGCCAGCAAACAAAAGAAAACCTTGGTGGAGGGCAGCACGGAGTTGTTGTTATATGAGAAATATTGGTATATTTCTATTATTATCAATTTTATTTCATAGGATTATGAAATTCCATTGTATGGCATATTATGCAATACACCACACTCCAAACAAAACAGGTAGTGTAGGCTGATATACACAATATGTAACAGGAAACCAGATAGATTTGCTTTGGTACACGTAGACCCATATTATATTTTTTCAGGAATAAATACAGCAACATCCTCCATGTTTGATGATAGGGTGAAATTTGCCCTGCTAAGGAAGATAAACATGCTTTCAGACACTCTGAATGTCAGTCTGATTGCTACCAGTAAATCTTATTGATTTGGGGGAAAAATGATGCATATTTTACTATAATAGAGTTTAAGTAAATACACAAAATTAAGAGTTAGTACATATGTATATAATAAAAGAAAAAGCAGCATTGTAATGCAGCAGAAGATGGATTCCTATTTAAGAGATCCTTTAATTTAAAATTTGTGGTGTTCCTTTTTTCATACTAAATAATCTATGGATTGAGGGTGTGATCTGAATTTAGAACGTGGCACTGGATAAAAAACATACAGCCTAGATGAAGACTCCATCCTCACAATTTTTGCTCTGTGACATTTCCTCCTTATCAGTAGAAAAACGAAAGCCATAAGCATTATTTTAAATTATCTCTGCCTGTTTTCCGCCTGTTCTTTATTTTACAAGCAAAACCTATTGTTTACTAATACACAGATGACGGTAAACTGAAGGGTGTCCAAACAATTATAGAATCTCCTCAGCTGAAGTAAATGCAAATAGAAATGAATGAGCTTTTGGAAGATTAGGGCTAGGCTTTCAAACCCATTTTGCCTTTTAATCACCACAAGCTCTTAAGTAACTTTCTTAGTTAATTAACTACATTCACTGAATTCAAGGATCATTCAGTCCGAAATAGAAGTTTGTAGTTTGTTCTTGATCACTGAAAGTTAACATGCCACTTGTAGAATTGTACTCTGCTAAATTATTCAAGACTTCTAAAGATTTTCATTGTGGTCATCTGCTCACCCATCCTGGTCCAGAATGCCCACTGTCTTTGATGTAGAATTCTAGTGGTTGAATCTAATAGAGAAAGCTTAATCAGAGCACAGCATTTCTGTCTGAATAGTCGAGATCCATCGTCACCTAGAAAAGCAGTGGCAAAGACAACATGCAGATGGCAAACCCTTTTTTTCTTCCGTGTTATTGAATAAAATGAGTACAGTTTGCATTTTCACTAGACAAATGTTATTTTTCTTCTTAGAATCATTGCTTCTTTAGGCTAGACTTAAGCTCAAGTGGATAAAAGTATTCAGGTGGTAATTTTTTTAAAAAAAAGATGGGTTTCTACAGGTTTTGTAATATATCATGGATATTGTCAAACAATTAGAGTTAACATCAGTGGAAAAACAACAAATCTAACAGTTTCCTAGGTCACCTCTGTAAAATCATCAACTACAATCACACCAAATTCTGATTAAGTACTGGAAGATAGAGATCATTCTCTCTAATCATCTAGGTGTATTCAGTCTGTTATTTCTGTGTCTTGGTTTGCATTTAGCTCTCTTATGCTGGGGAATAATTGGGAGTAGGAAGCAAACTTAAAATTTTGCTATTAAGCATTGTATCCTAAACCTGTCTGTTGAATTGACTTTATTAAGAATCTCAGAAGTGTGTGTTTTGTCATGAGTTAGAAAGAAAAGATTTGAATTTCAGAGCTACCACTTAAACATACTAAAGGAATTTCCTGCGAAGACTTTTCCAAGGAATTGAGTCACAGTGACAAGAACAGCATATAAAATCTATTAGCTCTCGTCTCCTTTGACAGTCACTATTCCAAGATCCTGTTTCAACCCCTTCAGTCTTTCCTATAGCAATGCTCTTATCATTGCCATTGCTGCATACCGTGGCGAAAAGGTTAGCATTCCCTCCACCCCCAATTGGCTGGTGTTTTTTTAAAGGCTTCTGCTTCTAGCTTTAAACTGCACCTGGCTTGCAGAATTATTGACTTCAGAAATGATCTTGGAAGCCCTCAACAAATCCTATGGCAATCAAGCTGTTTCACTTGAAGATATAGTTGTCACACCTGCAAACAAGAGCTAAGGGGAAGGAATCTGCAGATTAGAAATAGTTTTACATAATATCAAACTATTTAATAAATGTAAGCACTACCCTTCATTGAGATTTGTGAACTTGCGATACCAATATTGATAAATTGGGTACTTTTTTCCGACTGTACCCATCACAAACACTCCTAAATCTCTGAAGAGTTAACTAGTAAAGTTGAGGTTTCCTGCGGTGCATTTCTCAGTTTCCATTCCTACATGATTCTGTTTCTCCAGGCACTTTCATGTGCTCTGATTGAATCCTGGCTAATTTTATTAGGATCTCTTTTGTATGCAGCTTGAAGCTATGCTGGCCCTTAAATGAGAAGCTTGCTTTGAATTGATTCAGGCACGTCATTCATTGCCCTGTTATATTTAAGAGGTTCAATAAATTGGATTATAATTGTAACTGAACCTCAGATGGTTCAACTCTTGAGACTCTGTGTATTTAAAATAGAAACAATCTATACACAACATTCATGTTTCTTTTCAGAATATATTCCTATTGTATAGTTTTGTCTTCTAAATCAATCTTTCATTAATGGCTTTGTTTAAAATTTGACTGACAGGTTATTTTGTATTCCTATTTATCTTTTTTCTTTTCTTAGAACAGCAGGGAATTGGGGGGGAATTCACTATAACATTTATGTTAAAACTCAGGTATTTGGAAACAGACTAATGTTTTAATATGATACATATTAATGCAATAATGTACTTTTGGGTATGTGATTCACCAGAGATACATCTTAAGTCGCAAACAAAGCTTTTGTTCCAAAGTCAAAAACTTGGGAGATAAATTGAGTTAAGAATGGTGGATGCTAAAAATACTTGTGATTTTTCAGCTACCAGATTTCAGGGATAACATACACATGTGTAGCAGCAGCAGCAGAGATTATTCCTCTTTCCTTTCCTTGTCTGTTGTTTAATGAAAAGAAATTGGCTTGTTAGGATTATACCACAGAGTTACCTCTTTATAACTGGGGTCCTTTATCTGGTGCACAGTTTGGAGACCCCAGGACATGCATGTGCCTTCAGAGGAAGGTTACTGAAAGGCTCCTGGCAAAATTTAGCCCAGAGCAACAGGACTAATCAAGGCACTACCCTGTCACTTTCAAAATGTCATCATTTTCCTGGGAAACTAGATTTGCAATTCTTCATCTATAGGGGCCTTCAGGAATCAGTGAAGCTGGGAACTTTACGTTTTGGGGGACCACATTGCATGTTAAAGCAATTCCACAAAAAAAAAAAAAATCATTGTTTTCCTTTCTCATTCTGCATAAAAAACATAAGTCACACTGATGAGGAAGCAATTCACAACCAAAAAATGGTATTTAACAGAATTATACCTGCCTTTTTATGTACGATTTCATATCATTTATTTTTTAAAAAAAAGATATTTTTAGGGATTTTTTTTCATTGTAATATTGTTGTACAGTTTTGCATGGCCTAGATGTAATCACTTTTTTTGTTTTGGTTTTAGAGTATAAAAGCTGACAAGTGTGTGCGTGGGAGGGGGAAGTTTCTGCTTTGGCTCTTCTCACTCGTCTTTTTGATTCATGTCCTCAGTGTTGTAGAGGACATTGTAAGAGATTCTCTGCTTCAGAACAATGATGTAGATTCTATTGCACAGAAATATTTAAGGTGGATCAAGTCAAAGGTGTAATAAGTGGCAGACCACCAATATTTTACATTGATAACACTTAATATTAACCTACTTTGATGTATTGCAATAAAACAGGGAAATACTAGAAATTCAGATCGTTTGTCTTCTTTTCCCTTCCCCCTCAGATCAATTTTATGGTAAGAATGGGCCCATAAATTCAGCTATTGAGATCTTAATTTCTTACATTAGAAGTGCTGGGCCAGGAAACGTTAGGGAGTGGTTGCTCTCTTCCAAAGCATCTACTTAATTTAAACCATAAACTAATCATACATTCTGTTCTTGTTTGCTCAATGCTGCTGAGGATAAAAACATTTAAGCTCATCGTATTTTTTCTCCAGCATGTGGTTTGCAAGCAATGAATCCAGATGCATATTGAATATACTGTTTTGTGAATAGAGCTTAATGAATGGCTATTTGAAGGACAAACTGAACTTAAAAGTGTCAGGTCAATATTAATTTGCTCTTGTTTACTGATACACTGCAATAATCAAATAGAAAACAGGAATTTATTGTGCAACCCTATAGATGCAGCTTTTTAGTTAGGAAAAAGCTGTGAGGGCCTTTTTTTGTTAAAACCTTGCCATTTCCACCCCAGCCCACTTCCATCATAATACTATTTCCCCAGTGTGCTATTTTCAGTAGTTTATTTTATAGGAAACAATTAGGAAGAATGTCTGATACAGTTGCTAAATATCATAGTTGTAATGCACATTATTCCTGCACACAAACATTCCTGCCATTTCTAAAAACCCGCCACAGAAAAGCCCATGCCTTTTTCTATGGCAAGTACATGTTAAATATCCTGATGGTTCTAACATCAAACTGCTGGACCACTTTTATTACTCTAGACAAATCAACCATGCTTTGTCTTAAAATAATTTGAATTCACATTACTTATAGTATTGGTATTGTCTTTGATTGTGAAGATTTAATGACATGCAGAACTTCAGTCATGAGATGTTCAGAGAATTTAGTGACCTCATCACTACAGTGTGTATTTCTGATTCGCTTTGACATAGACCTGTGTTTCATTGAATCGCTCCTCTTGTTTGGAAAATCATTTCATAAATGATGCATGAAGCACTGTCAGGTCAGGTGAAAGCAACCAGAACCACTTGTGAATAGTTGCAAACAGAAGCTTTATTGCTAGTCACACATGTTACAAGTATCTCACCAGACTGACTGCATTTTCTAGGGAACAGTCAGATAAAGGCTTCAAGGATTCTAGGGGAGCTTAATTTTTTGTGACAAGCAGGAAGAAAGTGGTTTTCTTCTCTTGGCATTAAATTTTTCAAATATATTCCTTGTAAATTTCTTTGATTAAAGGTAATTGAATGATCACATCTGGAAGAGTGATATTTTATACAGTAATGTTAATTTCCTCAAAAAGCAGATTCCTATTGGCAGTTAATATTTTTGGTTTAACAAGCCCCTTGTCAGCTTTTTATACTCTTATTAATGCTCATATTCCATCTATTCACACATTTCATCTCCCTCTTTAACTCTCTGATATTGCAGCATAGAGTACAGAATTTTAAAATGTTTCTTTCCTGTTGGATGAAATTAAGACTATAATGGTCTATTGGAACAATGCACCAGATTATAAATAATATTTTATAATTTACAAATATCTATTCATTTTTCTATGAACTTAGGACTTGAATTCCAGTATATCCTTTCAATATAATCGCTTCAATGCCATCAATTGTGCACTATGTGAATTAACACAGTAAACAGCTCCAAAGAAATAAGATCAATTTATCTAAAGGTATAGATAAAGGTATAGAAGCAATCTGCAAGGTATTTTAGGCAGCAAGAGAGAGCAGCAATGAAATAATAAAATAACAAGTAGATACCCTTCCCAAATCCTTGCTAATTTGACAATGAATTATCATACTGAAAGGCAAGTAGTGCGAATCAATAAAAAATACTCATACTATAGACTGGTAGAAAATATGACATGCATATCCTTTTCAGAAGCAATTTGTGTTTAAGTGATACAGACATATATAGAGAACTATCCACAAAACCTGTGTGCTATCGTTAAACCTTTTCTGACAATCACTTCAGTGCCTTAGGAGATAAGCCAAAATTGATGTAAATTGGAATAAATAATGGCAGGCCTTCTGAAGCTCTGTCATAGTATTAGAAAGACATTTTTAACTACTGATGTATCCACAGCAAGACTCTTTCTCCATCACCCATTATCCTAAATTCTAGTAGGAAAATTGATTTAGGCAAGAGAAAGTGAGAAATATTTGTTCCTTCCTTCCTGCAGGATTTATAGTTTCTGGTGTAACATAAATAAATTCAATTAATTTATTATTAACACATTTAGCAACAGAATTAACCATCTTAAGCGGAAAGTATTAAAGGCATTACGGTAGGTCAAAATTCAGCTAAAGAATGTCGCAGTTAAAACTTTCTGGTTTCAAAGCAAGTGTTTACTTTGATTATTCCAGGCCACAGGGTAACTTGCTGTAATTGATTATGTGCTATCGTTTTTTACTCCAAGCAACTACATATATACTTTCTCCAGGATGATCTATCCCTAACATCTTTCAAATCTCTCAACAGTGGCATTCATCGCTATACATAACTGAATCTACCTACCTTGTTGCTGGTCATCCTATTCCTCTTTCCTTCCACCATTCTCAGCATTAGACCTTGTTTCCAGAGAGCTGAGTCTTTGCATAATATGTCCAAAATAGTTTAATTTGAACCTGGCTATTTGTGCCTCATCTGAGAACTCTGGATGGATTTATTCAGTGATCCATCAGTTTGTTTTCTTGGCTGCCCATGGTATTCTTAGGAGTCTTCAACAACAACCAAGTTCAAAGGCGTCAAAACTCTTCCTAGCCTGCTTTCTTAAAATTCAGCTTTCCAACTTTTTTGCTATTTCAATTCCTATGTTCAGCCAAATCTTATTCTTGGCATAATAGCAGTATTTTTTGACACACATTGTAGGGAAGCACTTAGTTTTCTAGAGGTTTTGGACAACCAGTATCAGCTCCAACTGCAGCAGGATCAATAGCAAAAGACTGTAGGAGGCACAACCCAAAACATTTGCAGTGTCAAGTTGTCTACATTTAAAGTATCGCTTTTAGTAAAATAAGAGTCCAGATGAAGCCTGCATATGCATTCAAATCAACACATTTTCATAATATATAAAGGAAAAGCAGGACCACAAGATCTTTAGCAACTATTTCCTCTATTCTTTGTTAAGTGGGCATTGCACATCCTCATCTGAGGTTTTTCAAGTTATTAAAACTTTTTTTGGGAACGGAGTTTGACTTTGGGATTAAATTAACAATTATTTTACATAAAGATAGAAAGGTGTATAAATTGAAAAATCAGGTTCAGATGAACACATGTAAATATCAAAATCAATGGATAGTGGCTGTAGTTTATTTGTATTGAATTATGTCTAACATTCTCCTCCGACTGCCTAAAGACTGAAACAAAAAAATACAAGATTCTTATCACCGAGACAATTAACTCCACCAACACAATATTTTGCACAAGCACCTCTTTATTGCAAATAAGTTCATAAGTTCAAAGTTGAACAGTTACAAAATTTATTTCATTCATATATATATATATATATATATATATATATATATATATATAGTGTGTGTGTGTGTGTGTGTGCACTGAGCTATTTAAATGTAGATCATGCTTTTCAATGCAATTCTGAAACATAATTGATACTGAATATACATCTTCTGTCTTCATCAAAAGTTGCACTACCAAATATGAAGATGGAGAAATTAGAGTTTTGCTCCTGGGCTCTTATAAATGCCACTGAGCTTTGGTTTCTCTAAATCTCCATTTAACTAGTAAACCCAATTTTTGAGACCTCGTTAATTACATTCCTTCTACTTATAGCTCAAAAAATCAAAGATAAGCAACCAAATTTCAAGGTAAGATGTTCTACATACACCAATGAACTGTTTGTATCAGATTCTTTAAAATCCTGTTTTGTTGAGCACCAGAGACTCCACATATATATATTTCACACTGTTCTATAAGAAAATCCCAGACATTACAGACTCCCACCAAGTATCATACAAAAATAAGGTTTTGTTGTAAATTATGTTGGCATTCTATTCTTTGCAATATGAAACTGCAGAAGAAAGCCTTTCAACCTTTGAAGGAAACTGAAAAAAATCTTGAAGATGGGGAAAATAACATTTAAAGAAATACAAATAAATTTCTATGCCAACTCATTTTGACTTATGTTCCTCCTCAGTATTTTTTTTCTTAAAAAAAAAAGTCAGCTACCGATTATGAAAAAGATTGCCAAGATCTAGGACAGTATGAAATGCAGCAGTTCAGTTTTGCCTCCACATCTTCTAAACTAGCAAACCACTATTCTTTTTTTATAAAACAGGAGATACACCTAAAGTCTGGTGAGAATGTTGAGAGGAACTGTACCCAATAAAAGCACAATTTCCTCAAAATTATTCTGCTTCCAGAAGACCATCTGTTGCATTGCTAAAGCAATTCTGGAGGCGTGATAGGGAAGAAATAGTATTGTGGTATGCCAGAGCTTGATGATTGGGCCATATTCATAAGACAAAAATATTTAATAGTTCTTTTGTGCCATTACTCGTTTTTGGTCTTTTTACTCCAGTATTTACTGTAGGCTTCTTGAAACATATTCTTGCATGGAATTTTGGCCTTCAGCTTGGAGCATATGAGAAAAGAGCCACCCATTTTCCGATGAAGAGAATAGGTCTCTTCTGGTGGAGGGACCAACCTATGCTTCAACATGACTGGGATTAATCCATGTATCTTTTCGGTGGTATTTTGAGAGCCAAAATCAAAAGGTTCATGGGATGCAAAAGCTTCTCCAAGAATAAGGACAGCATCCAAGTGGGCATCTTCCATAGCCTGATTAAAAACAAAACAGAAAGTGATTGTGATCGGCTACTTCAAGCAGGTTTACTGAAAAGACAATAGAAGAATCAATAATCACCAACATAAACCAGACAAAATTGGTCTGAGAAATAGCAGCAGTAGTCAAAATCCAGCTCTGGAATAATAACCCACAAGCAGCAATTCTTGGCTTAATATACAAAATAGACTCTGCCTTCTTAGCACAGATAAGACAGTTGTGGCTGACAATATAGTGCAGAATAATAAATAACTGCAGTGCAAGTCTTAAAACAGGGCAGATACATGACATGCTTATACCCTAATCTGGTTAGATGGAATCTGAAGAGCCAGGGTAGCATATAGTTCCAATCCAATTCTACATATTTTTATTCAAATTCAACGTATTTAATCAAAACAGTATCACGAGCATGTCAATTTGAAGCGAGCATACACTTAGAATAGGGAATATGATTATATAACTACAGTTTTTTCAATACAATATCAATACACAGACCTCAAATTATAGAGAACAGCAAAGAGAAAATTCCCTAGTTTATAAACCAGTCCCTCATCCATTTATTTATAAAAATATTCTGCTGAAATCCTTTTCCTCGTATACAAAATGGGAAATTGCTGCCTGTTACTAAATTTTGAGTTTTCAATATTATGTAGAAAGTTAGCACCTGCTTCTGTAAGTGTGTGATGTCTTCACTCAGATTGCATTTTTCTATTTTAGATTGTTTCCTATAAAAAGGCTCAAGACAAATCTGAAAAAGGATCATTTGACAGTGAAAACTCTTTTCAAGATCACCAGGACAGATGTTTGTCCTGCCATAGATCAGCAGCTAAAGTAGAGTTTCTGGATTGTGAAGATTTCTTAACATGACATACTAAACTATATGAGGGAAGAGAAAGAGGGTGACTTATGATTCAGCAGTTGCAGTGATTTTCAGGTTTTGGAAATATATATATATATATATTTTGTATTACCACCTTAGAATTTTGCCTGCTTGTGAGCAAAAAACTGGAACCACAGCTTAAGCCAACTAAGGCTTCCAGATTAATTTTAGCTATTTATGTGAAAGGAAGAGAAGCAGATGGAAGTGGTTTCTGCTCAACAACATTAAAACAGAAAACACTTTGGCAACCTGGTTTATTAGATTGCAATGTAACAATTGAGTAGCTATGAAACAAACAAAATGTTAAAAATTTATGATATTTATGTAGTTACTTACCAAGCACATCTAAATTATATTAAAGTAACCAAAATATATTTACAATCCCCAAGGCATGTCATAACTTTAGAGCGTCCCTAATGTTTGGAAAGTTGAAACATTTGACACCCTATAAAATAGCAGACATTTTTTTGTGTGTGAGAAGGGATATTTGTTGCATTCTCTTCTATTGAGAAAATCAAACTCCACTCATAGCAGTGGCGAAGTAGGGACCGTTTGGTTCTGCAACATACCTTGTTTTCGTAGCCAGTTAAAAATTTCATTTCTACTGATTTCTTTAGCACTCTCTCTCTGTCCATGTCAGCAGCTGCTTTGATTAACTATAAGAGGCAAAAAATCAAAAACAAATATAATTAGGCATTTTTTGCAGTCAAGAACAGCATTTACTTCACAAGGAAGCAAGTGCAACTTCACAAGGCTTTAAAAAGCAAGAGCTTCTGCTGTCTCCCAAAACATGTAAGGCAGAAATTTGAACCCAAGTTTCAGGAGAAATATCTGAATATTTCTCCTGAGAGGTCAGTACCAGGAAACTAAAGTAAGATTTCCAAAAGGAACACAAAAAGACCTAAAAAATAATGTGATTTTTATCACATCTGGATCCTGTAGAACAGGGGTGTCAAATTCACATTGTCACAGCGGTGTCACATGTCATATCGTCACCATTTTTCCTCTTCCCTAAACTGGGTGTGGGTGTGGCCAGTGCATCACGCATCTGGGCCGGGGGTTTGACACCCCTGCTGTAGAACAAATATCAAACAATTGTTCATATATAGCTGATCAGATAGCTATTTTCCCTCTAATACATACATTATACTACAACCAAATTACCATACAGGATGGCTGGCTATCATGATGTTTAGTTAAATACAAACAACTGTTTGATATTTAATATTAATATTATCCATCTGGGGTGAGAAACATATAAATAGGAAAAGAAAAGAAAACATTATTCCTCAAAAGAAAAGTCTGGACTTAATAATTAAATATTTTTGGTTCTCTTTTACAAGGCAAAGACAAGAAAAGTAAAGTTATGTTTCCTGAGATATGGAGTAACATACTCTCAGAGTTTGAAGATATACATGTAGACCTTGGGTTACAACTGTTTGTTCAGCAACTGTTAAAATTGAGCTGAGCGAATGGTACTTACAATTACAATTGAGCTGAGCAAATGGTACTTACAACCAGTCCTCAGACTTCTAGGCATCATAGCATCCCTGCAGACACATGATTGGATTCAGGTGTCTGGCTCACGATTATGACATCAGTGAGCCATGGTCACATGATCACTCTTTCTGACATTCTCTACCAACATCCCACAAACAAAGTCAACAGGGAAGCCGGCAGGAAGTTGGAAGCTGTGATCGTGTGAGGGTCTTGCTTAATGATCTATGTGATACTTGATTAACAATGTCTGCCAGGACTGCTGTTGCTAAGCAAAGCAGCCACCTGATGTGCTTTATGACCATGTCTCTTAGCAATGACAATCCAGCTCCAATTCCCACTGAACCCAAGGACTACCTATAAACTGAATTAAAAAATTTAAAAATCACAAAAAGTATGCAACACAAAGCTGTTGTCGCAAGCCCCACAACAGGCTCTGATCATCTGTTAGAGCCCTTACTTCTATGTAGGTATCTGTGAACTTCTCATCAAAGCCACGTGTTGCTCCAAAATCCAGAAGTGCCACCTAGAAAGAGAGATGTACAAAATTTTCTGAATGAAAGCAGAACTATTCCAGAGGGTTCATTTCTAAATGAATGGTCTGAAAGAATGCTTATTCTAGTTTCTCAGAAGCTACGTTCTTCATCTATTTTTCATTGGAATGGCTGAAAAAATCCTAAAATGATACCATTACACTACCTTACTAAATAGCACATCTTATAATAAGCATACTACTGGATAAATAGAGCAGTAAAATATTTGATAGCAGCTGAAGAGGCGTATATAGGTAGTCCTCAACTTACAACCATTCATTTAGAGATTGTTCAAAGTTACTTATGACCAGTTTTCACACAACCGCTGCAGCATCCAGACTGTCACATGATCAAAATCTGGGCACTTGACAACTGGTATATATTTATGACAGTTACACTATCCCTGTGTCATGTGATTTTAATCTTCCCAGCTGGGGAAAGCCAGATTCACTCAACCACATGATTCACAATTGCAATGATTTGCTTAACCAGTCCAGGGCAAAAACAGTTGTAAAATGCAGCACAACTCACTTAACTCTCTTAGCAATGTAAATTTTGGGCTCCATTGTGGTTGTAAGTCGAGGAGTATCTGTAGTACAAGTAGGCTATTTCATCTGATAGAGCAATATTTTTACATTGGGTATAAAGACCAGCTCTTTTGTCTTCTTGTCTCTGCAGTGGAAAGTTGCAGTTTGCCACTTCAGATAAAGGTATTCCCTGATGATACTATCAAAGACCCTTCAATGACCAGAAGACACTGAACTTCAGCATAATGTGCCTCCTCAGTGATCAAGACAATCAGATCCTGCATGTTATTTATCTAAGTTACCCTATACCCAGTACCAAATAGGCTTTCTCCAGATTTAATCCCCTTCCTTCTGCAATTATGGATGGCAAATATAAACAAATTCTTGCACTACTTAAGTGGACTTAAAGGCAGCCAATAATATGTTTTTTTTCTAAAATGTAAGTTCAGAGAACTTTACTCCTAACTAATTCATTGGAAAGACTACCCAGCCTCTCCAATCAATCTAGAAATTTTGTTAAAGATGTCTGGAAATGATATTTTTAATTACCTATTTTTGCACATCAGCCCTAAGGCTGCAGCATATTCAGACTAATAACAGAATTCCACCATAAATTAAACTGTTACAATACAATATCTTTGGACTAAACAAGAGTTGTTTTAAGTTACATTGCATAGGCCTTGGGCTATAATTTAAAATTTGTTTTGTTCTCTTCTGTTCACCTTCAGAGAATAAAAGGAAGACAGAGAACATCATAAAAACACTGTTCAATTTCTATACTCCAGAATTTTCATTCTCTCAAGTTTTCCCCCCAAATCCTTTTATAGTTTCCTTAGCTAGAAAACCAGTATATTTTGGCATAAAAGTAACATGTCACCATTCTTCTTTTCCTGAAATATGTGGATGCTACAGGGTACAAAACTTCTTCTGAAACACAGACCCTATGGATGGCAAGATTACAAATATTGTCTGGTCTAACCAGTGCTTCATAAGAACCAAAAAATGGCTGGAATGACTCTTCTCCAGTACTAATAGAGCCCCCTCACCCCAAAACTGATACATACTTTAAAAGCAGGTGTCCACTTGTCCTACTGCAAAGCTACTGGAAATAATGTAAAGAGGCAAAAAGGAAATAAATCCTAGAGTGTGCATGTCAACTTTCAGAGTGTTTACCTTGTGCAATTCTGGGTCATAGAAAAAGTTCGACCAGTTTGGATCAGTCTGCATGTACCTGAACTCAAATAGCTCCCTCAGGCACAAAACCAATATGTTGTGGCAGATCTGCAAATATAATCACAAACAAAACAAAGTGGAATATAAGTAAAAAATAAATAAAGCAATATATACTAGGAGTAAACAAATCATTGAAGATAGAGTTCAAGACAGGTGCTAAGATTAGATTCCAATGTATGATTCAAGCTGCAAAAGCAATTTGATCTGATAAAAGATTTGACTACTCCATAATGGAGCAGGATCAAAACATCTGTAGCAGCTTCCTCAGCAGTAACGGTAAGCCTAAAGGACATAAACCATATAAAATTACAACTCAGTAACTATAATACTGGATATATGAAATATTTCTTCTCTTTTAAGGCAGAACTTGCATGATGAGGAAAAACCAGTACTATTGCTTTACAGCTGTCAAATAGTTACAGAGAACTTGCATTCTTCTACAGCTTGAAAATTAAAATATTCAAAAACTTTTTTTCAAAAAGGAAGCTTTTACTAAAAGTCAAAAAATGCACTGCCATCTGACCATTTGTTTTTCTAGAATTTATGGGTTTTTTTAAAGGGGGGTATCATTATTGTATAATAGTGATATTCTAATATTCTAGAAAATATTACAATAGATACAAGAAAATAGTCCATATTATACATAGTTTTCTAATAAGCACACCACCCTAGATACTCAAATTATTATAAAAACATTTGCTTGAAACAAAACATAGACAAGTAGCAGAAAGGAAACATGAACATAAACATTTTGTTTTACCTGGGAGTGTGTGAATAGAAAGAATGAAAGGGCATGGAAAGGGAGCTAAAATAACTAATAGAAGACCAAAAGAGTTGCAAATGAACAAGGGAACGAAGACTACCACAGACCACACTAAGCTAAGTTAAGAAAATGTAAAATTTAGAAAAAGCAATGAATTTCAACTCTGACCCAATCTAAAATAGAAACCCAAACACATTTTTTTCATTCTGTTGCTTTTAGGAAATAAATTGTGCATTTTGTGGGCAGCTGTGCTCACGCAACACAATTCTAGTAGTACTACATAGTTACATTTATTCAGATGATACTGCAAGCCTATACAGATAATCTTACCCAATTACTAATATTGGTGCAAATACGCACTAGGTTGATAATTGGTACATGTTTACAGCTTCCTACAGGATATGTTAAAACACCAGGACAACTCTGTCTGCCAATGCGGGATTGTCAGACCTAATGTTAACTCTAATCCTTGCCATATTCAGTTCCAATTCCTCCTTTGTCCATGCTTCAACTCTCCTCTCCTCTGTCTCTTGTTTACTGACAGTACTTTTCCATCAGCCTTGGACAGCTAGAATTGCCCCTAACTTGGAAACCTATATTTGGGTGCTTATGCAATAAGAAGACGATGCATTTCTCATTACTTGGCCAAGGAAATAGAAGGTGAACTTTTCTGGCAAGCTTGTCGTCCTACTCACAAGGTCACAAAGCTGTTTGACAGGAACAGACATTGGGGAATGGGTGGGAAATGTTCAGCAGCAGAGAATTGTCTGCCCAGAATATTATTTGCCCTGTATCTTTGAGTTTTGTAAGCATTTCCAATAGCTGGAAAAGAGATCTCTTGAAAACTTCGAAAATATATACATTCATTCTTGATTAACCAGTAAAATCCAACAGATAATAGCCTTCAGTTTACAGATAACCTTCCAGATGAAATTGTGTTTGAAATGCAGAGCTTGAAAAATCTTGAAGTACCTCAGAAAACCTTTTCACTGGAGACACAGATTTAAAGAGTTAAATCAACAGTTGCAAAAAGACTTCCCTATCTTTTTACTTGAAAACTGTTCCAAGCAAAGAACTGATTCTGTAATATTGTTCCCAATGAAACAAAAGGTGCTCAACCACATAATTTGATTATAACCCTTACCAGAGCTCTAACCTACAGACTTCACAAGTGTCTCTTACAAAATGTCTGAGAAAGAAGTCAGACTGTGGCCATTTACAGGTCTTCTTTTGTCATCACCGAAGATGAAAGTGTACCTCATTCCGAATTTCCTGGCTTAGATCTTCAGCCTGATCCAGTGGAAACCCCGACACAAGTTCTGTTGTAAGGACACGCTGACCACACAGCTCATCCACCACAGCAGGGACGTAAAAGAAGGGATGGTCCTTGAGCAGTTCCCTGAGTGGCAACAAATTGATGAAACATCTTAAAATCTCTGCGCAATTTGATCAGCAAATATTAAAATGTTTTACCCAAGACATTCACTCTGTTTTGCAGCCTTTTCTTTTAGCTTCAGATATTTTCTACTCCCAAAAGTTACATTAAGATAAAATCGCATTCACCATTTACAGCATAAATGCTATCTTACTGTACCTCCCCAATAATGCTTCCTAAAAGAGGAAGATCAGTAACAAAGAGAGGCAGAGGATCTCACCTGAACTTCTTGGCACAGGCAGCTTCTCTCTTGTAATCACATTCCAGGGCCAGTTCTCTCCTTAGAACTTCAATCAGGTGTTCGGGGAAAAGACCTAGATGCAAAAGAAAAGGGGAAAGAAGTAGATTTAAACTGGCATCTTGGTTTATATCTACTGTGAGATTAAAGCCATCCTTGATATGGCATACATAGGGCAACCTATGGTCACCATGTCGAAACTAGAGAAAACAATACATTAAAAAAAGGTGGAAGTCATTTTACCCCATCCTTTCATTATCAAAATTAACAAAATCTACAAAACAAAGGTACTAAATTGTGTTCAGTATTCTTTTTTCTATTGGCAGTTTGTGGCCAAGTAAAAAAAGTCCACAAACTGCCAATAGGACAAAGAATACTATATTACACAACAAGCTAATCTTTCTCTCATCTTTTCTCTCTGTATACTTAAAACTAAGCATGAATGCTGTGTTCTTTCACAGATGTGATCATTTTTCAGATACATAAAGCACAAGTACACAGAGGCTAAAGCCATAAACAGTGCATCTTAATTTTTATGCTAAAATAGTCTTTTGAACATTTTATATGACTACCCATTTCACAGTGATTATTCTGGGCAGTACAGAAAAGATTTTGTACAAACAACAATAAAATAATAATTCACATGACCAAAGGTCAGTGTCAAGGAAAAGTTTTCCAAATTTACTACAACCAGCTAGCAGAGTTCATTAACATCCCTATCCAAATGCCTACAGGAACAACCAGGTTTTAAGTGTCTCACAGAAGGCTAACAGTGTGGGGTCCATCCAAATCTCCCTACTCTATTATGCTGTAGTTAACAGTGGGAAGCACTTCTCAAAAACATAGAGGCTTTCCCAATTGCACGATCTGTTTTAGGAGTATCGCTTAGAAGAGGGAAACATATGAAGCCTCCCATCAACTCTTTCAACACAAACCTCTGAAACCTAACATTCCCTCCTTCTTGAACAATTTTACCTTCTGGAAGAACATTGCTCATACTCAAGACAGTCATCAGGTTACTGACATCACTGTTAATGCTATGGGCCACTCCTGGATACTGCAAGACAGAAAAGGACAATGATGAGCAGAAAATTGATTTTGAATCTTAATATTCTTTAAATTAGTGGTGGAAAATCCGTAGTGTTCCTGATAGTGCGAAGCCAGAACCCAGCAGCCCAGGTAATATGTCAAAAATAAAGAGAGATGTTTTTCCAAATATTTCTAAGGTCATTCCAGCTTTCTTGCCCACTTGAAGCAACGAATTATGCATCTACATAACTTAAATATCATTCTTCACTTTAAGTCTAAAGAATATAATAATGGTTTGGGCTCGGCATAGAAAAAAGAACAGGATCTTAAGAGGCTGCTTACTACCAACTCTGATCTTTAGCCAATCTAGCTTTATAATATCTATACTGACTTCTAGCAGACTTACAAATGCAAGTCTTTCCCACTGTTTTCTGGAGAGGTATATGAAAGATATTAAGATCTCTGCTTATAAATTATGTTTTCTGGGGGGGGGGGGTGGAATGGCCTTTCATATTTAGTTATCAATTAGCAAAGGGTCAGCACAAAATCCTTTATAAGGGCTCTTTATATTCAGAAAAATCTCTTTTCCATTATGCAGTTGTATAAGTAAAAATGCTGTGTTTAGAAATATAACTAATCTCAAAACCCTGAGGTAGAAAATGCAGATACATTACTATGCTGTCTCCTTTTTTTTAAAGAGTGAAAAGCCACCTTCACATTTCAATATTTCTGCTCCAGATGGCTGACTGACACAGTTTGAAGAACAGTTCAATTCCTCCTATCTTAACCCAGGTTTCTACATTTAAAAAAAATACTGTTGAAAAACAAGTAGCAATGTAGCCACTGATAGAAATGAACTCCGAGACAATCAAGAATTATGCCAACTACAATGCCAGGATTTCCATACACAGAATGCTTTGCATTCTCAGAATTAGATACCAGATGCAAATTCAGATACTCAGTTTGATCAACAGGCATGGAAAGTTAATACACATGAACCAATCACTTGAAATTGTCATAGCCAAAGAATAAATCCAAGATCATATCTCAATTGATCTCAAGCTGTGAAGGCATGAGCCTGACGCAATCTAGGCTGCCCAATAAAGCTTATTTTCCCCTTACCCACTCTGATTTCGCCATAAAAGGAAAAGGCAAATGCAGTTACTATGCTTAACTGGCAACAAATAAGTATTGCCTTATATACAAAGAATGTTCAATCCAATTGCTTATTCTAAAGTTAAGATTAAATATGGGACATTTTTTAACAAAGTGGTTAATTTTTTTCTTAGTTTTCAGAATGTTTTAAATGAAATAATCATCAAGTAGTACTCAGGTTCTGATCATTACCAGTGCATGTTTGTGTTATTTTTCTTTCAAATAAGACAAAAATGGTTTCCTATTAACTTCATCTGGAATGTTTTTTCAACTTCCCATTTCCTTTACTCCTTTGGATTTTTGGCTTAATTTTGAATTTAAAATCTTTATTGTCAGTGCACAACATATGTACAATGAGATTGGTTGAGCTCCCTCAGTTGAGCTCCTTGGTTTATTTCATTGGAGGTATACAGGTGCATGTCTTTTTGAATTCTATTTCTAATATGAAATTTGTATTGTGCTTTTCCTAAATATCAGAAGGCTGAACAGTGGCAGAGATCAGGAACACTGGTAACGTCCATCCAGTGGACCCATCAAAAAGCTAGAAACATTATCCCGAGCAGCAGTATTACTGCCAAATACATTATCAGAAAACACATTTGGGATAAACACTGAAGCTACCAGCCCCACCTGGATTTTCATGGCAACTTCTTTGCCGTTCTTCAAACGAGCTAAGTGAACTTGTCCAATAGAAGCTGCAGCAAAAGGTCGCTCTTCAAAAGACTCCAATTTATCACGCCAGTTAGGGCCAAGATCATTGTTCAACGTTTTCTAGCAGCAAAATAAAAACAAACAAAAATAAATACATTATCTAAATATAAATTAGGCTTTCTTATATGCTGTAAGATATGGACTATTCTAAACATCAACAATGTGTTTCAAAGCCAATGGCAATCTACTTGCACCGTAGTCCCCCAAACTGTTCCTTACGAAGTAGAGAGGTAATCTTTAAAAAAAAATAGCAGGATGAGCTTTTATGGCTACAATATAGCAAGAATAGGTCCTGTGTTTCACCCATTTGCCTAAGAATACCAGAGTCTGAATAAGGAGACATTGTATAAATGATAAGGTCTGATTTCTATTTCCGTTCCCAAGTTCTCACCTCTCATGTTCCTAAATCAGTGACTTACTATCATTTGCTTTAAAGGCATGAAGTCTGCACTCTGCCGAACCCGTTCAAAAATCTTTTGCAGTTGTGGGTTGATAAAAGCGTCATCTATCAAGAAGAATGGAAACAAAAGCCCAAACAAGGGTCAGTCATACAGTGACAAAAACATGGTGCAGTCCACAATTATAAAAGGCTTCATTTCCAATCTCTATTATTGTCTCAGCCAAGTCACAGCCAAGCATTTTAACTTCTTCGATGTGTGATAGGAACATAATGTATAATGTACATTATGGTTTTCTTATCCTCAGCACAAATAACACCACAGAAGATCATGCACATTCTATGTGTTAAATCAAAATACTGAGCAACAGTTAGGAAGCCATTTTGTTATTAAGAAGGATGACCAATACAGTGTTTATAAAAGTATATATTTTGCACAATTTATACTCATTCTGCTAGTCATAGTGGCAGGATCCTTACTTCTGAGCTATCTCTAGGCATTTTCATCAAGCCGTCTGTGTGTCTTTCTGTGTGTGCCTGTGAGGTGGGCTGGGCTGAGTAAGTTGGCTTTCAGGTTTAAAGGAGACCTTTCAATCTCCTTTTTTCTAGGTCACCATCTTAACTATTTATACCAAATCTTTACATTCATACTTACAGCTCAAAAGGTTCACAAACCATTTTGCTAAAGAAGGATCAGGTAAAGTTTCTTGGAACAGAGACTGCAATTCAGATTGTTCTGGGGGAACAATCTGATGATGTTATGACAACCCTCAGAAGGGATGTGGTCCATTTTTTAAATAAAATCATGGGAGGGATTAAGGATGAAAATGGGAGTGGGCAGTCACCCAACCTTAACTACCCACATTCCAAAAGTGGACTCAATGTGCACGGCTAAAATTCAAGCATTTTGGCACTTCTATGCAGGAAGGCCACAAATAAGATAGTGAACATGCAGGCCAAAGAGCCGTGTGTTAAAGCAAAATTTGGGGTGTTAGATTTCATGTATGCTATTTTTAGAAGCATACAGAATGTGGACTCTCCCACAATATTACTCTCTCATCTGCTCTTAAGAAACAAGTTTGAAATTCTCAGTGCTGAAATCATTTATTCCAGAGCTGTCCCCACTGAATCGTATTAAAACAGCTTGATTAAGCAGATTATTCTCATGATAACAGCTGCTTCTTAATTGTCATTATATCAATCTGTCTCAATCCTATCTTTCACTCCATCCAAAAAGCAGAATGTAAATCTTAACAATGTGACCAGATATCTCTCTCTGTGGACATATCTGCCTTGCTTGCAATGTACTAACAGGTCTAATACTTTCCATCTAGCAGAGATACCCAAAACATACCTACATCATGTGGCGATGACAAAGGTCTCTACGTTGCGTGTTTATAATTTATAAGAGGTGGTGGAAGGTTGTGAGGAAACCATTTTAAAAGACAGGAGACAGAACAGAGAGCAAATATAGCTGGGAACTCACCTGCTAGGGTTGGTAAATCAGGAAATCAGTTGAAAGTAAGGTCACGCAAACAGAGTGAGCAATGAAGGAGAATAGATTAAGAGAATGAAGCAGAGCTACCACAAAGCATTATGCATTCCCTACCACAGCCCTCCCCAACTTGGTGGCTTCCAGATATGCTGAATTAAATATTGAGTTATTCTGGCTGGGGGTTGATGGCAATTCTTGTGAAACATATCTGGAGGACACTACATTGGGTAAATTTGTCCTGCATTATGTAGCATACTATTCAATCCATTTCGTAGTTTTTCTGTGTATCAGACATGTCCTAGAAATCCTTTTTTTGCAACTACCTCCAAGCAATGATGCACCCAGCTGAAGTAAACGAGGAAAAATGAGCTCTCTTCTTGATATCCATCCCTTTATATGCATGGATAATCTATAAAATTCAGCTGGCTCCTTTTCCCCAGAGAGTTGTTATTAACCATATTAATCATAAAATAGAGTTAGCAGTTAGTTTTAAGGCATGAAACAACTACAAGCAGGCTGCAGCAACCCATTTATTGACTGATTGATTAATTAAATGTATATGCTGCCCATCTCACCCAGAGGTGATTCTAGGCAGCCTATAACCAATAAAGGCAAGAAGGTAAAACATTAAAACAATATTTATCCTAACATTGACTTAAAAATTAACAAATATTATTACTGACAGTAGACTGAGCTAAAAGTCTGATGTGGGCAGCTCAATTGCCTGATTCCTTTCAGAGCAAGAAAAACACAAAACTTGGCAAAAGAATGGCAGAATTTAGAGAAAGAATACGAATTGTACATCCATTGATTCTGTTAATATTGCTTTCGCTTAGGTTTTGCTTACCCCTTTGAAACCCTCCAGAAACATTTGCAATGCTTTGTTAATAATAGAAAAATTGTTTAATTTTAAACAGGAAGGGCTGGGCGGCCAGCTGTTTCTCCTGGCTTCATAATTCTGGTAACATTAATATTAACAATTCCACTTGCATGCTCTGGATGTGCACAGCACAATTTATACCTAAATTCCATTTTCTTTTACAACACACTCAGTTCCATATTTGTCCACGTGAACCTGATGAACTGCTGGATTGAAATGGCATAATTTAGGTATATTTGTCACATAAGTGAAACATTTTGTAGCCCAATTTCCAGAAAGGGAGTAACGTTAGTCCATTATATCAACATGTTAGGATGTCTTAAAGGTTAACAAATAACCCATTAGCAACCTGAGCCAATCCTCTACATTTAAAAAAATGTGGTATAGGCGTGAGGATTGTGAAGGATTGTGGATTCCTAACAGAAAGTTTCATGGCTAACACTTCACATCTGTGGGGCAAAAGCTAGTAATTCTAGTAAAAGCTTATGTGGATATATCTACCTACCTACCAAGCTGTGTCAAATAAATTCTTTATTTACAAGAGCTTGGTAATAAACATCTAATATAAGCAACTATAGTGGAGAATTACAGGGATAAGATGTAGTGGCATCTCTTGACATATTATTAATCCTGAAGAGAACGAAGATTTAACTTGTCTAATACCCTGCTTCTCACAAACCAACTATCTGTATTTGGAAGTACCCCAAACCAGGTTTCAGAGCAGTAGCCATTTCTTGTCACTGTTTCTAAGCAAAGTTTGCTTTTGTCTGATCGTGAAAGAATGACAGCTGCCTTAATCACTAAGCAGTGATTCTCTCTTTATTTTATTGCTTTGAAAAATGAAATGTGTTTTCTTTTTCTTCTGAAATCTAAATTATTTTGAGGCTTTTTCTTTTCTCATACATTTTTTTAAAATGTAATTTCCTTTTAAATATGAAGTTTCAGTCATGTTACTTTAATCAGAAGATGAATGACCAAAGACCAAGAGTTCATGTTTCTTAGAAGCCTGCATCAGGCTGTTTAGCAACACCTAGGTTAAACAGAAGGAAAAAGGGCTAGTATGATATCAAAATTACAAAAATTTTACTTCAATGTTGATATATTGATTGGATTCATACACCGCGCAAAGCCAACCCAAAAACATGTTATGGCTTAGTATGTCGTATAAATTCCACAATTGTAGTTCCCAAACATGATTTATAACTTAGCACTATATGTAAACCTTACCAACTATAGCTTATTCAGAGTTCTTAGTCAAACAATCCATGTTTCAGTTTGGTGTATGTACCCAGCTATTATAAACAGACACGGGATGCAATCCTACACTCAATATCTATACACTGTCTACAAATCCCAGTTCCAAACTTCCTGCATTGTGGGATAAGTCTGAGAAAGAATTTTAATCACATTTGAATTTGCAACCATATTCACCTAGATATTCTTACAAGTCCTTCCAGCAATTGGAAATCTAGTCCACTCAGCACAGGACAGGCTAAAAGTGGATTAAATTGATCCAGCATACTTTTTGAAAAAATGAGGTTAATAACTACTTATCAAATCTAACAAGGATCCAGGTAGAGATATACAATCTTAGCAAAATCAACCTCTAATTGGTTCTAGGAGGGATGAAACTTCAACAAGACTTGTTCCTTTAAGACAGGGGGAGAGCCTTTGAGATTTACTGAGAAAGGCATTTTCGTTATGTACCATCTTCTAAAACTACATGTTATGTGCCCTCTGGAATGACGGAGTCAGGTGGCAAATACATTTAATAAATTATTATCCAGTACTGTTCAATGTGCTCATCTATCCTTGCTTTTCCCAATGTGTACTTCATCCCAGTAAACTTAAAGAGTGTTAAAAGGGAAGGGGGGGGGAGGAAACACCTAGATGGGTTATTATATTTACCTTGAATGCTCAGCATCTGTCCCAACTTCAGTGCAGCACCTCGAACCTTGCACAGGGTACTCACAATTCTTTCAGCATTTGCTTCAGAGAGAAATGGGCTGGAATCCAAAATAGCTTTCTTTCCTGGGGACCAGCAAAGTAAAAGATATTTAGAAAATTAAAGGAATGAGTGCTAATACATGTAGTCCTCAATTTACGGCCACAATTGAGCCCAAAATTTATCTCGATAAGTGAGAAATTTGTTAAGTGAGTTTTGCCCCATTTTACAACTTTTCTCACATTTGTTAAGTGAATCACTGCAATTCTTAAATTAGTAACACAGTTGTTAAATTAATCTGGTTTCCCCACTGACTTTATCAGAAGGTCACAAAAGGGGATCACATGACTCCAGGACACTGCAACCGTCATAAATGTGAGTCAGTTGTCAAGCATCCAAATGTAAATCATGTGACCCTGGGGATGCTACAATGGTCATAAGTGTGAAAAAATGGTCATAAATTACTTTTTTCAGTGCCGTTGTAACTTTGAACTAAATGAACTGTCGAAGATTATCTGTATACAATTTCCTTTGTACCAGCACCATTAATACATTGTACAAACAACTCAATAACTCCCTATTTAAAAAAAATAATAATGTGCTCACATACCCTTAGGAGCTAAAGATAAAGCTGTTTACAGCATGAGAAAGTAACAGCTCAAGCTGAATACAATACTCCTCCTCCCTACCCCCATCACCTTGAATTTATCTTTTCTGGTCACAAATGGATCTCCAGCAAGTAACATATTAAGGAGAAAGTTAATGATTAAGGAAGTCAAGAGTCCTTTTCTGAAATACTAAACAAATAGAGAAGTGTATCCATAAAGTGAGAAATGAGAAAACTCAAGCATACAGTTCTACACAATTGCCAAAAAGCCAAAATGCACACTATATAGCAAGATATATACCTTAAATCCTGTTTAAAACAATTCTTAACTACAAGCAATTCTCAACTACATGTTAATCTGGAGAAGATGCTAATTTGGCTAAGGATTTAATGCTGTAAACAAGGTTTTGTTGCATTTACATTTTGTTAAAGATGAGAAACATTCAAAAATTATTTTCTAATGCAGCTATGTTCCAGGTCAATCAACAAATAATGAAATTCATTAGAAATGTTGAGACACAAATGAGGTAAAATTCTTCCAACAAAGCAGGAAAATATAAATAATGAACCAACTTATATCTAAAACTCCAATTGTGACTTGTCAAATGATCACTTGTTTTCACCACTCTTCAATATGTTAGGGCATGGATCCCAACCCCCAGGCTGCAGTCCACTACCAGGACGCAGCCTGTTCAGTGCCCGCCATTTGCGCAAATGGAGCTGCACACGTGCACACTTGACCGCCACTCGCACAGAACCATCCCTTCTCCCTTACCCCGCCAGTCCAAAAAGCCAGAATGATTGGGGACCACTGTGCTAGGGGACAGCCAACTTTTATTTTTTACATATACATATACACAATAATCCTTACAAAAACTGAAGAGAAATATTTTGATTCCATTTAGATGATCAAGTTTGTATTTATTCAGCAGGAAAAAATGGGAATGCCAGAATATAATGCTGGCTATTAAACATAATTTGCCAATTTGAAAATCCTACTGAGATTATTTTTAGCAATGTCTACAAATTAGAAAATTAAATAATTACATAATAATTATAAAATTACATAATTAAATGTTATAAACAGACAATTACAATTAATGAAAAATAAAGCACAGACTGATTTATTTGTATGCTATAGCTCTATATGCAGCCAAAACATTTGAAAATATTTTAACTTATTAAATTGAAATATGGTCAGCCAAAACATATGCAAGGCTACACAGGTTTCTCCTGTAACTCCAGGACAAATTGAAAAGTCAACCAGTTGAAATATTCTGCCAGTTCTTTAGGGACTGTGATTAGAAGACATATATTTTTAATTACCTATAACCTGACCTGTGCCTACTCTGGTTTTCAACCATATTGAAAAACTCATTACTTAACAAATTCTGTATTGTATATTTTTTTCTTCAATGATTTGTAGTACATTTTCTCCTCCTAAACATCAAAAAGCAAAGTTTTTAACAACCTTCCGCAATCTCACTGTCTCTAATTATGCCCTTCAATATCAGTTAGCATCAATAATTTTGGCCACGGACTTGGAGGATGTTAACTTGGGGATAGGATCACTGGATAATGGATCAGATATTTTCTGCAGAATATTTTGTATGTCCTGTGGGTCACTCCTTTGAGAATCCATAAAGAATACTGGAACTCTACTTTACTATTACAGGGTATAACAACAGAACCTTGATAACATCTTATATATTCACTCATACCAAATAGAATCAAGGCAGAACAATCTTCTGATTTTTTTCCCCCCGTCCCTCCCTACTAAGGCTAAACCGTTAGCCTAATAACTATTGAATACCTTCTTCAAGGTATTCTGTTCTCTTTCTCTGTGCATGAGTGCATGTCCATGTGTGAATATACCCACATACTGAAAACATTCCTTACCTGTGCAAAGAAGCATGGCCAAGGAGAAAACGGAACTATTTTTCTTGGTTAAGGATATTCATATAGCTTCATATATTAACAAAACTGCATAATCTGGGACCATATCCATCTATGCAATTTTTCTAAGTATTCTGAGGCAATATAATCCATCATAGTATGTTTTTTATCAATTCATAAAAACTTCACAAATGTCTATATTCTCTGGCTCAATAACCATGTATTTGTTTTTGCAATACTGAAAGTTAAATCATGCCCCTGAACTTTTAATAAAGTTGACCTTCAAGTTCATTCATCCACCAACACAAGAGGGCGTATCAAGATTGAATTTCATTTTATATTCCTGGAAACAATGTCCTTTCACCTAATGTGGCTTGTATATCTCCCATCAAAAACACTACAATGGTTCTGAAAGGCAAGGTTAATCAAAATGCTTTTTTAAATATTGTTTATTTGGTAATACAGAAAGTCTCATCTGCAATTCATGCTTGAAATAAATACTTCCTTGCTCACATATACTTTATTTAAAATAATTTGGCTGTAACAGCCATTAAGCCAGAGGGTCCAATACTTAAAATATATACATATACTTGCACAAACCTATAGTCTGTGCCTTTCCACTCTATGGCAAACCACAACTTGGCATTAAGAGTCAAGCCAATAAGCTGTAGTGAAAAATATTTTTGGAGAAAATAAAGAAACCACCCACAGACTGAGACTGTTTACTGTCTATATTTCTGAATGTCTACGTATTGTGCAGCAAAAGAAATAAAATTTGAGCATTAAAACTGTTATTGCAAAACGTTGCAAAACTAAAGTACATGCTTCACTGGATCAGTGATGATTAAAAATGGGGGTGAGAGACATTTATTTAGATAAAAATACACAGAACAAAACAACTCTTCACTGAAAAGATACATTCAATCAAAATTGGCCACCATTTATTAATTGCAATGTCATTTTAAACAAATATGCTGAATCTAAATATGTGAAGTATTATTTTCATCAAGATTACACACATTTATGTGTTCTTCCAATTAATTTGGTTTTTTCTAAAATACGTTCACTAGAATAGGCAATTGTTGATTTAATATTGCATTATTTTGGAAATTTGTTTGCTGTCATTTTTGTTCTGTGCCTCTTCTGTCTGGCACAATTCTTAACAAGTGGACTTCTGTGCTATAAACATAAGAATATAGAATTTTATCACTCAACTTTCCAATTCGGTGCCCATAAGGCACTATTTGAAAACCAACATTCATAAAAAAAAAAAACCACCAGGCTGAGGAAGGTTGCCTTAACTGATGGCTAAAATATGGCCTTCTCTGAAGCTAATTCTGCTCTCTTTTTTCAGCATCTCGTTTCAGTAAAAGTTACATTACGAGTGGATTTTCTCATTTGAAGACTGCTTTATGGCTCTTTAACTATATACTAAGAAAAAGGTTATTAAGGAATTCAAATGAGGGGAAAACATATCCGTTATTTTAGTCACAGTCCTGAAGCTTCTATGTTCTACCCAACTACAAGCACAAAATAAGCCTGCTGCTCTTGTTGACAAGGTGACATCAACGGGGGGGGGGGGGGGGGGGGGGGGGGGGGCGGGGGGGGGGGGGGGGGGGGGGGGGGGGGGAAGAGCCACACAGCTCTAGTTGCAGCTCTGGAATGAATGACAGAACAAACAGGTGGAAAATTCAGCTGGGAAGACCAAAAAATATATATGTTATTTCAATAGCACAGAGGCACAGGCCTCAAAATGGACCCTCTGATATTTACCTTTTTTCATTATGCTGTGTTATGGAAACCTATAAGCCATGCATAACAATAGGAAAAAAATTGCCAGAAAAAGTAGTCTTTGAACTTGAAAGCTGCACAAAAATGTCTAGGGCTCTTTTGTGTTAAAGCTCTTCAAATTAGTAGAAAACAAAAGCCGTTAACAATTAGTTTCTCTTTTTACTTAAACTCAGGAAATAAAATCAATCTGCCAGTTTCTCCAGCTTTAAACTGGTTAGCAGCCACAAGTTTAACTTCTTATGATTAGTTTTGTTCTGCCTGCATTCAGATCGGGGAGTGCCCAGTTAAACAAAGTACTGTTTGAAAACAGGAAAATGTAAATAGAACGATTGCACAACCAACGTCCTGGGAAAGGTCTGCTGAAACAAGACTGCAGCAAAGAAATGCTTTCAAGGATTCTGCCAATGTTGTGAATGTGCTCACACTAAATGTCTCATCTTTCTATCCATGCAGTTTACAGTACAGCATATTCTGCATTTATGAATTTGTCATTTTTTTTCAATCATATATTCAGATAAAACACCATTTTCTGAAGTTACTATTTTATTTACGTAGAGTGAATGTGCACAGAAGTGCAGAGTTAATATGCATGCCTGCTTCTCAAGACTCTTTCAGATACCATGATAGTAATAAATACTCTTTACTCTGCCCTTAGCTTATAACTACTGCCCCAGAAGTCCTATTGTACAAATTACAAACTCAGCATTTTGGACAAAAGTTGACATCCACTGTTTTAAATGTCATTTTATTGCTATTAATTCAGTATGTTTTTGTTTGATAATTATATAGCATATTGGCAGCATACAAGGAAATACACCATTTGAAAGCTATTTATATATAGCTTTTCCTGATCCACTGACTAATTGTTCTCACTGTCAGGAAATTTCTCGTTAGTTCCAAATTGGACCTCCCTCTGACAAATTTCCACCTATTGCTTCTTAACCTGCCTTCAGGTTCTTTGGAGAATAAATTGAGCCCCTCTTTCCCGTCACGGTCTTTTAAGTATTAAAAGACAGCTATGTCACCCCTGTACTACAGAGCCTGTAGTACAGTGGTTTAAAGCACCCTGTTATTAACATCTATTAACATCTGCTGCTTGCAATTACTGCAAGTTCGAATCCCACCAGGCTCAAGGTTGACTCAGCCTTCCATCCTTTCTAAGGTGGGTAAAATGAGGACCCAGATTGTGGGGGCAATAAGCTGACTTTGTATAAATATACAAAAAGTATGAAGGCTATTGCTTAACGCACTGTAAGCCGCCCTGAGTCTCCGGAGAAGGGCGGCATATAAATCAAATAAAAATAAAAAAAAATAAAAAAAAAATCCTTCTCTTCCTTAAATTAAACATATCTAGTACCTTGTTACCATATCTAGCAAAATGATTATACAAGTGGTCCTTGACTTACAACAGTTCATTTAATGATCATTCAAAGTTACAACGGCACTAAAAAGTGACTTATGAGCATTTTTCATAGTTACGACCTTTCCAGTATCCCCATGATCATGTGATCAAAATTCAGATGCTTGGCAACAGGTTCATATTTATGACCATTGCTGTGTCCTATGGTCATGTGATCACCTTTTGCGACCTTCTGACAAGCAAAGTCAATGGGGAAGCCAGATTCACTTAACAACCGGGCTACTCACTTATCAACTGCAGTGATTCACTTAAAAACTGAGGCAAGAAAGGTTGTAAAATGGGTCATGAAATTCACTTAAGTCTCACATAACAACAGAATTTTGGGCTCAATTGTGATCGTAAGTCGAGGACTACCTGTAAAGGTTAGTCCGTAAATATTAAACACCAAGGTCTTGTCAAGGTCACATAAGACTGGCTTAATAGTCAGTAGTGCTATGAAAATGTATCTTTTCCCTACAAAGCTAAATGGCCAGATAACAGCAGAAAACATACTCCTGTTGGAATTAACAGTTAGGTTTCAGGCTGAAGTATAATTACAAGTTAATTATGATATTTATGTTACTCCCCTATAGACATTTTTCAAGAAGCTGTTGCAAAGATGACAGCTGCTCATTATTTAGTAGATTAAGACACCAACATTGAAGTTGTTGTCAATGTTTGGCATAATGACACTCGGCCACTAACAATGTTAAAGTATTCTTTGTTGAAGTAATTGAGAGTGCCAAAACATGTGTAAGCAGCCCAAAATGTGGCAACAAAATGTCTGCATGATACTCTTCTTCTTGCACAAGTAAAGGTATCTTATCTATACCTGTCAAGCATGAGTGCCTTGGACAGAATAAAGTCTAACCTGTTTCACATCCTCTTACCTTAATGAATTCTAAGTGGGCAAGTTCAGTTGTAAGACAGCAATATGAGTAAAACAATATCCTCTTGCCACACATTTTTGTAAAATAATCCTGTTCCTTTATCTTAGATTCCTTTTAATGTAACCTTTACTTCAGCATCTGACTGTTCATAGACAAACAGTAGAGCTTTTAAAAAGAAAGCTATATTTTTAATCTGTGTACATATCTGTGTGTATACACGGAAAACATTGGGCATCAACATAAACACAAATCTAAGAGGAAAAAAATAGGACAATTTTCAAAATAATGTTCAAAGATCGCAGTAAAACAAGACAATCCAGCATGAATGTTTTATTAAGCAAACAGGTTCGACATCTGCATTGACCAAGTTCAAGACGCAGATGATTTCTTTTCCATGCCTCATTCTCAGTTCATAGGTCAGTTTTTTCCCCAATCCTTCTTAAGGGACAAGAGGCAGTCTTTGTCTTCCTTCAACGAACAGCATCATCACGACCATGTTCTTAAAATATTAATTCAAAATAAGTAGGAAATGCAGATAATCTCTGGAGAAAAAACAAGCTAAAAGCAAAAGGTATGCTGACATGTTTATCCATTAATACAACTATTTCAAAGAGTTGTTATTCTCTGTGCTTGCATAACACGCCATGGTCAGAAACAAGGAGCGTTCAGAAACTGGGAGCTCTTATTAATAGCAAACAAAGAAAAACTCACCATTGCGCTCTTCAGATCTGAGACTCTTCTTTGCAACCTCTGCCAACGCTCCAATGCCAAGACCAACAGCTAAGCCTTAAATGAACAAAGAAATAAAAAAGGAGGAAGAGGAAGTAAGTTAAAATGCCTCTGGCATACAATTAACATCTTCATGTGTATTAATATGTATCAACTCTGAAACTCTTTCTAGGACACATCACTGAAATCTGAAACATTAATTTTCCTCAGTTTTCAGTGTTCACTATTATAACTACTGGAGATATACAATCATGTCATGTTTATTAAGCAACATTTACACAAAATTATAGTCAAGATTAGACTAAGTTCTAAGCATTTACAATAGGAAATATTTATTTGTATTTATAAGGCCACCCAATTCTACAAAGACCCTGGGTGGCACACATTTTATTTAAATTTACTTTATTTTATTTATTTATTTATTTTATGCAATTTATATGCCAGCCTATCTCCGAGGACTCAGGGAGGCTCACAACGGTAAAATGCATAGTTCCTTATTAAAAACGATATAAAATTAAAATCCAATTTAAAACAATTTAAAATTCATTAACGTATTTCATATTTCAACTGCATTTGTGCAGGTATATACTGAAGATTCCAGCTGAGCATGCTCAGTTGCCAGACAATGCCTTAGTAAAATTATCAGGTTGTTGTTTTTCCTTCAAGTTTCATCATGAAAACCTCTGTGTAGGACACTGGATGAACTGCTTCTTCTTTGTTCTTCATTTTCTCAGCTTCAATATAAACTCTCGCCATGTCCTTTTCATGGGAGTCAGTTTGGTATAGTTGTTGAGGCTAAAACATACAATGAACCGTTGCAAGTACTTGGTATGGCTAGTCTAGTGAAGAGAAGGACCAGGAGAGACATGATAGCGAATGTTCCAGAATTTGAGGGGCTGCCACCGAGGAGGGGGTCAAGCTATTTTCCAAGGCACCCGAAGGTCAGACTAGGGATAATGGATAGAAGCTGATCAAGAAGAGATTCAATTTAGAAGTAAGGAGAAATTTTCTGACAGTGAGAACAATCAACCAATGGAACAGCTTGCCTTCAGAAGTTGTGGGAGCTTCATCACTGGAAGTTTTAAAGGAGAGATTGGACTGCCATTTGTCAGAAATGGTGTAGGGTCTCCTGCTTGGGCGGGGGGTTGGACTAGATGGCCTACAAGGTCCCTTCCAACTCTGGTAATCTGTACAGATCTGTGCATCAGGCTATAAACTGGGAAACCGTGAAGTCTAATCCTGCTTTAAAGATAAAAGTAACTGAGTGACCTTGTGCCAGTCACTCCTTCTCAGGAAGGAGGCAATGGCAAATCGTATCTTAAAAACCTTGCCAAGAAAACTACAGGGATTTGTCCACGCTATTATCAGGAGTCAAAAAATTTACTCAAAAACAAACATACACAGACACCACACACACACACACACACACACACACAAAGAATAATTTCAGTAGAATACTTTTCAGGGAGGTAAACATATATAGGTAATACTTGCAGGATGTTTTCTGTACTCCCAGTACACTTCTGAAATATTCTGAAACTTCTAGGTTCTAAAATATATCACAAACCACAATCACAGGTTTGCGGGACACTGCAACTGGTTGTAAATGTAAGCAATGCACCCAAATTATGATCATGTGACCAAAGGGGCAGGGCAACGGTCATAACTTCTAATTTAAATTGTAACTGACTAGTTTGGAAGCCATTAATTCAAACCATTGTTAAACAAAGAGTTGCAAGTTGAGGGCTATCTGTATTTATTTATTATTTCTATTAAATATGTATGCTGCCCATCTCACTATCAAGAAACTCTGGGAGGCTTACAGATTTAAACCATTAGGTATTAAAAGTTAAACATTAAAATTAACAACACTTATTGCCCTTAAAAGAGGATTGAGAGCATTAGCCCAGTACTCCAAAGAAGACCAACTAGAATTCAAGATACCAGAAAATAAAAAACATGGCATTTGCCAAAAGGTCCAAGAGTCATTCCTGGAGTACAGATGGCCACAAGATTGCACAGGTCTTCTGGGGTACTTCTTACTTATTACCTGGGGTAATCCTTCAGGAGGAAAGGCTATAGGCACTACTCTGCTAAAAAGCACAAATGACCTCATTTTAAATCCCTCAAATTCCTTAACACAAGAGATCACCACATGGCCATATATCTGCAACTCTCAAAATATTTGGAGACCAAAGAATAAAAGAAAAAGAGGATGTTTAGAGACAGATCTAACTGTTTTGACTGTATGGTTTAAATGTTAAGTCTATTAATGTGTACAAAGAAAAGAATTAACCGGACTGATTTGGATGTTTTGATGAAAGACTGTGACAATCAGTCAATAAAAGGATGATGAAGGATTCTCAATGTAACACAGACCCCCTTTTCCAAGAAAAAGAGTGACTCCTGGAGAAAAAACTGATTGGGGGAGGGAGAGAAATTTTAAAAACCAGTGTAAAAACAGAGTGAGTATAGAAATAGAACTCTATGAAAATGTTTTAGAAGATTACCACCAAATAGAATGAGTGGAAAATGGATGCAAGGGAATATGAAAACTGCTTAGATAAAGTAAGGCATGAGGAATCACAATGGTAGAAAGTAAAGATGCTTAGTAAAATGAAAAGAAAAGATGTTATGGAGGAGAATGCACATAAAAGAATGACTGTTTCAAAATACAATTATCTCACATTGTGCAACCTGTGCAATCAATTATTAATGATGAATTATGTGCTATCAAGTTGTTTTCAATGCCTAATGACCACATAGATAGGTTTTCTCCATGATGATCTGTCCCTAAGCTATTCTTTCAGGTCTTCCAATAGCGCACTCACATTCCCACTGTAACAGAGTCCATCCATCTTGCTGATGACCATTCTCACCTGAAGCTTATTACAAACATATCACAATTTTCTACATTTCTGAATCAGGTAAACAAGTTTTATTCTGTCCTAAAAATCTGGTCAAATAATAATTCCAAACTGTTTGTGTGGCTATTTCCTCTCCTCAATTTGTATTGATTCAGCCAAAACAGCAGCATGTTTTGTCTAAAGTCAGGAAAAGGAATCTGTATAAACTTAAAATTTCTTAAGATTCTCCCTCATACCATAAAATCATACTGTTTGTTATAACATCTAAATAAGTCTACTTAAATTCTGAGGAAGAAAGCATTTTAAAACATCCTCTAGTTCTCTTAAAAGGCAATCTTGGAAGTAGATCTTCACAACATAAGGAAAATTTGTTAAGACATAAGTAAATTTAAGCTCCAAGTTTAACTAAGTTTTGTTGCCATGATGGATCTAACTCAGCGGCCCTGTGGATGGGGCTTTGCTTGTTTGCGCGGACCGGTTTCTGGCATGCCGCAAACAAGTGCCAGTCCACAGACCAGGGTTTGAAGACCCCTCATGTAACATATAGGGTCACTTTGTCCCACATCTCCATTCTCAGTCAAGCATGTACTGTTCAAGTCAATAACTTTGCCTGGCCTGTTCAGCATCACCTTCTGATCTTCCCATTCTAGCACATTCTTGGCCCACTTAAAAGCACTAGCTCCCAACCCTCTTTCAATCAACTGTTGTATATACAGAAACTAGATCTTAACACAACAGCTGATTTTCTCCATTTGAACTATGACAGCAATAGAACACTGCAGAGTGTGGCTATATAACTTGAGAAACACATTGGCTTATAGCTTCAAATGCAAAGCTATAAATGTATTTGTTCAATGAACAAAACCAGGACAGACCCATTTCCTATTCTATCTCACAAACCAGTTTCCGATACAAAATTGCAGAAGCCATAAAATCCTCCCACTATCATCTCATATGGCAGGAATATGACTATTAGAATTAGTAAAAATGTTTCCATATGAAGAGTGTTTCATCAATTTCAGAAGCAGCAGCATGTCAAAGCACAAAAGGATTAATGTTACATTTATGTTAATATGGCCAGTCTTCTGAGGAAAGTTGTTAACAACATCCAGTGTCATAAAGCAGTGGTCCCCACCTTTGCGGCTTGGCGGCCCGGCAGTGGGGGAGAAGTGAATGTGCACACCCGCTCGAGTGTAGCTCAACTTGTGCAAGTGGTGCACCCGGCCCACCGCTCAAGCTGTGCGTGCATGCATGCATGCCAGCCTGCCACTCACAGGGCCCGAATAGGCCACCTTCTTGCATGTGCATGTATGTCACACAAAAATTGTGCCAAACACAATTGGCACAAAATAGCTTTTTTAAAGTGCTAAAAGACTCCAATGGCCACAGAAAGTAATAATTTCCGATGCTATATCGAACATCTATAATTTTTTGCAGGACTGATTATATTCAACAAACAGGAAGTATATACTACAGGCATAAGTGGCAAGAGTCAAAAATGGCACTCCTCCAGTCATTTCAACTACTGACTCAAGGAAATATTTACTCTTTTCTATTTCATGGGATAGTATATAGTACATACAGAGGCCTGTGGTAACTTACCTAGTAAAAGCCAAGTTCCTTATCACTCTGTTATACAAACCGAAATGTTCAAAAAGTATATAGAAGTAAATCTCATATGGGAGAAATGAAAATAAAGGATAGATGCCAATTCTGGCTATAAATAGGAAAGGTCATAAAATAGAGAGGCTTCTCTTTTAATTAATATGTGCTCACTTCACATTGGCTGCCAAAAAGGTCTGGTGAAAGGTGACATTCCCTCTCCTCCTACCTCATGCTTCTCCAGCCTACCAACTTCCATGGTATTAGACAACTTTCAATTAATAGACGAAAAATCTCAGAATCTTGTCTCCTCTCTAAACATGAGTTGATATAGAAAGTATTAGTTGAAGTATTACCAATACATTATTACAACTAATTCAAAATCATCAAAAGACGGGGGATTGTAGAAAAAAGGTGGCCGGAAGTGTTCTATTCAATCATGTTAATAAAAAAGTTCCCTTAATATTTGTGAAATTGTTTTAAAAACTTCTAAAATGTAATAAGTAGCTAGTACTATGTGAATGTGATTTGTTAACTATTTAGTTGTTAAATTATTTTATATAGTCTTCAGAGAAGATTTTCCTGAAATTCAGTTGATTCCTAAATGAAATATTCAATTGATTCCTAAAAGAAATACCCACTAGGGAATTACATCTGATGGGTCTCAAACGGTTGGTCTTCTCTTTCCATCTTGTGGAAACTCCTCCACCCCAGAAGTGAGATTATCTCCATCCATCTCAGCATTTTGCAAGCCCCTCAAAATTAGGCCATTTTGTCAGAGCTTGGGATCCCAGGAAACTGGGGAGATCTTGCAATGGCTTCCTTATTGTGGTTTATATTATATCTTCTTCTGTTTTCTGTGTTTTTATACTTGTTTTTAATTGGGGCTGTGTGTGTAAGAGAGAGACAGATGTACAACACTTATTTAAATATATAATATCACTTTTATATGAGATGGGCAGCTGTACAAAAATAAATAAAATACTGTAAAATAAATTAAATTAAAAATTAAAGAAATATTTTTCATGAAGGCTCATTACTGAATGAAAAGTTTGGAACCTGGCTTCGGTCAATATATTAGTTTTAATACAGTACATGTTTTTATCATTATATTTTAAAAAGTACATTTTTATTGTTGTTGATGGTTACTTGCCATTTTTTTTCTGACTTTGAGGAGCAGCTCTCCCTACCCTTCATTGCCCCATCTCTTGTGTTTTATCAAAGACTGTGAGAGCCAGTGCATGTGGCCATCTGTCTTTATTAACAGATGAGCAACTCTTTCTCTGAATGTAACATGCAGACTTTTAGTCTTTTCAGGATTTTCCATCTTCAGGTCATTTTCCCCCCTAAATTAAGAGACTCACCTCCAAAGTTAGCAAGCCTTCCAATTCGAGTAACAGGCACTTTTCGCTCTCGGGCACGTTCACTGAGCTGCAAAAAAAAGCATAAATAGATGCTTGATCTACTAATAAACAAAAAAAAAATTCACAAGCAGATGGTCTAAAATAGAGTTTTCCCACCAAGTGTTAGGAACTTCTGCCACACAAATAACATTATTTCAAAATTATTTAAAGAAACACAAAGCTACTCTCATCTACCCAATTTTTACATCTGTTCACCAATTCATGAGACTATTAAAAACTCAGCCATTTATAAAAGTATTGTTTCCCCTACCCTAGAATACTTTGTTTAATGCATATTTTGTTCTGCAAAAAACAAAATGAACAAAGGATTATGTTTATTTGTCTTCACTTAATCAGAATAAGCACTGCTGTCAACTTCAAATCCCATTTTAATGCATATCCAATTTTAGGCAGAACTTGGCCTTTCTTGGCTGTAATTTGGCCTGCTGTACTGTTAGGTCCCTTGGGGGTTTTTTGGGGTTTTTTTATTTCTATGGGATAAAAAATTGCATTTCCCCAAAGTCTTCATTTCAAGAAACATCAGATGGGCATTAATACGACCAGAAGCTCTGAGAAGACAGTAGAGTTAACACTTAAGAGAGAGTTTCCTCTAAAACTGGTCTTCATACTTTTAAAAAACTTTTTCCCAATATTCAAATTCAGTAGAATAGTATTTTTGTTTTAGAGGAATGTATATTTTGGGGTCATTTCCTAGATCATTATAATTATTCAGTTCTTTGTAGTGATATAACATGTTCTATTCCACTATGTTCTTCTAATCTGCATTCCTTAACTTAATGTGCTCCTTCTTTGGACTATTGGACTTCAATTCCCATAATTCCAAGCCAGGTGGCCAACAGAATTATAGGAACTGAATCACAATATATTTGGGGGTACAGAATAAACATAATTGTCTCTTCTAAAAAAAATCCAAAGCAAAAAGAATAATAAGCAAACTTTGCTGCACCTGTTTGACTTTTAATTTCATGGACAGAAGGAAAAACAACTAACAAATCTTAGCTTCTTAACCATTCCAACAATTTAGCAAAATATCAAATGTCCAGCAAAGGAAAGATGAGCACCTGTTAAATGTTAAAAAGAAGAAGTCTATTTCTAGGGAATATCATGACCTTTCTAAACAAATGTCTGGTTGTTAGGAAAGTTGAACTAATTTTGAGAGGACACCCATATACATCTAGCTTAGAAAAGCAAAACTAAATAAAATACTAAATTATTTTAAGCTCTCCCTATTCTGAGGTTTGATTGCCAAGACTTCAAAGATAGCATACCACAAACACATCAATGAAAAAATGTTTTAAAAATCATTAAATTTAATTTAAAAATCATTAAATTTAATTTTAAAAAAATTAAAAAATTAGCTGCTAATAGAGGGCTTTTTAATTTAAAAAAACTATTAATAAGAAGCTTAGACATGTGCATGATTCATAAGTAAAAAAGCTAAGAAGAGAACAAATCTGTGTACATTTATTTGAACATAAAATTTCTCTGCCGGTCCATTCCATGGAACGTGCAATCAGAAAGAAAACAAATTTATATAAATAAGCAACAGGCAGATTCACACATTATGTTATTTCCTTAAGGGCAGGATACACTAGAGTTCCAGGATGTAAGCCAGCTAGGAACTTGTCAAATAAACTAATAGTTTAATAGCAAGATCTAATAGGTTAATTAAGATCTAATAGGTTAAGAGCCACGGTGGCACAGTGGTTAGAGTGCAGTACTGCAGGCTACTTCTGCTGATCACCAGCTGCCAGCAGTTTGGCAGATCAAATCTCACCAGGCTCAAGGTTGATTCAGCTTTCCATCCTTCCAAGGTCCGTAAAATGAAGACCCAGATTGTTGAGGACAATATGCTGACTCTGTAAACCGCTTAGAGAAGCACTATGAAGCGTATATAAATCTAAGTGCTATTGCTATTAATAGCAAGATTTAAATAAATAGCAAGGCTGCCTACTTATACTATATGAATATAATAAAGGGGTTAGCTTTCCTCAGTATATTTACACTGTATGTACTGGTCTATAAGATAGGCCAAAAGTTTGGTTAATTAAAAACAATAGGAACTACCATATATCTCCTAACACAATCTGGACACCAAGTGTCTAGGAGCTAAACAGGAACACTGGTCACACATAAAGGTTGCTGTATCAGAAGCTTGTCCATTTCCATGAAATAACATACTTACCATCTGTTTGTGAGGCTTTTGTTGTGGATCTGCTTTAGCTTGCCTGGCTTTGTCAATGTCTTCAGCTGTTAATCCACCAACAGGGGAATGGTCTTGGTGAAAAGGCCGGATTTGGCCAAAGACAAAAGGAAAAGGATTCCCAGGGTCCCTAAAGCCTTCAAATAGCTTTGTATTTATTTTGGCAGAAATGGGATTTTGACTTGCAGTAGCATCTCCACTCCCACCACTTTGAACAGGTCCTTTGACATCATAAGAATAAGATGGGCCCTCTGTACCACTGTGCTTGTGACGCTGGTCTTGAGGAGAAGAGAAGTCCTTTGTAATGCCTCCCAGCTCTGATTCTGAAAAGTTATATTCTTTTTCAAAGTCTTCACCAATATCTTTCAAATTTTCCTGTTGTTTGCCCAGTTCCTGCAAACAAAGCATTGAAATGAATTCTTCAGTAAAACATGGTTGGCTATCAAAAGAAAACAATAAACATACAATGAATATGAATATGGGCAAATCTGGGAGACAGTGGAGCACACGGCAGCCTGGTGTGCTATGATCCATGGGTCACAGTGAGTTGGACACAACTTAGTAACTGAACAACAAGAAAATCAAGTCCTCACACCAACTGAAAACACAAAAATAATATGAAAACAAATATACTGAGTTATCAGTGCTTTTTCAAAGAGGCAAAGTTGTAGTCTTCAGATAATTACTTCTGTCTCTGACATTTATGCTGCCTTCAGACTTACTGCCTAAGGAAATGTCTCAGCCCAAGTGAACTCTGCCAATAGAACTTTCTTATAAGTGTGCCCAAAGTCACTTCTCTTGATGTCCTTAAGGTTTTCTGCCCATTTGACTTTTTCTTTTGTTTTATCACTGGTTACATAACCACTCCAGCCATTCAGTTAATTTCATCTTCTCCCCCAAACCACAATCATAACACCAAGAATATATCCTTAAATTTTAGAGTAAAATATTTCATCAAGTGAAATATTTCACTGAATATTATTATCTTTGTGGGAAATTTGTCAATACAAGATTATAATAATTACCAGATTAGTGCAATGTAGCTATATTATTTCCAAATACATTTTTTTTAAATTCACTATATATTAAAAAACCGAAGTAGTACTGAATAAAGAATTATTATGCTTTTTACATGCAAGATATGGGGGGGGGGGGGAGAGAATAGCAAGTATTTATCAATTAAAGAGGAAAGAGACAAGCAAAATCAAACAAACACATAGCAATATTTTTACCTGCATTTTCCCCATAGCAGCACTGAACTGTTCCTCAGCAACTGCCTGAAAGCTTCGGGCTATGGTTAATGTATCCCCACCAAGGAATACTTGTCGTAGCTGTCCTGCCTGTGTCTCTAGGACTGCCTTACTGAACTTTGTCAGTCCTCGCACCATCATGATGACATCACTTGCCATGACTGATCACCTCCAGCACTGGAAGACATAAGATAACAGTCAGGTAAAACCCAAATTATGAGAGTCCATGAATACACACACACATTCTATTGATTGCTTATTGCAGGGTGATTGTAATGGAACATGGGAATGACCTTCGGGATATCAGGGAAAAGATGTTGCCTAGTAAACAATCAGAAAAGAGAGGACCCATCCTAATGGATCAAAGAGTTAAAAGTGGGGGTGAGAAATTTTGTACTTTCAGACTTATGAGATTCTGTTAATGTAGCTTTACAATAAAGTAGATTTAATTCACCTAGTTTTGTTTCCTATCTTATTTACCCAGGAGGGCTGATAGTTACCTACTTAAAACATTTACAGAGCTAAATGAAAAATTCCCTTCTCAGGTAAACAAAAAACTCATCATTGGTGTACATGGATTCCTGCCTATGCTACATCTACACATGATAATGATCCTATTTGTTTATACAAGATCCGTACATGTATATCTGGGCTGAAAGTGATGCTATACATTTTTTGGCTAAGAAACTAAAGAAACTACTGGCAATATTCTTCTGAACTTGTCTGTTGCCTGTATATTCTAAGCAATGGGAAACCCACACTTTCAGCTCCTGAGCTGCTTTTTAAAAAGTTCTTAGAGCTCCTTAAGGCGTTATTACTGAAATACAGCAGAAATTATAACTATAGAAAGGCGTGATTTTGGTGGGAAAGGAAAGTACACACTGTAAAAATTTATTAACTTTAAAAATGCCATTTAATAAATAAATAATTTTGCCAAAACAATGCTTATTCGCTATTTCTATCTTAATATTTTGTTTAAATATTTTGTTTAAATATTTTTAGTTATTTCACTCAACATCCTGGCCAACAGTCGAAGAAACATGTAGTAAATTTCTTCTTCTGAATGACTTCTGTTTTCAAAGCAGCAAACCCATATGCCATGTACTGAAAAGGAGATCTTTCCTCAAAAGGAAAGACAAGTACATTAAGGTCAAGTTAAGCAGTGATTCACCCAAAGCTAGTTAAACACAGCAACTGTGGCAAAAAGGTCATATAATGGACATGACTCACTTAACAATCACCTTGTTTAGCAACAGAAATACTGGTCCTAAATATAAGATAAGGTAAAATAACTTTGTTTTTTTCTTTTTTTTACTGTGAGCACAGCACTGGCTTTAAAATGAAATTCTGTATGTATGTATGTGTGTGTGTGTATTTATTTATTTATTTGTGTGTGTGTGTGTGTGTTAGTATGCTTATATGGAATAAAACTGTGACTGAATCTAGATGTTCTGCTTTGGACACCACAAAGCCTCCTCCCAGAAGATAATAAGGAAAACAGGTCATGAAGGGGATGTGTAGTGTCCCAGACAATCCCGCGGACTCTGCTCAAGCATCACTTATGTGCTGTCCTGGACAGAAGGAAGTGAACTACCAATGATCATTTCTGTCATCCTCACTACTCTCTGCACTGCCTTCCTGTCTGAAGTAGTTATGCTTCCAAACCAGACAGTAATGCAATGTGACAGGATGCTCTCGATTGTTCCTCTATAGAAAGTGGTAAGAACAGGGGAAGAAAGATGAACTTTTATCTTCAGAAAAAGTTCCAGAAAATGTAGGTGCTGCTGAATCCGCTTCACCAGTGTCTCACTGTTGAGCGACCAAGCTAGCCTATTCATTAGCTGCACACCCAGAAACTTGATGCTGCTAACCACCTCCACAGGTATTACTACGTAGAGTTGTGTGGCTGTGCCTACCTTTTCTGAAATTGACAATAATCACTTTCGTTTTTTCTACGTTTAAAATGAGGCTGTTTTTGTTACACCAGTTCACTAAACCCTCTACCTACTTGTGGTAAGCATCCTTGTTGTCATCTTGAATAAGGCCCACTACTGTTGTATCGTCTGCATACTTCACAATATGGTTGGTGGTAAACCTAGCACAACAGTCATGGGTCAATAGGGTGAACAACAGCAGACTAAAGACTTAGTCTGATTTTAGGACTAGACATAGTCTTAGGACTATGGTCATATGCCAAGGACTACCTGTAGAAGAATGGCTATTGAAACCAAAATTATACAGTACTTGTATTGTATTTATAATGATGTTTTATCTCAACTGCTGACTATTTACTTATAACTGTTTTTCTTCAGTTTGTTGGGGAGGATTATTGTAAGCCACCCAGAATCACTTGTTTGAGATGGGCAGCCACAAAATTGAATTGAATTCTCTATTTGGCCAAGTGTGATTAGACACACAAGGAATTTGTTTCCGGTACAAAAGCACTCAATTAAATAAATAAATGTTATGCCCAACAGAATTTAGTAATTATGACAGGTATGACATAAGAAGTTAACCATCCCCTAAAAGGTAGTTTGGATTAGCAGATTATATTTGGACCAGTAACCCCCCCGGATCGCTTGCCAGTGATCACCTAGCCTCACTCAGTAAGGCCATCCAAATTGCATTCGTCTTACATTGTGAAAAAATCCAGGAATGGGTTAGTCTCTTTTCTCAGTCTCAACTCGTGGAAGACCGAGTCGAACTGGGGAGCTCCCAGGCAAGGGGAGGCATGGCCAAGAAAAACTGACTCAGGCTCCAAGCAGAGAAGCAGAGTACTACCCATTCCTGGATGATCTTCCCTGACACAATGGAGAATGTGCTAATCCAATGTCCACATTCAAATGCTAAAGGAGGAAAAAAGAATATCTTTAATCTGAATAACACACATAAATAGCAGATTTCACATCTCTGCGTACCAAGAATATTGGAAACATGCCTCTACACAATGATAAAGTATATATTATTCATGCAGACCTTCCCATAGCCAACACTCAGTATCATCTAGCAACATTTCAACATACTACTTGAATTGTTTGCATTCAAGCTGATCACAGAACTGTAACTTTAAACGCTAGTGGTTATACTGTTGACCTTTCCCATATCTTTGTTGTGTTTTATATCTTTGAAATTGTAAATCTATTGAAAGGGACCATCTGACTAATGATATTCGTAAGCTACTCTGCTTTTTGTTTTAGTTATAAGATCTAGACAAAGATATTTTAAATAATTAGCCATGAAGCAGAGCTAGGAATGCTCTTTCTGCTTGAAACCAGGGAGCGCCAATGCTCAGAACAGAAAACACTAGAGAAGGTTGATGAATGATCTAACAAATTCTAAAGCTCCTTTATCCAAGACCTTGTGCCAGAATGCTCTGTTCGGCATAACAAAGTCAGGAAAGAGAAAACAAGTTAAGGAGCCAAGCAGCAAAAGGAAAGAGTCAGTCATGGTGGAACAGCCTCTTTACAACATTTTTCCAAAATAAAGTTAACGGATAAGCTATAAAGGAAACTACTGGCACATTTATATTGCTCAACATCCACAAAGTTTTTAAAAGCTAAACATATTGCATGAAGAAATAAGAGCAGTTCCCTTTTGCTAGTTTTACATGAATAAGCAAATTGGATCATACTTGTTATTAGCAGTGTTCCACTGAAGCTCCCAATCTATTTATGACTCAAACGGGCTTCAAATGAAAAGGCCAATGAACACAGACGTTTTAAATCGACTTAACAACAAAATGTTGTCATTATAAGACAGTTAAATCAGAACATTTAATACTAGAATGAAAGCTTTTAATATGTGAATTTAGACTAGATAATCTATTTATTTATTTTCTTCATCGTGTCCGATTCTCAGAGGTTGCCTGAACAAGTTCCTGCAGTTTTGTTGGCAAGATTTTCAAAAGATCACCCAGCTGACTTTGTGCCTAAAGCAGAACTAGATCTCACAGTCCCCTGGTTTTTAGCCTATCTTAATCACTACACCAAACTGGCATCCAAGATTGGCAGCTGAGGAATCTGTTGTAAGACATCATGATCAATTGAGCCAATTGAGTAAATTTGAGAATTATTCAGCCTAGCAGTTTTCGGTCCTTCTTGGTCTCTGATCAAGCTCAACCCATCAGCAAGGGGGAGCATCCTCATTTAGAAGAACCATACACTGGCTTTATGGCACTGAAGAACTCTCTGGTGGTATGCTTACCAGCAAAGTTTTTCATTAAACACACCTTGGAAGCATTGGACTTGGCCTGAGTCTTATAGGCGAATGTTGAATGGCTTTCTGATGGTCACTGATTGCTTATAATACAAAATGGTTGTGTGTAAGTTGAAGAACAATTTGAATCTGTCCAGAAGTCAGCACCTTGTAATCAATGAATGATGGTGACAGCTAACTTTTTTAAAATATTCATTTTTTTCTACAACATTCCAAATTTTTCTCTTATGAAAGTATGTCATTTTGTGTACATATGATTCTCATTATCAGAAGAACAATTGGTAATATTGAAAAATAAAAGAACTGTACCAAACTAAAATACTAAAGGGAGGTATAAGAATTTTTTAGATATTTTAAAGCAAGACACTTTAACAACTTTGCCTAAAGAAATACAGTAAAATGAAGTGGCAATCTTATACCTTCTGAGAAAACTAGCAATTAGTGTTAAATGACTGTCAACAGAACATTTTTTTTTAAATGGCAAGATTTATAGCGGTCACAAGATTTTACTATTGGTATGTATGTATGTGTGTGTGTGTGTGTGTGTGTGTGTATTTCTTATATATATATGGTGTTTTGGGGTGTTTGTGTGTGCGCGCATGCATGAGAATTCAAATTTGTTTTAAAGAAAAGCTAAACTTTCAGGCTGCAGGGAAAAATTGTACAATGAGAGCTTCAACTTCAAAGCAGCAACAATGTACCTGAATTCTTAGAACACCATCCCTTTCCCTTCTACTGTATAGGGATCAAGTCTATAAATGCTATATACTAGAATTTTACTCCTTAAAGCAGGGATGTCAAACTAGTGGCTCACAGCCAGATGCGTCACGCACAGGTCACGCCCACCCTGGCTCCGCAAAGGCAAAAAAAAATCACGATACGTCACGTGATGCCATCCGAGTTTGACATCATGCCTTAAAAGAAATATATACACTAAATCAACAGCTGTTAATTTTAAAAATATCCCCTTGGCTCACAAAGTTGTTTTGGTAATTCAATCTTTATGTGGGTAGGAATAGGAAATAACTAATATTGTTGAATCTGAACAAATGATCATATTTATACTAGTGGGAAGACTGTGCCTCTTCCCACCCCATTTGAACTCAATAGCAAGTTTTCTTTTCAAGCATAGGGCTGACCTTTTCCCCTCCCACACTTCCGTGGGCAATGTACATTTCACATCTTAAAGCAATTCTAAAAATGCTTCCTTTATCTCAGTCTAAGTGAATGGAGATTACAAGGGGCAGATTTTAACTGGAACCAAGTTCTGAACAAAGCATTTATTTTTGGTTTTAAAAAATATTAACATCCAGAGAAGCAGCAATGTTATCCTCCTAGCGCTATCTAGGAGGGCGGCTATGCTGGGCAGACCGGGGAGCCAGCCAATGGATGGGGCGAGGCGGCTTTGCCGGACAAGCCGGAGAGCCAGCCATGATGAGGACGGCTATGCCAGGCAGACTGGGGGAGCCAGCCAATTAGAAAGGGTGAGGCAGCTATGCCGGACAGACCGGGGGAGCCAGCGTAGCCATTCGCTGTCTTGCGAAAGCTTACATGGAGCTGGGACCTTTCTGTAAAATTTCCAGAATCCAAGGAATAACTCTGTTCTTTGTTCTAAGAGCACTCTTCTGCATATCTCCTCTGAGCAAAGACTGAGTCAAAACTGGGCATGTGCAGGCAAAGGCGGCGTGACCAAAAGATTGATTGACTCAGTCTCTCCGAGCAGAAGAGCAGAGTTAACCCATTCCTTGGATTCTCTGCTCAGCATACTAGAGAATCACTGTTTCATTCTTAATTTACTTTCATATCTAAGTGTTTAACACAAATAATTTAATTAAAAACAAAATAAGGGAAGAGTTTCTGCACAAATAGATATGTTCGGTCATTATTTTCCCAATAATCAGATCTTTAGAGGGAGTGTACATCAAAGATAGACTAAGAAATGTAAGAAAATCTAGGGAAAAATACGATATGTATCCAAAGGCTTTACACAAGAAACATGCCAAGGCTGAGAATAATGAAATGAATGAAAAATAGAAAATCATGCACAAAAGCAATAAAGATAACAGAATGAAGACCCACTAAAGAAGCAAGACATAGCACAGAGACAGAGGAAGAAGGAATTATTCACAGACTGGGAATCATAAGAATGACATGCTCTTCAACATATTTTTTTAAAAGATTGAATATGCAAGTCTCTAAGGGAGGGAAATCACTGAACATAAATTATAGAAGGAATTCCTACTATTTTATAAAATAAAAGCACAGTGTTTGCTCTAAAAAAGTTTGAACATAAAATGTCTAAAAACCTCAGCAAAAAACCTAAAGGTTCAAGCTGCAAAGCCAAATTCCTATAGCTAAACTAAAGAGCTCAGGAGCAGAAACCCTTTCCGGTACAGTTTTATCAAGTTCTGCTTCTTCACACTCATTGTATATACATTTAGCTACAAACTGAGATGAAAAGATATACAAGGCAAAAAACAGTACTAACAGTTCAGATACATAGCTGCATGTTTTCTAACTACAGATTTTCATTGTTTCCTGTGATTAAGTAATCATTTGACACAAGACTATGATAGCACTGCCTTAAAAGGGGTGTTGGTCTTACCTGATATGCTCCTTCTCTGATGGCTAGCGGGAGGGTCCAAGAATGGGTATTGACAATGTCCTTTCTGCCCAGAGACTGAGTCATCAAACTGAAGCCACACCCCGTTGCCTCTCTTCTGGCTCCAGTTTGCGACAATGGCGTAGCTGTGAATAGAAGTCTCCACGTGCCATGAGTTGCCTCTGGGCTTCCTCACTCCAGGGGAAGGGTGCTGCAAAATCATCATTCCCACCCCACTCTGGGTCAGCCAGAGATGGTATTTGCCGGTTCTCCGAACTACTCAAAATTTCCAGAACCTGTTAAAACCTGCTGGATCTCACCCCTGGATTTACCAAAGCCTACTGCCCTAAGGGCGGGAAACCATCTGGTCCGGTGTCCCCCCCTGAGGAATGCACCTTCTGTAAGACCCTCCTCCTGAAGGACCCATCAGCCGATGCAAAGGAGTCTTAACTTATAGTGCCTAATAAATGGCGATGGGGAAGCCCAGGTCACCGCCCAATGGAAGGTTGTGTTGTCCTAGTCGAGTGAGCTGCTGCCCATCCGGGTAATGGCAGGACCTTAGATTGGTAGGCCTTGGCCATACAACTTCTCAACCATCTGCCAACTGTTGATGGGGTTACTCTAGAGCTCATTGATTCGATGGTTGGAACGATGCAAAAGACCCTTGTTTTTCTAGATTTCGCTGTTCTCCTAATATAAATCCGGAGAGCCCTCTGTACACCTAAATTATGCCATTGTCTCTCCAGAGCATGAAAAGGACCTGGACAGAAGCTAAGCAGGACAATCCTCTGGGCCCGATGGAACCAGTTTACTTTGGGAATGAAGGAGGGATCCAGTCTGAGAACTACTCTATCCGAATAAAATGTGCAGAGGTCTTCCCTGACCTCCCGCCAACTCCGAAATACGTCTGGCCAATGTTATGGCCACTAGACATATGACTTTAAAGGTCAGATAGTGGAGAGTAGTTGTCTTCAGCGGCTCGAACGGTGCCGAGGTAAGCACCTGCAGTACTGTGAACAAATCCCAATTGGGATATCTATGGACCACAGATGTAAGTTAGCAGAACCTCTGATAAATCATCTTATCACCAGATGATGAAAGTCTCCTTCCCCACAATTCAACACTGTGGAGACGGCTGCTACTTGCCTGCGGATGGTGTTGTGTGAAAGACCCCTATCCAGACCATCCTGAAGGAAGTTGAGGATTTGTGGCACCGAAGCCGCAATGAGGTCAATGGGACATTTCGAACACCAAGTGGCAAAAGCCTTCCAGGTGGCATTATCCATAGTCTGGTCATACAGACTATGGATGGTCTGTATGACCCTGGAGGAATACTTGTCCTCCCTCAAGAAAAACCTCTCAAGTGCCAGACGGTCAACCGGAGCCACTGAGGCTCCGGATGGGCCAAGACCCCCTGGCTGAGAGAAATCCTCTCCCGAGGAATCCTCTAGGGCCGAGAAACCGACAGACTCACCAGGTCCACATACCATGGACGCCTGGGCCAGTGGCGAGTACCAGGAGTACCTCTGCCCTTTCTATTCGCACTTTCTGGACAGTCCCCGGGATGAGGGGAAGAGGAGGAAAGGTATACAACAGGCCGCTAGGTCAAGGGCTGCGAAGGTCATTCATTCCTTCTGCACCTGGTGTCGGAAACCTGGTGAAAAAAACGTGGCACTTGAACATTTGCCGGGGAGGCAAACAGGTCCACAATCAGGTGGCCGAACCTCAGGGACAGCTCCCTGAAGATGTCTGGGTGAAACTTCCATTCGGAGCGGTCGATTGTGCTTTAAGAGCCCACCTGCGCATTGGCTGACCCGGCGATGTGCCCTGCCTTTAGAGAAAGGTGTGCTTCCCCCCAGTATCCAAGTTTCTCGCTTCGCTCATGAAGGACCGTGAGTGGTGCCCCCCTGGCGATTGATGTGGGCCTTGGTGGCCACACTGTCAGTCAAAATGAGGACACGATGTCCTTGGATGATGTCCTGAACCTGGCACAGGGCCAGGTGCACCATCCTGAGCTCCAGCCAATCTATGTAGTTGGGAAGCTCCGCCTGTATCCAACTACCCTGAGTCATGTGAGACTGCAGGTGGGTGCCCCAGGCCGAAGAGGCTGGCATCCGTTGTAATTACCATTCTGCTGGGCTCCTGGACTAGGCGGCCCTTGGACAGAGCCGGAGATGTCCACCATAATAGTGGACAGATGAGGTGACCCGAACCCTGGCCTGTGAGTTGCTGCTGTGTGATCACTGGACTGGGAGCAGAAGCCATTGAAGGGACCTGGCGTGCAACCGAGATCAGGGAACTATGGAAACGCATGAAGCCATCGTCCCCAGTAGCTGATACAGAAGAGCTATGGGTACCTTCTGTCCTGACCTGCTGAGTGTCGATCACTGTGCCCAAGTGCAGAATTCGAATGGTGGGCTCTTTTTGAAGTTCACGGAAAAGCCATGCTCCTGCAAAACTTGAATTGTCATTCAGACATCCTCTGCCCCTTGAGATGGAGAAGAGGCCTGGAAGAGGAGGTCGTCCAGGTAGCACTGGAGCCTCACTGGGATGGTGTTGAGGTGAGCTGCCAGTGCCACCAGCACCTTGGTGAAACACCTGGGTGCCGAGGCCAGACCGAAGGGCAGGGCACTGTATTGGTAGTGACCTTTCACATATGAAACCTCAGGAACCAGCAACGGCTGGCAGGATTGGCACATGGAAGAATGCCTCCGTTAGATCGATGAAGGCCAGGAAGTCGCACTCCTGTATGCCCTCCAAGATGGACTGAAGGGAGCTCATTTTGAATTTCCGGTAGACTAAATGGGTGTGAGATTTTTTAGATCCAGCACTGCTCTCCACCGTCCCGAAAGCTTTGGAATAAAATCTCTGTCTTCTTTGGTCCTGTGGGACTGGCCCTATAGCCTGGATATCCAACCAGTGTCAGATAGTCATTTCCGTCAGGCTTCGTGTTTTGTTGTTTTTTGTGACAGGGCAACGAATGAAGTAGTTTGGGGGGGTGGAGAGGAACTCCAGAGTGAGGCCCAGCCTTACCATACTGAGTACCCAATTGTCCCTTGTGGTCTCCTCCCATTGGGTTGCAAAGAGAGCCAATCAGCCACCAATGAGAGGGTTGGGCTGACAGTCACTCAGCTCTACAGAAAGTCTGACCTCCTGCTCCACGAAAGGGCTGCCGGGTGGGAAACTGCTGCCTGGGCCAGTTGCAAAATCCGGGCCTATCCAGCTGGCGGTCAGATCTCTGAGGAAAGAACCTCTGATGCTGGGAAAATCAATTCACGAGACCGAAGGTAGGCCTTTGGTAATAGAGCGGTGGGCAGCAATCCGCCGGCCTAAGTGTGTAAGGCAAAACCCTCTTCCTGTCCTTGCTCTCAACAAGGACCTGTTCCAAGGCTTGGAAGTTGGAATTTCCTTTTGCTCTGCCAGTGGCTCAGAGAAAAGCCCTGTCTACAGGCGCCAAAGAAGCTTCAGGTGGGGCCGTCTCTGCTCCCAACTGAGCCGTGCCTTTGCTTTATGAAGCAGAGACTTAAGCAAAGTGGGAGGAAATAGGCCTCTAAAGGCTGGTGGGCCCAGAACCAGGCCTTTGTCCTCTCTCTGGGTGTCTTCTCCCAGGAAGGATTCATCACTTCCAGAAGATGGAGTGTGAGAACATTGATCCTGCAGCGATGTTAGGTCTGCAGGGAACTGGGACTGCCTATGTAAAGGCATGGATAGGTCAGAAGACAAAGAAGCAGGATATTGCCTTTGCTGTAACCCAGCAGAAATGCCCCGAGAGACGGTCTGGGCAATAAGAAGCTTTAAGCTTTCTGATAAATTGTCCTCCAGGCTCTCACTAGGGCGTAAACCAGCGGCCGTAGGTGTGATTGTGGCTTCAGGCACCTGATTCCCAGTTGATAGTAGGCTGCTGACAGCTTGCTGAAGCCCTACAGGAAAAGGGATCACCAATTTTCTCCTTGTTGCTAGGCAGATTTGCTTGAGGGAATGACTCACCAGCACCCTCTGGTGACCAAGCCCAAGGAACTGCATCGCTAGTGCGCACCAACATTGTAGGCAATAAAGGGCGGGAAGCTGCAGGAGCTGTCAGAGTGATCTGATAGCTTCATTCGCTCTGCCTCAGCACTGGAGATTTGTTTTTCAAGGGCTTTTTGCCTTCTTCTGTCATCCTTTTCGTCAGCCTTCAAAGGCTTTTTGGTAGAAGGGGCTTTTGATCCTCGTTTCCAGGCAGCAGCTGCTCTAGCCGTTTTTGCCTTGTCTGATTTTTTATTAGGAGGCTTGGAACGCTCCTCCATTTTGTTCCCTCATTGCAGCCCTCCCAGGCAGCTTGATTCTCAGGGAAATACTGCTGCTGCAGTTTCAGGAATATGCCTAGGACCCCCAAGGCAGGGACTCTCACCACTTTACTGACAATTAGGGCTGGAGGCGGTAGTAGCCGCGGCAGCAAGCCGGGTGAGCCAGTGCAGACACCGGCAGCTTCAAAGAAGCTCATGGCTCAGGCAACAATGCTGGGGTGAACCCAGAGATGCCAGCCAAGGCGGGGTAGCCTGGAGCCCTAAGGCAGTTAGCGGCTGTGCCAGAGCCCTGGATTAGCCAGGACATTCTGCCTGAAGAAGTCCAGAACGCGGGCTCCGCCACAATCTCCCAAAGCGGTTTAAATACTGCTTTGAAGATATCCAATGTTTTTCCTCTCCGGAGAGTCCAAGAAAGATTAACAATGTCTAATCTGTTGACCAGCAAGTTTAAATGTCTCTATTGGGCTAGACTGCATCAAAAACTGGAGCCAGAAGAGAGGCAGCAGGGCATGGCTTCAGTTTAATGACTCAGTCTCTGGGCAGAAAGGACATTGTTAATACCCATTCTTGGATCCTCCCACTATCACTCAGGAGAACCATATATTTCCTTCTCTTTCAGAAAAAAAACTGGAAATATGTGTTATTCCTACTATAATGAATTATTATGATATGAGTTTTAGTCAATATACTTAGACAGCATCAGGTTAGGGGGGGGGATATTATACTGTACAGTATTTTGGGATACAAGAAAATCCATCAGTAAGTAAAGCAAGCCTGAGAAACATATTAGTTAAATGAAACACAGGAAAAATCTGCACTAGGGAATAAGGAAACTATCACCACAATTGTAAATGCTTGGCTAGATCACTCCAAACTAAAATGATGAATCCCATATCCTACTTCAATCCTTTCATACATAAAATACTACAGTGTAACTTTGTATTGAAGCTGCTTAAATGACAAATATTTTTCAACTGCTAAAATGACAGGCTAGAAGGGCTGCACCACTTATGCCTTAAAAAAAACTTCAAGCAGCAAAAATCAAGGGTAAAATTCCAATTTTGATCAAGTCTAACAGCTCTTTTATTTTAAGCAGAGATATAGCAGCAAATTAACTATAGAAGTTCTAGCCTGACAATTCTATTTACGTCTGTCTGACTGGGTTAGATATAGTCTGGGGACATGAAAAATTCTAGCCATCAACTGCATCTTTGGAATTAATGAACCTTTATTTATGATGGTCAGGATTTAGAATGATTCATATTTATTTATTTATTAAACTTGTACGCCGCCCGTCTCACTAGAACCTCTTTAATTAAATGCATTATTATAAAAAAAACTGTTAAAAGTATTAGTTATGTGCTACTTACACCAGACAGTGTTTCTCCAAAACATTGGTTGTATTTTGATATGAATGGCAAACTAACATAAAAACATTTGTGGTCCAAAAACTGACATTTTGGAACACTATTAGGAGACAGGAATGGGCAGTTAGAATTTAATCTAAAAATTGAGAGTATGATAACAGATCTATACATCAGTTACTCCTCCTTTCATCTGACTGGTGCTGAGTTGCAATATTCTGCAGCCAATGGGGAAAATAGACTAGGTTAGCAGCCCCTTTACATACAGTAATCTAGATTCAAAGCCCTTTTATCTTGCACTTCCTGTTACATCTAAAACATTGGAAATTTACATGGGAAATGTCCAGATAATTAGGTCTGCAACTTCAGGATAACAAGATACCATAAAATTGTATCCCCAACCCATTAAAGGATGGCAGTCCAATGACCAGTCCATTGAGCTGGACTGATCTAAATTACTTATTATCTATCACTTAAGTTTAAATAAGGACTTAGCTTTTATTGTTTATTTATCTATTTTCCATGTTACCCAACTGTTTTTGTAATTTTGGAGTTAGCAATAAATACCTAGGTTTACAGTTTGCAGAGATCATAATCTGTCAATTGCTGGAGAAAAAAAATCATTTCTACAGACTACAGGTATATGTAACTAAAATATATTTTAAGACAAGCTTAAATTATTCATCTAAGAAATTATAGGAGACTAACAACAAATTACTTTCAAAACTACAAATGCTTAATAGTTTTAATATATTTTGTTCCACAAATCTGCAAATAATTAATTCATGTAAGATTTCAGTTCTCCCTCAATGACAAATAAAGCTCAATTATTTGCAGAAAATGTGCACGCTATGCAGTAGATAACACTCATTACAGAGCATTTTATTTTTTACAGACTAGAAACGCAAGTGTTTTATAAAAATAGGCACCATACATTTTTCTACTTTCACTATAGTATGGTTAGGGTTGTGACCATAGGGTTAAAGCCAGGGAGAATATTTAACACAGCAAAACTATGCGTTAAAACCCCACAGTTGTTTCATATTGTGGGTGGGTGGGTGCTTTAGGATTTTTGGTACATAACAATATTTGCCCAGGTACACTGGTATCTCTAGACAAATAATAAAATGTATAACTCTGAGACCAGTATCACCAAATATTTAATCATCAAAACAAACCATGTCAAATCCAGTTATTAGCAACCAAAATTCCATATATTTGATGAAATGAGCTGTTTATTAAAGCTTATGCTTTTTATTAAAATTAAGTCTGAAATAAAAAACCTGCCAGACTCCTGTTTGGCTACCATAACTAAAATAATTATCTGCCTGCAGGAAGTGGTTCTATGAAATTCTTAGTCTAATCCAGTGCTTCTCAATTATTTTCTGTCATGCTCCCCTAGGAAAAAGAAAACATTTTTCACGCCCCCCGCGCGACTGTAAATAGTATCATTATTAGAAAAAGGTCTGTTCTCCTTGAAAGGGAGGAGCATGCGCAGTCACATGTACTGGCTTAATGCTCACTATCGATGCAAATGTCAGAAGCGGTAGCCCGATTTCTTTAGCAAGTTTGATTAATTGGGGCAGCGTTATGTTTCACAGGAGAAGGTCATTGTCAGTCATTTGAGCATCAATTGGGCGCACACCCGTCGGGCAACAAAGTAAGTGTGGACGGATGTCCCACACTAAAGATGGCTCCGACAGGCTCGTGTCACAAGGGTTTTGGACAGCCAATCAGATGCCGAGGTCAAACGCGCCCCCTTTTACGGAGCCTCGCACCCCCCTGGGGGGCGCGCCCCACTATTTGAGAAGCACTGGTCTAATCCAACAATACTTTATGTTCAGCTATCCCAAAGTTTTTGGCTGCTACCCTGTTTCCCCCAAAATAAGACATTGCCTGATAATAAGCCCAATCGAGCTTTTGAGCACATGGCAATAAGGCCAAGCGCTTATTTCAGGGTTCAAAAAAATGTAAGACAGGGTTTTATTTTCAGGGAAACACAGTAATAACTGTAGATGTTCAGAGGATTGTAAAATCAGATATATTTTAAATTCTGCTTCATTCTCAAAAATTGTTTGCTCCCTTATATAATTAACAGCCATTCTGCAAGATTTCAAGGTCATTCTGCCAAACTTTTAAGCAAATTACTTTGTGTGAGTCACTTCATTTACCAAGTCATGATTACTAGCCTTCAATCCTTTGAAAGACAGATGGAAATCACAAGTGCACCTGCCATAGTGCAATGGGCATATCTTTAAGACATGAAAATGATTCAATACTATGTCAGCTGTTTTCATGTGCTCCCTCTATCCACTTTTCTGACCTTAATGACTGAAGAAGGTATATGTGGGCAGTTGCCAAAGCACTGATCTATTTTCTGGTTAAAGTAATGCAACAGCATTGTGGCAGCTGCTTTTATCACTAGGACAGGGACTACTGGCATCTCTTAAAAAAGTAACATTCTATTTTTGTTAGGAAGAGAGGAACAGTGCTATTGGGGCTATGTGTATTTCTCTTTTGTGCTATGAGAAACACAAGAATAAATGCCCAGTTAAAATGACATTTATACACCATCATTCTACTACAGGAATGAGGAAAGTGGGACTAACATAGTATTTAGGCCTACTTTCATTACTTAAGTATTTGTTACTCTGAAATGTACTATATATTCCAGAAGATGGTTTGGTGGGTTTTTTTGCTGAAACTTGGTTACAGATAAAGCAATTCCATATTCAGCAATATCTTTTATATTTTCCCACTGGCTCCTCAAACACGGGTTATTTTAATGTATACATATCAGGGAAAATTATCTGCCTCTACACAAACAATGAATAAGCCCTTGGTGGAATTTGTTAGGTTTGTCTAATGGCAATAATGTGAGATGACATAAAACACTATATATCTAAACTCATCAACAGAAGTCATCTAGATGTTAAGCAGAAGTTAGTTCCTACTAAACACTTAGAGAGAAAAGATTTTACTTTCTGCTGTATTCCAGGTTGAATACATAAATCCACATTTGCAGAAAACAAAGCAAAACAGAAGCCAGTGAACAAGACAAACTGAACTTGAACATTTCCTGAACTAATTCAGCATCCTACTTAATCTTGATTTAAACACAATTAACTGGCAGAAGGTACAGAACTTATTACTGTTCTTCCTAAACAGCTAAGGAGAAAATCTAACAATCTTCACAATCTAACAGAAAAATACATTAATATATTTTATACTTCAAGGATGTAGGTTAATTTACCATTAATATGTCATAAAGCAAAAAGCTACATCTCCTTTCGCAGCTTTTGTCAAAAATATGTATTCAATCCCTGAGCATATTTTGCTTCCTTCCTAATTTAGGCAGCCTGTACCAAATATGCCACATACCTATCTAAGTTAACTTTGTGACCACAGCTTCAGTCCCTTTTAGGGAACCAGTAACAGAAAAGGTGCTTCATGTTCAGTGGCAAGATACATCATGATGTTTTGTTTTCTCTTCCAGGCTGTAAATGTCTGCATGCAAAGGCTAGTGGAAATAATTCAGAACTTTGGGCACAAATGTTCTAAATATGCCTATGACATTCAACTTTACCATCCATTTACTTTTCCCAGGGAGACTGTGAAATTTTTGAGCTCGGGGAGACATGAGGGGAGGAACTGGAACAAGCTGTAAAATAATCCAGATGAGACAAGACAAAACAGATAAAGAAACTGCTTCTCTGGTTGGAGAGTTACATCTAGATAAGGATGTCCTCCTCCTCCTCCTCCTCCTCCAGAAACATCAAATTCAGTTTGTGAATTCAGATAAAATTTACAAATGGAGAAAAATGTTAAATGATAGGAATGCCCAGACTAGACACTGAAATAGATGGAATGGTGAGAATTTGGGCTGTCAGTTAGTTAGTCTTAAAGCTATATTTAAAATTATAAACTAGAATTTTTTTATCTTTGCTACAAAAAAAATTATTGGATTATTAATCACTTCAACTGTACTTTTTAAATAGTTTTAATACTATGAATTTCATTTAAAATGTTCATTTTAACCATTTCAACTGATGTTTTATAAAAGGAGATGGCTGCTCCGTTGATCACAGCTAAGTCAGTAAAGCCAAATTAACAGGAGATAAGTGGCCAGGTGTAAAAGCAAGAGTTGGGGGACTTCTGGAGAACTAGTAAACTTCTGTATATCTCCCAAGAACTACCTATTCTTTTTCTAACTTTATAATCAGCTTCCAAAAAATTTCTCTGCATTTCGGTGGCAGAGGCAAGGGACTCTCCTAGAGTTAAGACAGATACATAATTTAACCAGCTACAAGTTTAACCAACATAAATTGCACTTTAACTTTTGTTATAACCACTCTATCAAACATATTGTTGTGTCACAGGAAAACTGATAGGTAATTGAAAATGCATGTATGTTATACAGAATTTGGACTGGAATGCTCTTAATTCTAATTTCACATGAATCAACGGCATTAAATTGTCTCTTGTGATTTAATTATCAAGATCCCTCTACTCACTTTTATGTTCAAGTGCCAAACTGGGATATTCGTTTTTTTCTGTTATAACTGCATGAAGAAGCAGGCAAGTTAAATTGGATTCTTAGAACCCACTAAAATAATATTCTTTCAACTGCACCTAAACATCCTTTTTCTCTCTCTCTATGTGAAGTTTTTCTCAGCTACTTTGAAACTTAGTATTTGAGGGAAAGCTTTTCCATAAATATATCTACCCCAAATATGAGGAAATGCCAAGGGGGTTCTTCACTCCCTCTACTGGAAGCTGTAGATTATGTGAGACGTGACAGAAAGCCTTCTCAGCTATGGCACAGATTACAGAATGTCCTTACATTACAGGCAAGGGTGACATTAACTTTGTTTCAGGATGACAAGTTGCTAGATGTCAGTATAAGTAGTCTGGTCTGTATTTTTGGTTTACCTAAATCATTTATATTATGCTTTGTTTCTGAAGCATCCCACCCTTGGATACACTGATATTGGGAAGGCTATGAAGATTTAAATAATGGTCTCTTCAAAGTTTTGCAAATAAAGTTAACAAACATAGGGGTTTTTATCAGTATAAACATTATATTAACTACAGTTAATCACTGATAAGAGATAACATGAAAGTGCTTAAATATTGCTATTATTAGCTATTTTCTACAGCTAGTCAAAGCATAAACAGATTTATAGAATAAGTTTATTAGTCAGCAAAACTCAGGAAAGAGAACAGGAAATTATTTTTAAAAACACTTCCATATTTTTCTATTTTTATTCTTTAAAATTCTTAACAAGGTTAAAAAAATGAAGATTCCACCTCTTTATACTGTCATGATATGAAAATATATTCTATCACTACCTGCATGTATACAACTGTTCTTGGAAAGGAGAAGTCCTCCCTCCCCCAAATACCAGTAGTTTTGTTTTTAAGAGCTTTCCAAGGTCATGTTTTTCTTAATTCAAGTATAATATCAGTGTTAAGATAAAGTTTGGCAGATATGATTTATTTTAGTTTTCAAAGTTACAAGGATCATTGCTCTCAATGCTGGTGAGTCAAATGAAGATGGTCCATGTTTGTACTGATTAAATCTTCATTACATTCATCCTTTGCTAATTTGTAAATAAATACAAATTTCAGCATTAAAGCCATGTATGTCAAGGCCATTATATCTTTTTCTTGCACTGACACAAACATTTTTCATTCCCCTATACTTTTTGAATTATTTTGCTGTATTAAAACACTTCTATCAGTGTTCCATCTTCAATGGCAGCTAGCCAATAACTTGCTGGGGAAAATAACAATACAAAATGAACATTTGTCCCAACATGTAGTATTTAGATACAAGTCTATGATGAACATAAGGGGTTTTATTTGGCTATCTTAGCTAATGGGTTAATATCTAAGTTAGAAACAACAAAAGTTTGAACCCTTGAATTTGAATTTGTTAGTGTTCAACAAGACTAACAAACGTTTGTTTTAATGAAAACTAAAAACTTACACAGCTACTCGTAAGAGTATGTGTGCCTCTTATATTTAAGATTAAGGATGCCATGTATTTCTGAAAGTTGGTACCTATGTCAGGAAGGTGTCTCTTCCTAGAAAACAGTAACCAATCTCCTTTTTCCATGTGACTTTATTTTTTCCACTAATATATTAAATCAAAAGCTAGCACACTACAAAGAAAAATAAAACCTTCAACATATTTACTTTCAAAAAATATTGTTAGAAAATAAAACTGATGGTGTTCTACGGCCCAGTGCTTTATTTTCTAAATTATCTACCTTCAAGGGAAAAAGCAAATATAAGCTGGGTGACTGAACATGTCATACAAGGCTATAGGGATCCCAAAGAGCATCCTCACCAGCCTGTCCTTCTGGTAAATGAGTGCTTTGTAACTACTTTGTCATGTTCTTTGTGATATTCATTTTGTGAATGAAACACCTGGGCATACCATTGGCCTTTCTAAAAGAATATTCACAGCATGCTCTTACAATTCTAAATCTGCCCACTGAACTAAAACAAGAGATCTTGTTCCAGAGACTGTTAAGTCAAAGCAAGTGAATAACTGGGTTAGCCACTGATAAAGATGAGGAGGAGTTCCAAATCTCAAATTGCAAAAATAAACAGAAATCTTCCAGGACTCCAACCAGGCAGGCCTCTATAGGCTACCATTTTGGATGTAAGAAGCACTTACAAGTTTTTAGCTTGACCAACAAAGTTACTCAAGCATTTAAATCTGTGCTGGAACTTTTAATAATTTATGTTTCTTTGCATAACTGGAATCCGGAATTGAGTGTTTCTAATAAGCAGTCACCCAGTGTTAAACTAATTATAGTAACTCTCATTTAAAATATTTAATTTTATCTTTCACTGCTAGCTTTTATGAATACAATGTCTTTAAATAATGTTCACAGGATCAGAAGGGGGGAAGATTAAGATTAATTTGCATATCAAAAATAAAATGTGGAAAGATCAACTGAAAATGGGAAATACACGTACATATGGGACACATTTTTTTCCATTTAAATAATTTGCTCTATAGTGTGGGGCTTAAAAATCTTATTTTCAAGACAGTTTCCCAGTAAATATTTCCCACCAACCTAATTTAAAACCGCTCAGACTCTGGCTTTTTTTTTAACCTCTGGCAATTCTTAAAGAGTTCACTTATTAGCATAATAGAACAGAATAGAATAATTTTTTATTAGCCAAGTGTGATTAGACACACAAGAAATTTGTCTTGGTGCATAGGCTCTCAGTATACATAAAAGATACATTCTGAATCAACCAGAAAATGCTGAATCAGGATTTCCTACCAATCCTTTTTATTTCCTAAGGAAGCAAAATATACCAATATCAAACATTTTACATTAAAATTCAGCAGAGGGAGTGAGCAAGCGAGCTTGGGGTAGTGGGCATGAATGAAATATAAGGCAGGGAGCGAAAACAGAGGTGCAATTGCCGCCCAGGCAAACACAAACACACACAAGGCTTATCACGCCTCCCACTCCTGCTGTAGCGTCTCAACGCAGAACTAGCTCAGGCTTTGCCGTCTCGTGGTAATTAACCACGAATAATCACGTTCTTGACTCAATCGTGGACTAGGTGGAAAGCTTGTCAATCCGATCCTGTGATTAACACTGCGCCTTAAGACAACTCTTACGGGCCAGTGTGCAGCCCTACCCACCCAGCGCCCTCCAGACGGATCATGCTAGAACTTTCCCAGCAGGCTCAAGTCGGATGGAAGTTAAGAATCCAACGCATCTCAAGGGCCGTAAAAGGTTCGCCCCAAACTAAGCTTGCTTTCAAGCGATGGTCTCAGCACGCTCAGCCCCATTTTTATTTCCCGGACCACCACCACCACCACCACCACCCCCCACTCCCCTCTTCTCACGCACAGTGCCACAGGAGCAGCAATTCCGTTTTTTCCCCCTCACCCGCCTCCCCAGCAAGGCACAGCGGAAGACCCTCCTTGCGAGTGCCGGCACGTGGCACAACGTCTTCGCAGCGCGCGGCCACGGCCAAAATCTCTCTTTCCCCGTTTATGGGGACACCATTTTCCCCTTGGCCGAATCCCTCAGGCCGCTACAGGACCGATGCTCTGTAGAGGCTAACGGGAGGCGGGCAGAGATTAGAGGCCTTCCCAGCTCCTCCATATGGGTGCCAGGCCGCGCCGTATGTCTCCAACGCTTAGCTCACCTCGGCCCACACGGCGCCGCTCCCAACCCCGACTGCCAGCTCCCCGACACCCGCCCCGTGGCACCACGAGGCGCGGAGCTTGTTTACCAACTCGCCCCTGCCCTCTTGGTTTGAGGCCCGGCCCCAGGCTCCGCCCCCTCCCGCTTTCATTGGCTCCTCAAAAGCCGCCTCCTTTCCGTCGCCCAGAGATTAGAGCGAGAACAGAAGTGTCAGTCCGGGGAGAGCGTGCTCGACTCGTGGAGTTCGCGTTCCGTCCAATGAAAAGCCGAGGCGGAAAAAGTTTCGGCCAATAAGAAGACGGGGCTGCCTTCACCCGTCCATGTTGAGCTGTTAGCTGCTGAGCTTTTTCGCATGGTGACAGGAGGCCCCTGGGTGGAAATGGACGTAGACTAGCTTTTGGGGGCGGGGAAAACAGCAGGCCTGGTGCATGTGCGGGAGGGCACGTTCAAGCTTCCTCACAAAGCCCGAGGGCTCTACGGTGGGTTGCGCTCAGCCCTCCCTTTGGATGATTAGGCAAAGCTGGGATTTTCTCTTTCAAAGGCCGCCTTCCCAGAAGGTGGGCTGCAGAATCTGAGCTACGTGCCTTCCTGCACATATACTGCAGCAACTCGGTGGGCGTAAGGGGCGATGCTTATGTTGCTAGGGGGAACAGGGATGCTTAGACACGTCCTTCCTTCTTATTGATTGAATTAAAAAATGGTGGTTAAACTGGGAAAGAAAGTTATGGAGGGCAGTACTGTAATCTTGTAAATTCAATTCGTAATTTATATCGTGCATTTTTTTTCAGATCTCTTTGTTCCTTTTGAAATTCAAACGGGATTTTTCTAAAAGTCACCACTAATCACTTGGTAGTATATAAATTATATAAAATATTTCATTTCATTTAACAGCCTTGCTGTTATATCAACTTAAAAAACCTCACATTTCCCGGCTCTAGCAACCAGTTGTCACTGAGCACATAGCATTATTGTAGCTTGTTCCCTTGACCTAGAATTCCCTGTTCTCTTGTAACATGATTATTTACCCACAGCTGAAGAAAAGCCAATATAAATTAAACTGGATATTTAACATTGATACTTGAAAAACTCCTGCCTTTGAAACTATATTTAAAACAAAAATATGTGACTTCCTGTTGCAACATTTAAGTAAAAATGTAAACTAATTTTTATTTATATTGTAACAACTTTCCTAGAGAACTTAGAGAACAAAGAGTAATTTTGCTTTGTTTTAAATGTTAGCATGAACATCCTTTCCATTTGTATATCTTTTTAGGTGGCTGAGAATATTGATGTGTGATCCAATATATCGGGAGGAGACAAGATTGGGGAAGACAGGAATTTGTCCTATGGACTACGTTATATAATTAAGATGCAGTTCTATGTGCTATGTAATACTCTATTCAAGATATATTTCTGATAAGATTGCTGTTGTTGACTGTACTCTTGTACCCATTTATCTGACAGTTAGCCCCATTGAACTCAATGATTACTCTAGGTAAAGTCATATAGGATTGTAGTCATCCAATTTACAGTCATAGTTCAGATTAAATTATTTTGAGCTGCAATTAAATTGTAGGAGTTCAGTCATAGTTCAGATTAAATTATTTTGAGCTGCAATTAAATTGTAGGAGGAAAAAAATGTAGCAGAAAAAATTGTATCATCTTGAATACTAATGTACTTTTGATATGAACTTTGGTTTAAGTTACTGTGTTTATTTATTATTAACCAAATTTATAGAGCTGCCCATCCAGTCAATGAAAACTCTAAGGAGTAAACAAAAGATAAAAACACAATAAATGAACTAAATCAGTTAAAAGAATTTAGTAGAGGCCCTAATAAAAAAATCATCCTAACCACATTAACAGTCTCCATTAACATCTCAGCCCTAGGGGAAAACCCAGGTCAAGGCCTTTCAAAAAACCTTGGAGCTGAAACTCAGGCTGGAGTTTGTTTCATAAGGCAGACACCATGATAGAGAAGGAATGCTTTCTCTGCCCCATCAGGTGATGCTGTTATATTGAGGAGACCCCGAATATGCCCATCCTGTCAAATCTGGTGGGACAGACACCAAAGATAGGCAGTCCCGTGTGCCATGTAGGACTTTCAGGATGACTGCCAGTGCCTTGAATTGCTTCTGGAAGCCCACTAAGTCCACTCATGTAGAGCAATGTCATTTGTATTTATTTATTAAATTTACTTGCCATCAATTTCTTTTTGAAATGGCTAGGGACGGCTTGCAGCATTACATGGGTATACTGTGGTGCGCTGAATATTGAGCATGCTGCCATATTCTGCATTAGTTTCCAAATGTTCTTCAAGGG